>JARQOC010000004.1:16768930-17241430 GCA_033576535.1 Allobates femoralis
CCTATTCATCAAGAATAAGTGAATGGGTTGTCAGTCATTACATGTCTCGCACTGGTAACACTCCTTTTTATTTCTAATAAACTCTGGAGGCAGATTCTCAGAGTAATCTATGCCTGACCCATGGATCTTAGTACACCCTGTACATATTAAGAAAAATATTAAGAAAAATATGGATTTATCTGGAATAAAATATCAGATTGAAGATATCAATGTATCATTTTATTCAACTTTCTATAACCAACATGCCCGTATTCATGGATTAAGAGTGTTGATCCTACTGACCGATTTCCTTTAAATCACACGTAACACAGGACTGAATTATGTGATCCTTGGCACAGTCTTGCCTGGGGGGCTATTTCTAAGGACTTTGTCTTTCTATTCAGCAAATATTTATAAAGGATGGTAATCCCATTGTTCGAAACGTGTTGATTGATATCTAAAACTGGACTTGGTGTTACCAAAAATCACATTGATGGTTTGTCTCATTATTCAACCTTTTTTTTCAGAAGGAAGGGCTAGATCCAAAATTACAAGATTGAGACAGTCCCTTTAACTGGATTGTGTCAGCATATGGTCAAAGGCAGAGTAAGGGCCTTGTCACATCTGCATTTCCGTTTGGGTTGCAATGCGTTTTTGACAGCATGTGTGCCAAAAACCCATTGCAAATGCATCCAAAAATGCACCCATAGGTTTCGATGGAAAACGAATGTAAAAACTTGCGTTTTGCGTTTTCCATTGAAACCCATGGGTGCGTTAGAGCATGCGTTTCTATGCAGTGCAGGAACGCATAGGAACACAAACGCAACCGCCTTTAGATGTGAACTGGGTCTTAGAAGATGAACCAGTACTGGAATTTAGGTAAAGGTTTTCGAAGAGTAAAGATGTAACTAATAAAAAGAACTAGAATGAAATTGAAGCAAGTACTAGAGGGTAATCCTGAATCAGGACCACAGATAAAGTGGGAATGACTACAATAGATTGAGGTCTGGGAACTTGCTATCTACCTTATGGAGAGGAGATTTCCTGCAACCATGAGAAGACAGTTAAGTAGGTAAGGAGATTTGCAGTCACATTCATCCTCTAGGAAATATGCAAATTTGCACTTCAGTAAGGAAGTGGAAGAACTCCAGCACCGCCTTTAAGTAGCTCCTCAAAGTCATAATCGCTTTCCAACATGCACTGATGAGGGGCAGTTACCCCGAAACGCAGAGTCTGTAGTTTGGTGGTCTGATCTGGCACAAATCCCTAGTCATATTAAAAAGCTTGTTGGAAAGCGATTATGACTTTGAGGAGCTGCTTATAGGTGGCGCTGGAGTTCTTCCACTTCCTTACTGAAGTGCAAATTTGCATATTTCCTAGAGGAGGGGGATGTGGCTGCAAATCTCCTCACCTTCTTAACTGTCTTCTCATTGCTTGCAGGAAATCTCCTCTCCATAAGGTAGATAGCAAGTTTCCAGCACTCGTCTTAGCCCACTCACACAGCCAGATCAGAATATCCCACACACTACACTGATGAGGGGAAGTTACCCCGAAACGCAGTATCTGTAGTTTGGTGCAAATCCCTAGTCATATTAAAAAGATTGTTGGAAAGCAATTATGACTTTGAGAAGCTACCGTACTTAAAGGTGGCGCTGGAGTTCTTCCACTTCCTTACTGAAGTGCAAATTTACAATAGATTGAGAAATACTAAAAACAATGTACTAAAACTTAGTAAAAATTGTGATTTAGATATCCGAAAATGAATAAATATTTCCAGTAAAAATATGTTTCCCTTCATAGGGGCAAAAAGTAAGTGATTGAGAGATTGGAATCTTACCGTCAACTTAACGTTTCCAAAGAAATGGTTATCGCGGTTCACAGAGACTTTACTTTTGCCTAAAATGAATTTCTTATGGGGAAAGTCTTCAACTATGATTTCAGCATCAAATCCCGATCCCTGTCCATCTACGATAATAGTCTCTTCGCTGTCCACACGCAACACATTGGGTGTTATCAGGCTGCATCTGCAAGGAGTAAAACATGGAAAGGAAAGACTAATATCTGAAATCTGCCACAGAATATCTCTAAGGGTACTTTCACATCAGCGTTTTTTGCCGTTCGCGGCAGATGCGGTGAAAAAAACGCATCTGCCGCGATTACCGCATAACCGCTGCACTTGCGGCACAGTTGCGGCAAGCCCCATGCAATTTCTATGGGGCTTGCGGTAAGTGTGCGGCAGGTGCGGCAAGTGCGGTTTCGGCACATGCGGCAGCTGCGGCCGCGGAAAAAAACGCGGTTAGCCGCGTTTTTTTTGCGGCCGCACCTGCGGCAAGTGCCGATACCGCACTTGCCGCACCTGCCGCAAGCCCGCATAGACATTCTATGGGCTTGCTGCAACTGTGCCGCAAGTGCAGCGGTATATATATATATGGCAAATCTGTGTCTGCAGGTCAAACCACTGCCATGTTGCCTCTACTTTGCCCTTGACAATCTGCTGTCTATGAAGCAAGCGCTTATACCACCTGCTCACAAGGTGCGGTTGCACAGAGAACGCAAACATGAAGCTCATCCACTTATTTGTCCAAGCAAAGCATCAAGTTGTCCGTTGCAGAGACCTTGGAGAGGAAGCATAAATAACCAGCTTCATACCCACCGGCCCACAAATACTAAAATCTCACATTGCCAAATTGCTATATATGGAGATGTTGACATTTAGGTTTGTGGGAACAGAACGCTTATGTGATCTCTTTCCTGCGGCTGTCCTATGATACATGGTTCATAGCCACCTCTATTTTAGGTAATGTGCTGTCCACGTCTTACATAAGCATGCTTAAAACAATATCAACCATGCTGTCACCAATGCTGTAACTAGGAATGTCGAGATAACATCAGACACGTGAAGAAGTTGTTGGGGATAGTCAAGGATGATACATTTCTGTGATAGCACACTGGGTAAACCTGGTGGAGGGTATGAGAGAGTGATAGCATGGGACATCACACATCCTACCCACGGCAAGCATAGTCGTCCCAACTTCATCATGATTTCCATCTACCCATATGCCAGATTCTGCCTACTCTCCTCATCTTCCTCCTCCTCCTCTATATTATTCTGCAGCCCTCAAATCAACTGTTTAGAGGACCTACAAACCTGAGTTTGGTGAGGGCCCAGAGGTGGCCCTGTTATATATGTTTGGTAGGGACCTCCTCTCTTCATTTGGTCCTGAAACCACTGCCTTAAGAATAACAAAGCATAAGCAAAGCCATTGTGCTGGTCATCTCATCAGTACATTACGGAGGGCCCCCCTTTCCTTTATACATTTGTGAGCGCCCTCAAATATACTTTGGGAAGGGTTCTCCTCTATTCTTTTGGGAGGGCCCTCTATACATTTTGGAGGACCATCCTGTAACAGTGCATATCTTTCTCTGTCCTGTATTCATGCAATTTACTGTATTGTAATAAAGAGAATTTTGTTTACGTACCGTAAATTCTTTTTTCTTTAATCATCAATGGGAGACCCAGACAATGGGGTTTAGGGCACTGCCCTCCGGAGGTCACACTAGGTACTACAAGTTTGTAGACACCGCCTCCTCCGCTTATAAACCCCTACCGCAGGGAACATCCTCAGTTTGGTCCATAAGCTGCGAGGAGGAAATAAACCACACCCGAAACATCGGGAAGAATGCCGTGCACAGACGGTTCAACAACCCGGCAAACACTGTCCCAACAGGGAACAGATCAACTGCAAACATGCAACGGAACAACTGGGTGGGTGCTGGGTCTCCCATTGATGATTAAAGAAAAAAGAATTTACGGTACGTAAACAAAATTCTCTTTTTTCTGGTCATCATAATGGGAGACCCAGACAATGGGGATGTCCTAAAGCAATACCCCAGGGCGGGAAGAGTTCCTCAACAAGACGGGTAACACATGGCTCCCTTAAAGGTGGGCAACCGCCGCCTGGAGAACCCGCCTGCCCAAGCTTGCATCCGCAGAGGCATGGGCATGCACCATATAGTGCTTAGAGAAAGTGTGCAGGCTGGACCAAGTGGCCGCCTGACACACCTGTAGAGCAGATGCTCGATGTCGCAAGGCCCAGGAGGCACCTACAGCTCTGGTAGAGTGAGCCTTCAATCCCACCGGGAGAGGCAAACCAGAAGACCGGTAAGCCTCTTGAATGGAAGCCTTAATCCATCTGGCCAAGGTTGACTTTGATGCCGCGGACCCCTTACAGCGACCTGTCGTAAGAACAAATAAGGAATCCGAACTCCTGAAGGAGGCGGTCCTGGACACATAAATGCGTACAGCTCTCACGAGATCCAGAGTATGGAGGTCGCGCTCCACCTGATGAACGGGAGCGGGGCAAAATGATGGGAGAACAATCTCCTGGTTCAGGTGAAAAGTTGATACCACCTTCGGCAAGAATTCTGGCCGTGGGCGCAACACCACCTTGTCCTGGTGAACCACCAGAAAGGGTGACTAGCACGATAGTGCAGCCAATTCTGAGACCCTTCTCAGAGACGTAATCGCCACCAGAAAGGCCACTTTCTGGGACAGACGAGATAGAGAAACATCTCTCAGTGGCTCAAACGGCGGTTTCTGTAATGCCGCCAGGACCATGTTAAGGTCCCAAGGGTCCAGAGGTCTCTTGTAGGGCGGAACCATCCGCGACACCCCCTGCAGAAATTGACGGACCTTCGGGAGGAGCGCCAATCGCCTGTCAAACAGCACTGACAATGCTGATACTTGACCTTTCAAAGAGCCAAGGGATAATCCCAACTCCAAACCCGACTGTAGAAAAGCCAACAACGTCGGGATGGACAAGGGCCACGGAGACCGTCCACCAGAGGCACACCAGGTAAAAAAGATTTTCCACGTCCTGTGGTACATCTTCCTGGAAACGGGCTTCCTAGCCCGATTCATAGTGGCAACCACTGTAGGGGAGAAACCCCTGGATGTCAGCAGCCAGGCCTCAAGAGCCATGCAGTCAATCTGAGGGCCCTGGAATTGAGGTGGAAGAATGGGCCTTGCGCGAGTAGATCTGCGCGTTCTGGAAGAGCCCACCTGTGTCCGCCTGACATTTGCCACAGGTCCGGGTACCAGGACCTCCTGGGCCAATCTGGAGCCACTAGAATGGCTACCCTGCACTCCGACCTGATCTTCCACAGCACCCTGGGAATCAGAGCTAGAGGAGGGAACACATACGGCAGATGGAATCTGGACCAAGTCAAGATCAGAGCGTCCGCTCCCAGAGACTGGGGGTCCCATGACCTCGCCATGTATTGCGGCACCTGATGATTCAGCCGTGAGGCCATCAGATCCACGTCCGGCGTGCCCCATCTGCTGCAGATTTCTCTGAAGACGTCCGGATGAAGAGACCACTCTCCGGCGTCCATCCCCTGCCGGCTCAGATAGTCGGCCTCCCAGTTTTCGACCCCTGGGATGTGAACTGCGGAGATCAGGCAGTTGTTGTTCTCCGCCCAGGATAGGATGCGGTGAACTTCGGCCAGAGCCTCTGCGCTCCTGGTTCCTCCTTGATGATTTATATAAGCGACGGCCGTCGCATTGTCGGACTGAACCCGAATGGGTTGTCCTGAGAGGAATCTCTGAAACGCCAGGAGCGCCAGATAGACTGCCTTGATCTCCAGCACGTTGATCTGCAACGCCGACTCCGACTGAGTCCAGAGGCCTTGGGCCCTGTGGTGTAAGAACACCGCCCCCCAGCCCTTCAGACTGGCGTCGGTGGTCACCACTAACCATGACGGTTTGATGAAGGACCGGCCCCGAGACAAGTGGTGTGGCTGTAGCCATCACTGCAGGGAATCTCTGGTCGGTTGGAAAAGGGTCACCAGCCGATTCAGGGAGATCGTCCTTTTGTCCCACCTGCGGAGAATCTCCAGCTGGAGAGGACGGAGGCGAAATTGTGCGAAAGGCACCGCCTCGATTGCCGCCACCATGCGCCCCACCAGCTTCATCAACCCCCATAGGGATGATTGTGGGGACAGGAGGACTGCTTGTACTCCTGATTGGATCGCCATCTGTTTGACACGTGGCAGAGACACCAGGGCTGAGGCTGCGTTGAAGTCCATGCCCAAATATGTCAAAGACTGGGTCGGAACTAGCGTTGACTTCTGAATGTTGAGAAGCCAACCGAACTGTTCCAGAGACCGCATGGTCACATCCAGGCTCACTTGACAAAGGTGCTCCGATGGCGCCCTGACCAGCAGGTCGTCTAAATAGGGAATGACGGCATGTCCCTGTCCGTGCAGGAGAGCCATCATGGAGGCCATCACTTTCGTGAACACCCTCGGTGCCGAGGCCAACCCGAACGGCAGCGCTACAAATTGGAAGTGTTCTTCCCCCACTGCGAATCTCAACCAGCGCTGATGAGCCGGTGCAATGGGCACGTGAAGGTAAGCGTCTCTGATATCTATGGACGCTAGGAAGTCCCCCTGTGACACAGCTGCGATCACGGATCGCAGTGATTCCATACGGAACTTCCGAACCAACACGTGATGGTTGAACAACTTCAGGTCCAGAACCGGGCGGAAGGATCCGTCCTTCTTTGGGACGATAAAGAGGTTGGAGTAAAAACCCCTGAACCTCTCCCCGGAAGGCACCGGGACCACCACTCCGTCTCTGCGGAGTCCCTCCAACACCAAAGAAAAGGCCTGAGCTTTTTCTGGGGAGGGGACCGACCGATGGAATCGGGATATCGGTTTTGACGTCAGCTCTATCCTGTAACCTCGCGAGACCACGTCTCGAACCCACTGATCTGGAACGTGAAGTAGCCACTCGTCCTGAAAGCGAGACAAGCGGCCCCCCACCTGTGGGGAGGCAGGAAGAGAGAGCGAGTCATGTAGAGGCGGGTTTGGGGGTGGCAGCTGCTGCCCCCGCCGGCTTCTTTGGACGACTCTTAGAGCGCCACTGAGAAGCGGGCTTGCCCCCTCGGTCCGTGCGAGCGGACGGTGCTGATGACTGTGAGCTGGACCGAAAGGACCACTGTTTTGGGTTCCTCTTAACGGTATACCGTGGCTTAGGTTTATTCTGCGGTATCTTAGACTCAGCAGAATCCTTAATTAGCTTGTCCAGCTCTGTGCCAAAAAGCCTGTCACCAGAGAACGGAAGATTCTGCAGAATCTTCTTAGATGTGGCATCTGAGTCCCAAAGACGCAGCCACAACAACCTGCGGATCGCTATAGCATTGGCCGAAGCCACAGCTGAGCGAGTGGCAGTTTCCAGAGTCGCCGTTCTGGCGTAGTCCGCATAGGCTCTCGCCCTCTCGGTAAGTGCCAGGACCTCTGGACTGGACCTTGCCAGGTCAGTGATACCATCCAAGCAGGTAGTGATCGCTTGTAAGGTCCAGACCGTGGCAAAGTTAGGGGCAAATGACGACCCCACAGCCTCATAGGAAGACTTGGCGAGTTGCTCGACCTGTCTATCAGTAGCATCCTTCAGTGAGGAGCTATCAGAGGCAGAGAAAAGGGAGCGTGCAGCAATCCTGGTCATGGAAGCATCCACCTTCGGGGACTGCGACCAATCCTGAAGCACCTCCTGGGGGAAGGGGAAGCGATTGTCCTTTTTGCGGACATAACGCCGCCCAGGATGTAACCTGGGAGCTCTAACCACCCTTCCAAAATTAGTATGGTCCATAAAGGAGCCACTTGGTCTAGCCTCCGGCCGCAGCCATTGATAGAACTCCTTCGGGTGCACCGTCACCTCCTCAGGGGTGTCACGAGACGTAAGGTCTCGTTGATAGAGGACACCAGATCCTCCACCCCGTCTGGAGGTTCAGACACAGACACAGACCCGAAAGTTGAACCCCCATCATCGTCCTCACCAACAGAGGAACGCTCCTCCTCAGAGAGAGCCTGGAGCTCGGGTGACTCCTCACGACGAGCCCGCTTAAGGGGTCTCACAGCAGAAGAGGGAGACACCCGGGGGTAACTGGAAGGAGGAGCTGGGCCTTCCAGCCTCCTATTAAGTGCCTCCAGGGATTGCGACATGGAGGACAACTGGGACAACAGAGATTCATTGATCTTATTCTGAGTCTCCCAGGGCCCTGGGATCACCCGAACCTCAGGGTACAGCACCGGAGCTGCTGTCTCAGCAGTGCCAGTCCGGGCTTCTGGGCGTCCGCAGTTATTGCAGGACCCCTCCACCAGTGTACCATTGCATGTAGCACAGGTAATGGTGGCATCCGCCGCCTTAGCAGCATGCTTCCTAACTGAGGACATAGTCACAGTAGGGGATGTATAAGCCAAGTCGTACAGACAAACAGACCGGGAGTCCCGGTGGCTTACCGACCGCTGTAAAGCGGTGGGAGGAAGCGGTGTGTGTGTGTGACCTCCGCGAGTTCCGGTCTCCCTCTGAAGTGCAGACACGTGCTGCCGTAGATCCCAGCCGGGAAGTGAGGGAGAAGATGGCCGCCGGCAGTAAAGTCGTGGGCGGCGCCGGGAACACGCGGGAAGCACATACACACGCCCCCCGGTGACGTCACCGCAAGGGCTGCCTCCTCTCCTCCAGGCAGCCTCATCATGGAGGTGCTGGAGCCCGCAGCGCGGGAAACAGTGTAAAGCACAGTACACACACTCAGACTGCAATTACATCCTAAGATCAGCAGTCTACGGCCTCAGCCCCTGTGACACACAGGGCGGTTAGCCAGGGTGACCCCAGCACAGGGTACACCTCCAGATCCGCGGACCCGAGGGCAACGCGCGGTCTGAGTGTCAGGACACATAAAGTGGCAGACACTACCCCCAGGCACACAGGAGACACAGGGTGCCTCAGTGCCGGTCCGGTCTGTAAGCACCATTTAGGGAGGCCTCGGACGGGGGTACAGCCCAGTCCGGAGTGTAAGCACCATTTAGGGAGGCCTCGGACTGGGCTGGCTCCAGTCCGGTCTGTAAGCACCATTTAGGGAGGCCTCGGACGGAGCGGAGCTGTGCAAGGCTCCTATCTCCCACTCTCCAGAGCCCCCCAGAGAGGGATGGAAAGGAGCGCGACAGCGTACCGGGAGAACACCAAGTGTCCAGGCTCTAGGCCCTCCGGTACCTCCACCTGCGTGTGCCACAAGGGTGAGCGGGGAGGCTGTCGCAGGTCCCGATCAGGACCATATTACCTTGTCTTCAGACGCCATCACGTAAGTAGTGAGAATGCAGTGAAGTGCAAGCAAAGCGTGATCCTCCGAGCACACTAAGTTTAAAACTGAGGATGTTCCCTGCGGTAGGGGTTTATAAGCGGAGGAGGCGGTGTCTACAAACTTGTAGTACCTAGTGTGACCTCCGGAGGGCAGTGCCCTAAACCCCATTGTCTGGGTCTCCCATTATGATGACCAGAAAACAACCTGTGTCCCTCCCCCACCTGTGGCTTATGGTGTAACAAACTTGTCCATCCCTCATGTACTACTTCTGGTGGCAGATTATGTCATTGTTCCTCTCAGCAGGAGTTGACTGCAATAAACAAACCTGCAAGAGACAGAATAGAGACAGGAGTTTTCTAGAATCTTCTTCATAGACTTCTCCATGTAGCCACATACTCAAATGTGGGTGTGAACCCTTCCCCCTCCAGAGGGGGTGATCCCAGGAGTCCGG
The DNA here is from genome assembly GCA_033576535.1 of Allobates femoralis. Lineage (NCBI taxonomy): Eukaryota > Metazoa > Chordata > Amphibia > Anura > Aromobatidae > Allobates > Allobates femoralis. Next base: position 16,778,501 of record JARQOC010000004.1, read on the forward strand.
ACAATACATTCATGTTTTAGGATCAGTTAGTTACTTGAGTGCTGAGATGCAAGGGGCAGAGATCTTAGCTGAGACAAGATCTTGGAGCCCGTGGGATTCTGTGGTGTCCTTCATCGGTTGGATCCATTGGACTCTATCTAGACTATTTCTTCCATTAATCTGGCGTCAGGATTGCAGGGTGATGCCTCCAGAACTTCTCCTTGGTTGTGGACTTCTTACAGACTCGGCAGAATTACCCTCATTTGTGCTGTTCCATTTATCCTGTTCAATAAACCTTGTTGGATTGATGATCGGCCTGGTGTCCCTTCCTGCTCTGTCGCACACCCCGCCACACCTCCTTTATATATTTTGGAGGGCACTCCTTTATACATTAGGGAGGACCCTCCTCTATATTTTGGTCAGGGCCTCCCTCTCTTCATTTGGGAGAATCCTCTATACATTTTGGAGGACCGTCCTGTATACATTTGTGAGAGACCTACTGTATCTATTTGGGAGGGCCCTTATCTATGGGCCTGCTGGTGTATGCAATAATGGCAGTAATCTGGTGGCGGCTTTAAAAGTCATTAAACTGCTACTCATTCCATGCATGGCTCATAAATTTAACCTAGTTGTTCAGAAATTATAAAAAACATACCCTGACTTGCCGTACATAAATCAGAAGGTGTGCTGTATTATTGTACATTTACGCCATTTCTCTACTGCTTTTGCTGGTCTTGCAGAGCTGTTAAACTGCTTAAATTTGACAAGTCAACAACTCATTTGGGCCTGCACATGCAGTTGAACAAAATATATCATGTGTTGTCGAGGATTAGTGAGCAGAAGAGGGCTGTAGCTGAATACCAACTTGAACATGCCCTTTACATTGAGACTTGCAAACCACACATAACAACTGCCAATTAATTGTGGATGGATGACATTTGTGAAGTTCATGAGAACTTTTAGTACTGCACCAAGCTTGTGAGTGGTTATCAGTCAGATTGTTATCAGCATACCCATCCCACTGCTCTGTCTGTTGAAACATTCACTGCATAATCTCAAAGAGGAAGCTTTGAATGACCAACATGTGGCTATGGATCAAGATTTCCCAATGGGTGATACTACCCAGTCAAGCCAATATTCAGAGACAGTATTAGGTGATGATGAGGAGGAGAGGACTTATTTTTCTGTGCTATCAGGGGACTTCCATTGCTACAGAGGGGACTCCCAACCCCAGATTGGATGGGCTGGAGAGGAGGAGGTGGAGGTGAGGCAGCATGAGGAGAGGATGGGTATTGTTTCTCATGTTGGTGACACAGAACCTTTGCCTGTTTGAAGATTGTCCCACATTGCAGTCATGTGTAAGTGTCTGCTTTAAGACCCTCGTGTGATGCACATTTTTGCCAACAACCCCTATACTGGTTAACCACCTTTCTCGAATGACGATCCAAGGAGCAAACTTCTCTCCTTTCTGAGTCACAAAAGGGTTTCACAATGAAATCCTTTAAGAGGTGCCATTGTACATCAGTTGCTGAAAGCATAACCCTCTGACAACGCTGGTGGCCTGATCTCTCCTTATACGTCTTGGAGGTGCTGGCTTGCCCTGCTTCTAATATCATGTCAGAGTGTGTTTTCTGTTATGGTGGGGAAATTAATCATTACTGATAGGCGCACATGACTTTACATGGAAAATACAGGCAGACTGACTCTGATTAAATTTAAGAAGGACTAGGTTTATACCCAGTTTGTAATCTAATCCCTCCAAATGACAGCAACACAACCTAAATTCCACAATAAAGTTAAATTTTAAAAATGTTGTGAATTATAGATGACCAAACCTTGTAAAGTTTGTCTTTGGTTTGCTAAAAGAGCATATGTTTGGCCGCTATATCAGCAAAAAGGTAAGTGAAATACTTAACCATATTCAAATCAATGTTGTCACAAAAGTGGTAAAGCTGAAGCAGAGATTCAATGACAATCAGGAATATGGAGATGTGTAACAGGTGTAGGCATGGTGCTCAGAGAGCCTTGATAAAATCACAAAACCCACAACAAACACACCACAAGGAATGTCTCCCCATTTGATGAAATCATGCCCAGATTGCACCAAAGTGACATCAATTTACTCAGAATAAAAAGTGTAATTCCACAAAATACCTCTGTTAACATTCTGAAGATACTGCTGACATAGGCCAGATTCACACTGAGGCGTGATCCGGTCCGGGGCTGTCCTGGGATGACCCTGACAGCCGGGACCGGCTCAGCACACAGGACTGGGGGGCTAATATGCCCTCCGGTCCTGTGTGCAGCGCACGCAGCTGCAGCGCTGACAGGTCAGGACGCGGCGCCCGCGGTCCTGACTTATCAGCAGCGGGAACTCTGTGTGCTGCACACAGGACCGGAGGGCATATTAGCCCCCCAGTCCTGTGTGCTGATCCAGTCCGCGGCTGTCAGGGTCATCCCGGATAGCCCTGGACCGGATCACACCGCAGTGTAAAGTGGCCCATACACAGCACCCCACTCAGTTGCTAGAACTCGTACAAACAAAACTGTGTATTACTGCGAAACCACTGGCACTTACCCATGTTACCTGCTTCCCAATATGTTATCCAGGAAGCAGGCAATGACGCCACCTGCACACAGCCTGCGGTTGCACATACACGACAAACATTTAGAATTGTACAGTGGACACATATAATATATACTTCTGGTGTCAAGCAAAATGTGACCTCTAAAACTGACAGGGGTAACATTGAATAGTGCATGCTTTCTGCCAAACACCATTACATGGTAGTAGTCATGCTTAGGATTTTACACGCACAAGGTAGTAGGTTTTACAAGGTAGTAGTCATGCTTTAGGATTTTACAAGCACTAGGACTGTATTAATTTGTGTGCTTTTGGTGGCAGTAACCTACCTAAGGGTATGTGCAGACTGGCCGGGTTAGGGTCGGATTAGGTGTGTAAACCGCCGGTCGTTTACATAAATTTCATGTAAATTTATGTTAATCCAAACCGGCGTTTGGATTAACATTAAAACCTATGTAAACCGACACCCGGTGTCACACACGGTGGTTTACACATGCTCATCCGTTGCTAACCCGCTGGGTTCCCAGCGGGTTAGCAAAGAATGAGCAAGTTCTATAAACCGGCCGGTTCTGCAGCGGCTGCAAGCAGAATCATGTACTGCTTCCAGCCGCCGCAACACCGCCGGCGGTAACCCGTGGCCACCCGCCCGGCACCCGCCCGTCACCCCCGCACATACCCGCCAGGATGCGGTGGACGGCTCCGGAGCTTCCTGGCGGGTCCGCCAGCCCCGCCGACCAACCCGCCGGCCATGTGTGCACCTACCCTAAATGTCATCACTAAAACAGTGTGGAAAACAGCCTGTGCTTGCTTGTTTGCAGCAGTAAGAAATGTTTGGACTACTGATTTGTGGAGGCAATAACAACTTTTTAGTGTATAATGTGGACAGCAAAAGCCAGTCTGTTACCACAAAAACAGTGGGTAAATTGCCTGGTGCAAGCTTTGTAGCATTTAGTAGGAAACGTTTGGACTACTGCTTTGCATCGGGCAATAACCACCTTTTTAAGAGTAGTAATGTGGACACCAGAAGGCAGGCTGTGATCACAAAAACCGCGGGCAAAATGGCCTGGGTGTGCTTGGTAGCAGGTGGTAGAAAATATTTGGACTACTACTTTGCGTTGGACAATAACCAACTTTTTAAGTGTAAGGCTGCGTTCACACGCTGCGTATTTGCCGCGTTTTTTTTAGCCGCGCTTTTCCCCAAAAGTGCATCTGCGTCTGTGTTTCCCAGCAAAGTGAATAGACTTTCACTTTTGCCATTCAGATGCTGAGCATTTTTCAGCTGCGCTTTTGGAAGAAACATGTCAATTCTGTGCAAAAAAAAGCGCACGCTTTCATCCATACACCCCATTAAAGCACTGGACTGCGCATCGCCATTCAGACAATGCTGTATTTCAGCGCCTATAAGCGCGGGCGCAGGAAGGAGTGATGTCACACGAGAGCATGAAGAATCCTTCTTGTTCCCATGTGACATGTATGACATGTACTGTTGCTTTAGCAACATATGTGCGGCAGTTTCTGGCTACCTGTACATTCCTTGCTAAAGCAATATTCAAGTGAACATTAGTAAAAAAAAAAACATACCTCTCCGAACACATGTCTCTTCGGCTGCAGGACCTGTCGGTAATGATCATTCCGGCCGGCTTTTTTGAACGTGGACTTTACTATATTTTTGCATGCCAACCAGGTACAGCAGGCAGCTGCGGGCTGCCCCCAACCCCCAGCTGCCTATTTGTACCCGGCTGGGAACCAGAAAAGTAGGGAAGAACTTTTTTTAATTATATCATGAATTTCATTAAATAATTAAAAAAAAAAACTAAGTGGGCTTCGCCCTATTTTTGTTTCCTGCCATCTACAGCTTAGCAGCTGGCAACTGGAATCCGCAGGACAAGGAGGCCCAAGATTTCTGGGCCCCCTCACTGTGAATTGAAGTCCGCACACGCCCCAGAAAATGGTGCATTTATAGAAGCACCATCTTCTGGTGCTGTATCCAATTCTTCCAGGGACCTGATGCCAGGCGGCTCGCTGGTTAATAATGGGGTTAGGGTCAGCTGGCCCTAAACCCAAAATTCATGATGCCTCGCTAATATTAGACATGGCACCCATGAATTTCTAGTAAAGAGAAAAAAAAACACAACACAGAGAAAAATAATTTTATTAGATAACAAAACAAAACACAATTAATGACTTCATCTTTATTGAAGAAAAAAAATCCCCTATCCAACGTAGTCCACAGGAGAAGATCTTCATCTCTGCTACATCTCAACCAGCACACATGTCTATTGGTAGAGATGTAGCATAGCACCCAGCCATGGGAAAGTTCATCTGAGTTTACGCCACATCAATCATGAACTCTGATGAACCCTGCGACAGCACCACAATCACTGCCAGAAGTGAGGTGAGAGAAGCACTCACTTCCGGCAGTGATGGTGGTGATGTCAAAGCCGTGGTTACCTCAGTTCACGCTGCGTCAGACAAGCATTCTAACACGGCGTGAACTGGGGTAACCCCGGCTCTGACGTCACCTCCAATGCTTGTCTGACGCGGTGTGAACTGGGGTAACCTCGGCTCTGATGTCACCGCCAACACTGTGGGAAGTGAGCGCTTCATTCACCTCACAATGATTGTGGTGTCATCGCGGGGTTCATCGGAGTTTACTGACATAGACACAGCGTGAACTCAGATGAACTTTTCCACGGCCGGGTGCTGAGCTACATCTCTACCAGCAGACATGCGTGTGTTGGTAGAGATGTAGCAGAGCTGAAGAAGAAAATCTCTTCCATGGACCATGTCAAAGGGGGGATTTTTTTTCTTCAATAAAGATGGAGTCACCAGTTGAGCTTTGCTTTATTTCTAAGAAAAATATTTTTCTCTGTGTTGTGTTTTTTTATCTTTACTAGAAATTCATGGTGGCCATGTCAAATATTGGCATGACATCATGAATTTCGGGCTTAGGGCCAGCTGATAATACACAGCCGGCCCTAACGCCATTATTACCCAGCTTGTCACTCGGCACTAGGGCCCTGGAAGAGTCAGATAAAGTGCCAGAAGATGGCGCTTCTATGATCGCACTATTTTCTGGGGTGGCTGAAGACTGCAATTCACGGTGGGGGGGGGCCAGAAAGCTTGGACCACCCTGTGCTACGGATTCCAGCCCCCAGATGACGAGTTGTACTTGGCTGGAACCAAAAATGGGGCAAAGTCCATATTTTTTTTTTAATTATGTCATGAAATTCATGAAATAATTATACAAATAGGCAGCTAGGGGTTGGGGGCAGCCCGTACCTGCCTGCCGTACCTGGCTGGCATACAATAATATGGCGAAGCACAGTCGTTTTTTGTTTTGGAAAATAAATTTAAAAAAAGCACAAACACATTTAGTGACTACATCTTTATTAACCCCTCGACCCTCATCTCTGTGCTGAACACTCTTGGCTCTGCTTTATCTGCTTCATACAGAACAGATGAAGCAATTAGTGATGAGCGAGTATTGGAATTTTCGGATAGCTCTAGCCAAATACTTTGATCTGTTTCATTACATTGCAAGTCAATGGGAAACTTTCTCAGATCAAAATATTGAAAAATTTCAAAGTATTTGGTTAGAGCTATCCGAACCCAAATATCTTACTTCTCGCTCATCACTAGTAGCAACCAATAAAATGACACCTGCAGATTCATCGTTTCTAAGGTTGAAGGTGGACTTTAAGTCCGATGAGTTCAACCTATAAACAACACATTGATCTATGATAAGGCAAAACCCCTTGTGGCAGTTACTAAGCTCCATAGGGAAATACTACTTCTCAACTCCACATACGACAATCAGACTAGGGTGTCTGCAAAAGTGTGATTCTCATTTAAAGTCAATAAAAATGTCTTGGCGAAATTATTAACGTAGAGTGCCAAAGTATTATTTACCTAGCACGGCTGCCATCATGTTGCAGGCTGTAACACCAGTATGTGTAAATGTATGTAATCTTTAGCTATATAGGGTCAGAGTATACTTACGGCGGCTGCGCGTACGATCCAATGAGTCCATATAGTAGAACAAGACATAGAGCTCCAAGCCCCATGATGCTTCCTGGGTTGAATGCAATAGAGGAGAAATTGGGGTTTATAAAGTGTTTTAGTCTTATCTCTCTACCCCAAGCCTCATCAATCAGTAACAGAGGCGATTTTAGGGTATGTAAACAGTTGGATTCCAGATAAATTCAGAAATACTGATTTCAAAACCAGCTCTGTTCCAATATCCCACAACTCCAGCACAAAAGATCATTGCACAATATATTGCAGCATTAAAGTGAACCTATCACCAGATTTGTGGGTTTAAAGCCCCAGTCACACATAACGAGATCGTTAGCGAGATTGTTGTAACTGTGACATTACCACAATACTCCCCAGCGATGTCGCTATGTGTGACATCTAGTGTTCAAATATGTTTATTGGATTTTTCAAGAAAACAGGGGGAAATGGGTAAGGGAGGGGATACACAAAGAAGAAAAAGGGGAGGGGGGGACATTGTGCATATTACATAAATCATATCAATACCAATAATCAAGCAATAGAGATAAATATAAAATAACAAAAAAAAACAACAACAACAAATAATAAGGACAAGTTACCAGAATTGTATCTTCAGGAATATAGACAAATAAATTTGTAGTAGTAAAGGAAGGTACTTAGGTAGAAAATAGCGAATGTAGCATTTCTATAGCAATTCTAACTGAGCCATTGTAGCGAAACATAGTGTTGTCTTTTTTGTTCAGGGAGGTAATCTAAACGGGCAGTATCCCAGCAGTAGGTAATGGTAAGAGTGAAGGGGAGTATGTTTCCAACCATGGCTTCCATTGGGCTAAAAACTTTGAAAACTTATTGGCGCGTATTGCAAAGTTGTATTCATACGTGCAGTGGTTAGTCACCCTCTCGACCAGGTTGGTCAATGTGGGGGGTTCGGGTTTCTTCCATCGAGAGGCCAACAGGGTCTTGGCAGTCAACAGAATGTGGGATGTTAGGAGTCTCGCATGAAGTGGCAGGTCTTCAATTCCTATCATAAGTAGTATAAACTCTGGGGTGTAGGGTATCTGTATCCTCGTGATGTTCCTGATCAGGGTTGTTATTTCCGACCAGTAGTGTCTCAAAGAGGGACAGTGCCAAAGGATGTGTGATAACGTGCCCCGGGACCCACATTCTCTCCAACATAATGGGGAATGGGTGGGGTCAATATGATGTAATACTACTGGGGTACAATACCATCTTGAGAGTGTCTTATAATAGCTTTCATGAAGGGTGGCACATTTCGAACTGGAGTACGTGATTTTGATTGCTTTAGACATTTTTTCAAGGTTAATATGAATGCCTAGTTCTTCCTCCCAAGCTTTGAAAAACGAGAGGGGCAATAGTTCCAACTCGTCGTTAATAATTTTATATAAGGCGAGTGGCGAGTGGCGAGTGCAATCTTTGCTGCAATAATATGCTGGGGTAGTAGTGTGCGCACAGCTGACGCTAATAAGCTGAATAAACTTATCAAGAAGGCTTAGAGGATAGAATTAATAAGAAATGCAAGGCTATAATGAGCAACAATACACACCCGCTCTCTGAACTGTTTGCGAAGCAGAAGAGCACATTCAGCAAGCGTCTAATCCAACTAATGTGTAAAAAGGAAAGATACAGAAAATTGTTTGTTCCGACAGCTGTGGGGATGTTTAACAAATGTATAAGTGTAAAGCATCCCAAGACTATGTGAAGTTCTATGTGTATGGGGGGAATAGGTGAGGTACATGTACCAGTCTACCCGCATCTGCTGTCCATATAGACTTATTTTGTAAAGTGTGAAATGTTCTTGATCTTTGTTCTGCTGCTGTAATACTGTAATTTCCTCCGGGATCAATAAAGTTTATCTTATCTTATCTTATCTTATCTTATAAGGAATTCGTTTTCCAGATTGAATCCTTATGTCGCGATTTTATTAGTTCTGCTATTATTTGAGGTACATCAGATTCGAGGTGATGGGTTTTGAGATAGGCATTGTTCACACACAATTTGTGTTTTTTTTAGCACTCCGAAAACCACATGCGTTTTTTTAAGAGTGCTAAAAAATGTCCCTTGTGTGTCTGAAAGGATTTTCATCCTTTCTGGACTTAGTCATTTTTTGCCCAAAAACGCATGCAAAAACGCATGCGTTAACGCAGGGTGCATAAATGTGCCATTTAAAAACGCATGCGTTTCCCATAGGGCCCCATGTTATAGAAACGCATGCGTTTTTTAGAAAACGCATGCGTTTTTGTAACATGGGGCCCTATGGGAAATGCATGCGTTAACGCAGGTGCCTATATGTGCCCTGCGTTAACACATGCGTTTGCCATAGGGGCCCATGTTAAAAAAACGCATGCGTTTTTGGAAAACCACCACTGCGTTTTTTTCCAGCACCCAAAAAACGCTGCATGCAGCATTTTTTGGACTGGAGGAAAAAACGCAGGTGGAGGTGAAAAACGCATGTACACTCAAATGTACCCTGCGTTAACGCACCTGCGTTTTTTTTAACACACCAAAAAACGCAGAGATGGTCAAAAAAAACGCATGTGTGTGAACATGGCCATATTTAGCTAAGGTCCTCCAAGATGTCCTGTCATCTCTGTTTAAGGAAAATGTACTTTGTAGGTCGTGAAAGGGTAAAGGAGAGCCATCCCTCACCAAGTCATTTACATAGTGGTCTTTGTTGGTTTTCCAGTTGGAGAGGTCCAAATTAGGGATCAGTATTTCAAGGGATTCAAGTGGTATTTTCCTAAGAGTGGTCGAGATATAGTGTTCAGTTGCTTTTTTACTAAGGCCTGAATAGTGGCCTTAATTATTGGTTGGACCCGGAGTTTTTTGGAGGGTTCTATTAGGTGGGCTATAAGCAGAGCCTTTAGATTGTTGTTACAAAGGATCCTTCTATGGAGATCCAAGGCATGTCAGCAGAACTATAGAGCCATCTTTGCGATAATTTAACGATGGAGGCTTGGTAATAGTTATAGAGATTAGGGACTCCCAGACCTGCCGACCTCTTGTGTCTCTCCAACGACATCCTGGCGACTCTCGGCCTCTTACCCAGCCATATAAATGAACGTAGATGGGCCTGAAGCTTGGTAAACCACTTCTTCGGGATAAAGGTAGGGATTGATCTTATGATGTACAAATATTTTGGGAGCAAAAGCATTTTGAAAGCCTCGATTCTACTTAGCCATGTTAGTTTGATTCTGGAGAGTCTTGGCGAAAGATGTCATAAAGGGATGATAGATTTGTGTGTACAACAGTCGATGATGGTTTGGTTAGCGTTATTCCTAGGTAAGAAATTTCCTTCTCCTTCCAAGAAAAATCAAACTCCTCTTTAAGATATATAAGTAGAGTCTCATCAACATTAAACTCCAAGACCTGGGACTTAGATTTGTTGATTTTATAGAATGAGAGTCGGGAATATGTCGCAAGTTCCATCTCAAGATGTCTAAGAGACTTGAGTGGATTGGTGATAGATAAGAGGATATCATCCGCGAAAAAGTGATATCTTATGATGATGTTGGTTTAATGAGATCCCTTTGATGTTATCATTCCGTCTAAAACTTGAGGCCAGTGGTTCGATGAAAATGGCAAAGAGGAATGGAGAGAGTGGGCACCCCTGCCTAGTGCCATTTGACAATGGAAATGCGGGAGATAAAAAGTTGTTTGAATATACCCTAGCTGTTGGGGTCCCATACATTGATTCAATGATACGAAGAATGTTTCCTCTAAGTCCGAATTTTTCAAGGGTTTTGAATAGAAATTTCCACTGGACCCTATCAAATGCCTTCTCGGCGTCTAATGCCAAGAAGGTTGAGGGTTGTCCCAAGGTTTCTATATGGGAGATTAAATCTAATGCTCGTCTAGTTGCGTCGACTGTTGTGCGTCCCGGTATAAAGCCCGCTTGATCTGGATGTATGAGCTTGATGACATATTTTTTTAGTCTGGTAGCTGCCAATTTGGCCATGAGTTTAGTATCTGTGTTGAGAACGGATATCGGTCTGTAGTTCTTCACATCTGCAGAGTCTCCCTTTCCTTTTGGGATCACCGTTATCACTGCCTCTAGCATATCAGATGGCAAGTGCCCTTGGGAGGCAGTATAGTTGGCTAGTCTTGTGATGTACGGTGCCAGATGTGGTTTAAAAGATTTATAGAGCTCATTTTGGAACCCATCTGGGCCAGAAGCCTTGCCGTCTTTCGAATGCCCAATAACCTCCAACACTTCGGACGTCGTGTATGGAGAGTTGAGTTCCGATAAGTCGCTGTCAGAGAGTGAGGGCAAATTTAGGTCTTTCAGGTAGATGTCAATGTCCTGGTCTGTGGGCTCTTGGATCGAGGGGTCATTCCTCAAATTATATATAAAGAAGAATAGAACTCAGCAAAAGACTCTGCAATATCTCTTGGATGGTGAAGAGTATGGCCATTGTGGTTTTTAATTTCTTTTATCCTCGATTTTAATTTATGATGTTTTATTTTTGAGGCCAAGAGTTTGGAGGGCCTATCATGCGAATGATAGTGTTGTGTTTTTAGTGTTTGCACTACTTTATCATACTCGGAAGAGAGGAGTGACTTGATTTCTAAGTGAAGCTTAAACATTTCCTCAGTGATCACAGGATTGGGGATTGTGTGATGTGTCGTTTCTAAATTATGGATTTGTGTCACTAAGCTTTGTAGTTTTTCGCTTTGCTTCCTATTGAGTTGGGCGTTTAGTTGGATTAACTTGCCTCGTAAAACTGCTTTAAATGCAGACCACAGCGTGGTAGTTGAGATTTCATCCAAGTCGTTTGTCTATAAAATAGTTGAGTATGGTATCCTCTATTTCTTTTTTATAGGTTGGGTGGGAGTATAATAGGCTATTATTTCTCCACAACTTGGGGGATGTCGAGGCAGGATCAATTTTTATCTCAAAGCTGATTGGTGCGTGGTCAGACCACGTTCTAGTACCAACCGAGACATTAACAAATTTGGGAAGAGTAAAGATACCGGCAAGGACCAGGTCAATCCTGGAGTACGACTGATGTTGTTTGGAAAAGTATGAAAATTCAAGTGAGGTCGAGTTTAGGCATCGAAAGGTGTCATATAGGTCATTCTTGAGAAGCCAAGGGTCTAGTGATTCTAGATTCTGTCTTGATTTAGTGGAAGAATCCACTGCACCGTTGGGGACAATGTTGAAATCCCCAAAAATCACTAGTTCCCCTTTCAGATTAGCGTTGACTCTTTTCATAACCCTATTAAGGAACGTTACTTGTCCCTTGTTTGGTGCGTACACATTAACACATGTAGCCCAATAATGTCAGCTTTAAATTCTTTGATAAGTTTCCACAAGTAAAACCTCTGTTGGGGGGAGTTGAGTCCATTGACATTTTGTGACAAGAATCGTAGTGACATGGTTTACAGATGGCGAAGTCGAGAAGCTCAGGCACTAACTTAATAAAGTACGGATTCCCTTCCCCCCTTCCGAAGTAAACGGGTATCTACCTATATAAGCGATGTATTAAAGAGATTTCACAAAATTAAAAAAAAAAAAAAAAAAAAAAAAGGAGGGAGAGAATAAAAAATAAAAGTTTAACAATTAACAATTTACAATCTATGGCAACTTGCCTCAGGTGGAGGGGATCTTCAGAAGATCACACTGTAATACCTCCTTGTACGGCTAATGTTCCAGCTATCTGTATCAGCCATATTAGTATGTGTATGGTCCGTTCATGAGATGATGATGCCTAGTCTCTGAGGATCCCCAGGCCTCTTTCAACCTCCGTTATAGCTAAGGATTTTCCCTGGTGATAGAAGAGAACTTTGGTGAGGTTGAATCCCCATTTATATTGGATTGAATTTTGTTGGAGTATAGATGTAATTTGTGCCAGCTCTCTTCTCTGCTGCATTGTGTCCCTGGAGAGGTCTGCAAAAACTCGGATATGGTCGTATGGTTTAGGAAGAGATTTCTTTACACGTAGATATTCCATAAGCTGTTCTTTGACGTGGAAAAATGAAACTTTACGATAACATCTCTTGGGATTTCAGGGGCCAAAGACTTCTGTTTGCGTATTCGATGAATGCTAACGATGGTGGTGTCAAGGTCAGTTAATGCAGGGATTGTTCGTTTGAGAAGGTTCTTGGCTAACTGGTCTAGTTGGTTGTTTTTCACCGATTCAGGAATGCCTCTGAGTTTAAGGTTTTGTTTTCAATCCTTGTCTTCGATGTCCGTCAGTTTGTTCTTGACTGCCTGAAATTTTTCCTTAAGAAGGTTGTGTTCTTTTTCTAGTTTGTCTTGTTTAGTTACCAGGGCAGATATCTCCGACTCCACATGGTCGGTTCTGCGTGCGATGGAATCTATAGATATTTGCATTTCATAAAACTTTGTGTTCATCTTTGGTCGAATTTTTTGTCCAGAGCATAGAATGTGCCTCTGAAGAAGCTTTGATCAATGGGTTTCGTCCAGTCAACTGCATCTAACGGGTTGGGTTCTGGCGGGGGTGAAGTTTCCTTCCTCATTCGTTGCTTAGCCGTGACTAGTACTAGGTGTGTCTTCGGTTTCGGTGTCGGAGGTGTCTAAGGCCTGTTGACCTTTGTGAAGAGCTCTTTTTTGTTTGTGATGCCAATTCTTTCCTTTTTTGGGTAGGGATTTGTGATTCTGTGGAGTTGATTCTTCCATTTGGTCCTGTACCCCAGTCCGATAATCAGTATTACTTACTCTAGGAGACCTAGAGCGGTGTTTGTTTTCAGAATGTGTTTTAGTATCAACACGGGGGAGCTTCGTCTTTTCCTGTGACCATTTTGGGATTCGTCATGGTAGGTTTTGGTAGCTTGGAAGGAGGAAAATTATGCACAGCCACCAAATGTCCTGTCGTGAAATTTGTAATTCAGAAGATGGGTCCGATAGGATTAAGAAGATAGGGGAGAGTTGATAGGTGCGAGGTTCCGATCAAACGTTTTGTTTGGGTGAACTACTCTAGTTATCCAATTAGCTGCCAAGACTCTGGGCTAGGTCGGGAAGAGGAGTCTACACAGATCTCCATGCTCAAGATAGTGCCCCTGACTACAGAACAAGATAGAGTTTACTTTGGGCACAAATGTCGTTAGGTGGGGCCTGGTTGGGTAAAAGTAAATCAGGCCGCTTAACAGTTCTCAAAGTACGTGGCCCGATGATAGTATCAAAGAATATTAACCAGTCAGAATCTTGTCTGAAGTAAGTAGGCTACGATCATCTACCACAGCGAAATAAGAGCAGGGGTGAGTTTTAAGGTACTTTTCTAGAGGTAGACAAAGCAGAGCACTTATAAGGCCTAGATGATATACAAGTGCAGTTCTAGAGTTAATCAGGCTAAATCTACCACTGTTGGTCCACTGATCGTGTTACAATTAGGCAGCCAGTAATCCCAGTAATATATATTATCCAGCTGGTATATATTGTCCGCAGTAGTAGAGAGTTTTTCAGTAACGATATATATACTCAATAAAGTGTTGAGTATTAAGTAGGGAATACGGCTCAAATAGTTATGTCGCTGCTATATAATTGCTATATATATAAAGGAGGAACAGCACCATCTGTAGGTTTTTAGGAGAGTTTAGTCAAATTATAAGAGTTTCCTCCGTTGCTGGTTATAAGATAGGATAATGTTCAGTCTAGTAACTATGCAAAAAAAAACTTGTTATGTATGTATATATGTATATATATATGTTCGCAGATACAGGTTGTGCACATCAAAGACAATAAGATTAAAACTTAACAAAGAGTTAACTGAGCATACTTGTATCATAAAATGTTATATTATAATTTAAGAAAAGAGGGGAGGAGAGGAAGGAAAGGAAGTGGCAGTAGAGGGATAAGAGAAAGGATAAATGTACAAAGTTAGCAGATATTAAGAGAAATAAAAGGAGCGGTTGTGAATCAGGCAGTTCAGGATTTCTGTTTATATTTCTCAAAATATTGCCGGAGTCCTAATAAAAGTTAGGCAGTTTCAATCCCAGAGGATCAGAAGTGAGTCCATTAGTGGTATCAAAGTTTTTCTATGTGAAGTAGAGTTGTTCCCAAAGTAACAGGGCACCTTTCTGTATACAAGCAGGTCTGTGAGACTAAGCAGAGGTGTTCCTGCAAGGTGGAGTCTAGTAGTTGAATATAGAATACGTGTAATTTGTGCAATTTGATCCTTGTTTTTCAGCGGACAAAGTGGACAGTAATATGTCTATGTGGATTGTCTTTACTCTAATAGGTACTAATGCAATCTCTTGATCTATTTATTTAGGTCGACACTAGGCTGTTAGAGAATTTTTTGGATTTATGTATGACATCCACAAATATAAGTCATAAATGGCATGTTCTGACACTAGTATACAGTCCACATGTTCATCAAAATCCAAGATTGTAGCCTAATGGTGCTGTCACACCTGGCGACGTCGCTAGCGACATCGCCGAAAAAGTGACGTATCAGCGATGTCGCTGTGTAAACGAGCGTCGCGACCACGTTTTATCGCTGGTCGCAGGTTGTCAGGTTTACTGGAAGAACCGTAAACCTGTCAACCAGCGACCTGCGATAAGGCTGGATCGCGCCGTGTGACATCGCCAGAGCGATGTCGGTGGCGATCAAGCCTATACCGCAGCGTTGCTGCGGATCGCTCGCTGGGCTGAGCCCAGCCCAGCGAGCGATGTCACCGCCCGCATCGCTGTGGTGTCGCCGGCCGCAGCGATGCTGTGTGACAGCTGGCCAGCGATGTCGGAACCGAGCGGGCACCCGCGCATCGCTTCCGACATCGCTGGCCAGATCGTGCTGTGTGACGGCACCATTAGGGAGCTAAAGGACAGGTCGACAGCATAGATAGGAGAAAAACACTACAGGGCAACAATGTGAAAGATTATGTGAATGTAAGCAGGTGTAAAGTATATTGACAATAGGCAACCGGCCAATATGCTTATCAACAAACTATATCAGGTACCAGTAGAGTAGGTCAACAGACTAGGTATCAATGGGATAGAAAGGGTAATTAAAGAACAGAGAGAGAAGACAAAATAAGTAAACAGTAGTATATAAGAACAATACCCTTAAGGTGCCGTCACACAGCACAACCTGGCCAGCGATGTCGGAAGCGATGCGCGGGTGCCTGCTCGGTTCCGACATCGCTGGCCAGCTGTCACACAGCACGGCTGCGGCCGGCGATGCCGCAGCGATGCGGGCGGGTGACATCGCTCGCTGGGCTGGGCTCAGCCCAGCGAGCGATCCACAGCAACGCTGCGGTATACGCTGAATCGTCGCTGACATCGCTCTGGCGATGTCACACGGCGCGATCCAGCCTAATCGCAGGTCGCAGGTTGTCAGGTTTACAGTTCTTCCCGTAAACCTGACAACCTGCGACTAGTGATAAAACGCTACTGCCGGGATAAACAAAGTGTTATCAATGTTTTAAAAGATGAAATTGTATTAATAAATGTGGCTATAATGTCTCTAGGGGGGGCCCACCCCCCTAGAGACATACCATCCACTCAGGTGGGCATATAATGATGTAAATCCTGACGTACAGTAGCCGGCTCCTGTCAGCTACTGTACATTTTTATAAATGAAGCCGCCGGCTCCTCTGTGCGCAGCGCGCATACTATACCTATTGTAGGTATAGTATGTGCGCTGTCTGAAGTACAGCAGGTTTATACAGTAGATCTATGGGCTGCGCAGTGCCATAGATCTACTGTAAAAGCCTGCAGGACCCTGGACAGCGCACATACTATACCTACAATAGCTACAGTATGTGCGCTGCGCACAGAGGAGCAGGCGGCTTCATTCATAAAAATGTACAGTAGCTGACAGGAGCCGGCTACTGTACATCAGGAATTACATCATTATATGCCCACCTGAGTTTGTGGTATGTCTCTAGGGGGGGTGGGCCCCCCCGGGTGGGCCACCCCTAAAGACATTATAGCCACATTTATTAATAAGATTTCAACTTTTAGAACACTGATAACAGTTTGCTCATCGATGAGCAAACTATCCGGTCTGAAGCCAATTGCGTTCAGCGCATCCGGATCTGGATGTGGTGAACACAATTTCTGTAATAAATGTGACCCTAGCCTCAAATGTAAAAAATGTGTACGTTAGACTAGGGTCACACTTGAGCCATTGCAGCTCTAAGATCTACCATTTTTTCCAATTCCAAATTGTGGGAAACAGTAGTGTTAACGCTTCCATAGGCTCCCATGCAAAAAAACGCATGGTCAAAAGGCAACACTTTTGACGCTATGTGTTTTTGCTAAAGCATCCAAAAACGTGGTAATCAACGTTTTTGGGGTGTTTGCAAAAACACATTTTTTTTTTCATCATGGGAGCCTATGGGAAATGCATGCGTTAATGCATGGTACATATATGTACCATGTGTTAATGCATTCCTTAACGCTAGCGTTAAAATGGCATAAAAATGGCAACAGGAAAGAACTGCAACCATTAACGTTGGCCTCAAAAAATAGCCTCCCATGTGTGACGCTAGCCTTACACAGGTTTTTTTCTTCCCCATACAGATATTTTTTGGTGCAGAAATTGCTGCTGCAACTATTTAATGTCTGCACATTCCCTAATAATCTAAAACATGGTTTTTACAAAATTATCAAATAAACTCCATTATCTCAAGGTAACTGAGAAACAAGTACGGTAAATATTAAGCAACATTTGTCAACGAGAATCAGACCTCTAATTTTGCATTGTCTGCTATTGTAAATGTTTAATCACAAAAACAAACCGCTAGGGCTCTGTTCACATGTCCAGCATTTATTTCCATTTTTTTTACCCATTTTAGAATGGCAAAATGAGAAATAAAATGATCCAGGACAGGACGTCTTAATTATAACATGGATCGAACGGGCCTAAAATGTCTTTTGCAGTCCAGCAGTCCTGTTTTTTTGGCTGGATTAGAAAAAAAAACATAGTGGTAAATTTATTAAGGAGTTCAAGGCAGAATTCCGACATAAAACACCTTAAAAATCTGCAAAAAAATATTGCAATTGCAGTTTTAAGAGATGAGCGGACCCATGGATGTTCGGGTTTGCCGGATTCAGCCAGACTTAAAAAAAAAAGGCTGTTTTAGGACCTGGACTTCACCTAAACTTGATCTTGATCACAAAAAAGTCAATTGGGACGTGAACTTTAGTGTAGAGATGAGCAAACACTTTAGTTTTATTTTCAGTTCGTGTTTGACGATTTGTTCAACGAACTGTCTGATGGACCTCCCCTAACCTCATTGAAATCAATGACCGGAACATGAAGCGCATAGAAAACACCTTCAAAGGTGTCCAAAAGCTGCCAAAACTGATCGTATTAGTGGCAGACACCTAGAGTACAAATAGTACCATGGTTCGGCATGGGTGCACGAGACACAGCGAGACACAAAATAAGTTCAAAATAGGACGTGGCTAACATCCACTTGAATTTCAGATGAGGGTGAAACTCAGTTTGACAGATGGATGAGTCACTGGGGAAATGTGGCAGCAGTTTTCTGCAATAAGTAAAGTAAAAGGAGGATGAGTGACAGGTGTAGGTATGTCACTCAGAGAGCCCTGCTCAAATCAAGCACCACACAGGAGACCCCAACAAAAGGCATACTTGTTATACAATTAGTATGGGGCTACAATAGCAACAAGGCAGGAGGCTTGCTTCAAGGTTCAATAATCAGGAAGAGGTCCAGAAGTGTCAGGAGTAGGTATTGTGTTAATAGAGTGCTGCTCATTCATGGATCACACAGTAAGGAGACCCTAAAAAGAGTCCTCCTGTTTCCAAAAATTAGAGTCAGACCACAGGGAAGTTGCATCAATTGCCCACGACCAAAACTTGCAGAATGGCCCAGCCTGAATGCATGGCACAGGGTCTGGTCTAGGATTTCAAGGTTAAACATTGATTGGGAACAGGGGGGGTAAGTGACAGGTGTAGAACTGTTAGGCAGCATACCCTCAAATCTCATGCAAAAGCGGCAATACATTTTTAGCTATACCACACTTGGATGGCACAAGTATCAGCTTCACATAGGAAGTGGAATTAAGGTAGGTCAGGATGTGTGGGCAAGGGACCCTCAAACCTCATGCAATTGCTTGAGGAAATGTTATGCTCCATCACAGTCAGATGGCGCAAATATCAGTTTCATCGAATACTACCAAAATAATTATTCAGCTGAGGCATATATAGGCCCAGTGAGCTATCAAACGTCATGAGTCCATTCCAGTCAATTTTACATCCCGCCACACTCAGGTTGCACGAGTATCAGCTTCATTGACTACTAGAAGAAGAGGATTAATGTGGGCCAGTGAACTGTAAAGATCTAGTTGTCAGAATGCTCTCAAACCTCATGCAAATACTCAAGTAATACTGAAGTAAATTTTATGCCTAGCCACACTCAGGTGGCACAAGTATCAGCTACATGGAGTATAACCAAAAGAATTACTAAACTGGGTCAGTGATCTGCATAGTATAGTTTCAATGGGCAAGGGGCCCTCAAACCTCATGCAACCATTCTAGGTAATTGTATGCCCTGGCATAATCAGGTGGCATGAGTACCATCTTCATGAACTACTAAAAGAAGGAGATTCTGGTGGGTAGTGACCTGTATAGTTCTAGTGGGCAGGGAAGATTTAGCAAACAATGCTTTTAAGCAAGAAAAATATAGCAGATTTGGCAAATCCTGGTTCAATGCCCTAAGAGAGTTTACGCCAATATTTAGGGAGAGTTAGGCTAGGGTCACACATAGACGTTTTCAGCCTCACCACTAAAATCTTAGTGATTTTCTGCAGAAGTGGACAGAAGGGGACACCGATACCGGTGTCCGCTTCAGCAGAACGTAGAGCTATAGGCAGCCATTCATTACCTGTACCGCAGCTGCCCACACTCCGCTTTGGGGGCCGCTTTTCAGTGGTGCACAGGAAATGTTGGCTGGAACGTTTCCTGTGGACCACTGAAAAGCGGCCTCCAAAGCGGACCTCCCGGCGGCGCCGACATCTATGTAACTGGCGGCGATGTCGCCCGGTGTGACGGGGCCTTTAGCATTCACCCGAGTTTATAGCTCGGGCCTTGAACCTAGTGAACTCTGATGTCACCGCTCAAACACTGCGGACGCCGGCCGGAAAAAAGCTGAGCGCCGGGCAGTGGAGTGAAGTTAATAAGTGGCCCTGGAAGTAGATGTGGTTGGGAGATAGCGAGACGGGAGGACGCAACACGAGAGTGGTAAGTATAATTATAATGATTATTAATAATGTAATGCTGTATTTTACAGCACCCTCCGCTCCATCCCATATCTGTAA
Organism: Allobates femoralis; assembly: GCA_033576535.1. Taxonomy (NCBI): domain Eukaryota; kingdom Metazoa; phylum Chordata; class Amphibia; order Anura; family Aromobatidae; genus Allobates; species Allobates femoralis. The sequence continues at coordinate 16,798,351 of JARQOC010000004.1, forward strand.
AGTCCAAGTTCAGAGGTTCGGATGCAAGTTTGAGTCATCTCCAGCCCCGAACTTGGACTTTTACCAGAAATCTCGGGTGATCCTGCCGATCCCGAACATCGGGGGTTCGCCTATCACTACTCCTAATGGTATTTAGGGGATCAAATGCTTATTTCTTTCAACAAAATGCAAATACATTTATATAATTTAGAAAATACTTATTTTCCCATCTGTGTACAGTGGGTATGGAAAGTATTCAGACCACTTTAAAATTTTCACTCTTAGTTTTATTGCAGCCATTTGGTAAAATTAAAAGGGTTCATTTTTTCTTATTAATGTGCACTCTACACACCATTTTGATGGAAATAAAAACAGAAATGTAGATATTTGTGCAAATTTATTAAAAAAGAAAAACTGAAATTTCACATACTCATAAGTATTCAGCCCCTTTGTTCAGTATTAAGTATTTGCACCTTTTGAGCTAATACAGCCATGAATCTTCTGGGAAAAATTACAACAAGTTATTGAGGATTTGGGGATCCTCTGACATTCTTCTTTGCAGATCCTCTCCAGTTCCATCAGGTTGGATGGTGAACATTGGTGGACAGCTATTTTCAGGTCTCGCAAGAGATGCTCCATTGGGTTGAGGTCAGGACTCAGGCTGGGCCAATCAAGAATGGTAACACAGTTGTTCTGAAGCCGCTCCTTTGTGATTTTAGCTGTGTGCTTAGGGTCATTGTCTTGTCGGAAGGTGAACCCTTGGCCAAGTCTGAGGTCTAGAGCACTGTGGAAGACGTTTTCATCCAGGATATCTCTGTACATGGCCGCATTCATGTTTCCTTCAATTGCAACCAGTCATCCTGTCCCTGCAGCCGAAAAAACACCCCCATAGCATAATGCTGCCACCACCATGTTTTACTATTGGTATTGTAAAGGTGATGAGCAGTGCCTGGTTTTCTCTACACATACCGCTTAGAATTATCACCAAAAAGTTCAATCTCATAAGACTAAGGGATGTTATTTCTCATAGTCTGGGAGACCTTCATGTGTTTCATTGCAAACTCTATGTGGGCTTTTTATATGTCTTGCACTGTGGAGAGGCTTCTGTCGGGCCACTCTGCCATAAAGGCCTGACTGGTTGAGGGCTGCAGTGATAGGTGACTCTGTGTAACTTTCTCCCATCTCCCTACTGCATCACTGGAGCTCAGCCACAGTGATCTTGGGGTTCTTCTTTACCTCTCCCACCAATGCTCTGCTTCCACGATTCCTCAGTTTGGCTGGACGGCCAGGTATAGGAAGAATTCTGGTGGTCCCAAACTTCTGCCATTTAAGGATTATGGAGGCCACTGTGCTCTTAGGAACCTTGAGTACTGCAGAAATTCTTTTGCAGCCTTGGCCAGATGTGTGCCTTGACACAATTATGTCTCTGAGCTCCTTGGACAGCTAATTTGACCTCATGATATGCATTTGGTCTGACCTGCACTGTGAGCTGTGAGGTCTTATATAGACAGGTGTGTGCCTTTCAAAATCAAATCCTATCATTTAATTAAGCACAACTGGACTCCAATGAAGAAGTAGAACCATCTCAAGGAGGGTCACAAGGAAATGGACAGCATGTGAGTTACATATGAGTGTCTGAGCAAAGGGGCTGAATAGTTATGACCATGTGATATTTCAATTATTCTTTTTAATATACCGTATATACTCGCGTATAAGCCGAGTTTTTCAGCCCAAAAATTGGGCTGAAAAGTACCCCCCTCGGCTTATACGCGAGTCAGTGCTGTATACCGATGTATACATCGGTATACAGCAGCCCCCGCATCCCCAGTAATGCAGGGCCCCCCAGCGTCTCTCCGGTCACCTATAAAGGAAACTATACTTATCACAGTGCCGCTGTCCGCGCCCGCTGTCCGCGCCCGCTCGCAGCTGCCGACCGCGATCCTCCATCTTGCGTCTTCTTCCTGTTTCTGTGCTCGTCGCGGGCAATGACGTCATTCCTGCGACGAGCACAGGAAACAGGAAGAAAGAAGACGCAAGATGGAGGATCGCAGTCGGCAGCTGCGAGCGGGTGCGAGCGGGCGCGGACAGAGCACTGTGATAAGTATAGTTTCCTTTACAGGTGACTGGAGAGACGCTGGGGGCCCTGCATTACTGGGGCTGCCTGTATACTACCGCTGGGGCTGCTATATACCTCTGGGGCCCTGTATACTACCACTGGGGCTGTATAAACCACTGGGGCTGTATATACTGCTGGGGCCCTGTATACTACCACTGGGGCTGTATATACTACCACTGGGGCTGTATATACTACCACTGGGGCTGTATATACCACTGGGGCTGTATATACTACTGGGGCTGCGTGTATACTACCGCTGGGGCTGCTATATACCTCTGGGGCCCTGTATACTACCACTGGGGCTGTATATACTACCACTGGGGCTGTATAAACCACTGGGGCTGTATATACTGCTGGTGCCCTGTATACTACCACTGGGGCTGTATATACTACCACTGGGGCTGTATATACTACCACTGGGGCTGTATATACCTCTGGGGCCCTGTATACTACCACTGGGGCTGTATAAACCACTGGGGCTGTATATACTGCTGGGGCCCTGTATACTACCACTGGGGCTGTATATACTACCACTGGGGCTGTATATACTACTAGGGCTGCGTCTATACTACCACTGGGGCTGTATATACCACTGGGGCTGTATATACTACTGGGGCTGCGTGTATACTACCACTGGGGCTGCTGTATCTACCTCTGGGACTGGTGTATACCACACTGCTGGGGGCTGTATACTTGTGCTAGGGTCCACCCTCGGCTTATACACGAGTCAATAGATTTTCCCAGGTTTTGGGGGCAAAAGTAGGGGGGTCGGCTTATACACGGGTCGGCTTATACACGAGTATATACGGTACTTGCACAAATATCTACATTTTTGTTTTTTCCAGTCAAGATGGGGTGCAGAGTGTACATCTGGGGCGATGTGCACACATCACCCCATGTAACCGGCCGCCGGCGACCTGTCTGGCGATGAGAGCCATAGGCTCCCATTGTCCTGCATCGCCGCTGGGGTTTTCAGACACCCCGGCGGCGATGCTGCCTGTCAGCTCGCCGGTGCGGGGCTGGAGATGTCGCCCCATGTAAATGGGGGATGGCGACGCTGGCGGGGCGCCAAAAATGTGCGCGCACTCGCCAGTCGCCGCCGACATCTCCAGCCCTGTCGCCAGGTGTGATGGGGCCTTAACTGTCACTGTCAGTATCAGCCTGCTTCTCGCTGTGCATAGACACTTGTCTATGCAGGGTGATGTAGCAAAGCTGACATTGCTCTATTCATGTGGACTGAAGATTGTTTTAAATAAAGATGAAGTCTCTAAATGTTTTTTTTGTTTTATTTCCAATAAAATAGTTTTTCTTTGTGTTGTTTTTTTAATCTTTACTAGAAATAGTAAGGTCAATCCACATCGAACTGGGGCTCAGTGCAAAATCTCACCTGGTGGGGTATCCAGGATCATGAGGAAGGTGAGAGATCAGCCTAAAACTACACAAATTTGATAATTATCTCAAGGCGGCTGGGACCACTGTAACCAAGAGAACCATTGGTAACACATTACACCATAATGAATTAAAATCCTACAGTGCCCGCAAAGTCCCACTGCTCAGGAAGGCACATGTGCAGGCCCATATAAAGTATTTCATTGAACACCTTGGTGATTCTGAGAGTGATTAGGAGGAGGTGCTGTGGTCAGATGAGACAAGCATTGAGCTCTTTTGCATTAACTCAACTCTCCATGTTTGTAGGAAGAGAAATGCTGCCTATGACCCAAAGAACACCATCCCTACAGTCAAGCATGGTGGTGGAAACATTATGTTTTGGGGTGTTTCTCTGCTAAGGCCACAGGACTACTTCACCACATCAATGGGCCAATGGATGAAGTCTTGTAATGTAATATCCTGAATGACAACCTCCTTTCCTCTGTCAGGACATTAAAAATGGGTCACAGATGGTTCTTTCCGCACGACAATGACCCAAAATACACTAGTGCATCTCAATGACTTATGATATCGTCAAAAAGTTAATTTATTTCAGTAATTCAAAACAAAAAGGAAAATGTATATATTATATAGAGTCATTAAAAGCAAAGTGATCTATTTCAAGTTTTTATTTCTGTTATTGTTGATGATTATGGCTTACAGCCAATGAAATCTCAAAAGTAATTATCTCAGAAAATGAAAGTAGGAAAGATGTTGGGTTTAAAACCATGCTGCCGCAGAACTCAATACATCAAAGGGTGAATGTAATATTGATTTATTAATCAACATATTTCACGACTTAAATGCACTGTCACATGGCAATATGATATTGATTTGTCCCGAGGAAGGGGCCAGGGAGCCCAGTGATTGCTCTTGTCCCCTGACCCGGCTACCTTTATAAAGACCACATGGACCAGGGCTCATCCCAACTGAATGCCCAAACTCCTTAGCCGTGGGTGGAACACTACTCAGACAACACAGGGTGAGGGAACCACAATATTATGGATGTATTGGATTCCCAAACAGATGACAGCATATAATAACCAAACAAAACATAAAATATAACAGGAAACAGTTTCTCACCTTTCCGCTGGCTCACTAGGAATTAGAATATTCGTGCCTCAGGGCTTCCAGGGCTGCTTACTCCAATCCATTAGCACCCTGCTTTCGGCGGGCACCAACCTGACCAAGAAGTGGAATAATGTCAAAGATAGGAAGCTGACCGAGCACAGCAATGTCTATAGCCAGGTGACCGGATTGTCCCAACCTGGATTTCTTCCTTATGTAGTCTTTGATATCCCAGCCGAATCCTAGCATTCAATGATGAAATCCATGTAGTATTATAATACAGATTCTGATCCCCTTGATCGGCACCAAGGTCTCAGGTTATGGCCTGCCAATCGTATCCACAGATCCTAGATTAGTATTGGTCCCATGTGGCTTGACTCCCAGATCAAATGAAGAGTCCTCCTTGTATACCCCTGAGCACTCAATTCAGAACATTGGGAACTTCACGATCGGTTTACTAAGACTGTGCTCTCATTGGCTAGATTTCAAGCTGCATACATAATATCTCTAGTAGTATTGCATTTATGGCAGAGGAGAGGAAAACGACAGATAATTTACATAGAATGTAGCAATTCACATAGTCATACACTTGAAGGCTCACATACTTAATTTCTCTTTGTGTTATGACCTTCTCTGACAAAGGGGTGAGAATTATATGAGTAAACACAAACTTTGAACACTAGCAGACTCCTTATAGAAACAATGACTGGTTTATCACAATTTAACAATCAAAATACCATCATGCCTGGCTTATATTAAGAAATTTAACTCATGCTATACATTGAAAGAATCCATGTCGTCACATCAACTAGTGACTGAAGCAGTCCTTTTTTTATGCTAAAGCTTCACCTCAGGGTATATTGTGTTCTTACAAGATTGGTGGGATAAGTTTGTTTGCTTATTGGTTAGCATCTTAATCTGACTGCATAATTGTTCTCTGAGTAATGTAGGCAGATGGGGTGAGGTAGTTTACATTAATTTAGGGATCCACAAACTGAGACAATGCAGGCTCCCACCAGTTTGATAGGAAACAATGACCCACTACTCAAGAGTCAACAAACAAATAAACAATACGTCTGACCAAATTAAGAACATTAACCCATACAAGCATTGAAAAAGGCCTCTCTCTGTCTAAAATTTTCAAGTACTTCTTCACATACTAAGAGGACCCTTCTCTTTGTTCTAATTCTAAACTCTGTAATAACTTCCCTCTGTCGTAATCCTTGTGGAGCATAAAAATGAGGATCGATCCTTAAATAAATGTGTTTTCTACCTGCTATTTGCTGAAACACCAGAGTCCAATTTTCGGTATCTGTAATCAGTGGTAAATTTATAACAAATTCAACATTTGTTTCACCAACTATTGCTTTATCAATGTCATAGAAAGCTATGATGCTTTACACACTGAGCACAAGGCATTCAGTACGCTGTACGGGGATCAAAACATGGGGTCACCTCGCTGCAACCTCGCAACCTTTCATCATGATGAATGGATTTCAAACAGGTGTGTTAGCAACAAAAGTGATTTTCAGTTTTAAGTACAGTACAAATATTACAACTACAGGTAGACACTGAAAGAAAATAATTAAAAAAATTATTAGCAGCAAACAAATTACATGATAAAGCAGCAGCATATGCAGAAAAGCCATTAAAGTATAAATGTCAGTTCACTGAAAACAAAAAACAATAATGCCCTGGTTGTTCATGTTGGATCACACAGCAGCTAGAATAATGTTTTTTTGTGCCATTTGACTGATTTTCTCACATTTTTCTGTGCTCTTTAAAAAGTTGCATTTTATGTCTGTGTGGGGGTGGCCAGAGTCTGCAAGAACCGTGTGTAAGAGCAGGCTGGTAGTGAGCTGTGTGGGGAGCCATCAGGCAAGGGGTTAACAAAGATTGCTCTGTGGAGATAGATGACAGAAGTGAGAAGCTTGTATTAAAGGGATCCTGTCACCTCCAGAATGCCTCCTAAGCTAGCAAAACATGTCCCTGCAGCATCCCATCACTAATCTCACACTCTTTTTGTCTCCTAAAAGCATCCTGTGAAAGTACATAAAAACGTTTTAATACTCACTCATTAGTGATTATAATTAGCAGGAGCTATATTCTTTAGTCACCAGGGCAGGCTGTTTTGCAGCTCCAGGATCCACCCTCTCTCTGTCTGTGTTGCTCTGCTTGTGCAGGCTTTACCGGCCTCCATCTCTATCACCCGCAGAATGCAAATCATTAGTCCTGCCTTCAGCTCCACATCACAGCAGCACAGACAGAGAGAGGGTGGATCATTCAGACTGTAAAACAACACGCCCTAAAGGTACCTTTACACGCGGCAAATTTTCTAGGAATTTCACTGGTAACTTACTGGTTGTAGTGAAATCATGGACACATTGTTCCATTTGTATACAGCAACAAGATAGAACAATGTGTCCATGATTTCACTGCAACCAGTAAGTTGTCAGTGAAATTCCTAGAAAAGTTGCCGCATGTAAAGGTACCCTTAGGGCTAAAGAATATGGCCCCTGCTATTTATAAGCACTAATGAGTAAGTATTAAAACGTTTTTATGCACTGTTCTGCAGACCTATTCAGGCCACAGCCTTACATGTATTGAAACAGATCCATTCCCAGGCTGGGCTGTTTAGCTGTGCTCTGTACCTGTGACTGTTCTTGCGGTAATACACTCTGAAGACCTATTCAGGTCAAAGCTGTACATATATTTGAACACATCCAATCCCACGGTGAGCAGTTTAGCTTAGCTCCGTACCAGTGACTATCCTTGGGGTAGTACGCATCAAAGACCTTTTCAGGTCACATATTAGAACACTGCATACAGCTGAGCTTGAAACCTGGTTTAATTCCATAATTGCAAAATTCAGTGGTGGCCTCATCTACAAGTTGTCTTGATGAATAACACACATATACAAAGCCACAGTTGAGTTCAATGATGGTTGCCGCTGACCAAAAACCATTCCTGGACTGTCCTACATTGTTACTTAGAGAGGGGATACATATTCGATGGTGATAAGGCAATCGACCTTAGTACTTCAGCGTGACCTAATGGAGACCTTTTGTGCACGAGAGAATAACGACAGACAGCAAACTGGTTTCTATGTCACCATTATCCTAAAGAGATAGAGCCCCCAGAAGACAGGGGCGGAACTACACTGGTGCAGCTGGTGCAGCTGCACCAGGGCCCCGACCGGCTGGGGGCCTTTTCAAGCCTGGAGGGGGGCCCCCAGCCGACCCCCGCAAGCCGCCGTCAAAGGAGAGGAGGGTCAGGCAAGGGAAGCCGAGAGCTTCCTGCTTCCCCTGCCTGATCCCGCCCCTCCTCTCCTCTGCTCCTCCGGCCCCTAGCATACATCCGGCGCGGCTTCCAGGTAGGAGAGCATCGCGCCTGTGGCTCCCTGCAGCTCCCAGCGGCTCCTAGGAGCACCCACCCCCCCCCCTCCCCGGCCGCGCCGACGGCCAACGGCACCCCTCCCCCGGCCGCGCTGACGGCCAGTAGCCCTGCCCCCCCGGTCCTCTCCTGCACCAGGGCCCCCGGGGGTAACGGTCCGCCCCTGCCAGAAGATATATTTATAGGAAAATGTATAACATGCCCAATAAAACTTTTAATAACATTGGCTACTAAATTTGTTTGTTATTTGCTAATTGGCCTATTAACATGTTGATTCCATAGTCTTCCTAGATACTGGCAGAGTATCAAATGTGGCAGGTCATATTGGTCTTCGGTTCTTATATTATCTTGACATATTTCAATTTCCTTCTTCATTACACGTGTTTTTGGTGTAATATAATTATGTTATTTATTTCAAAATGTCTGCTGAAAAAGTTTTTAGAAGTATACAATATGCCATTTTAGATTAAATTTCACTAAAACCTATTTCCCGGCTATGATTAGCAGCCACCATTATTACCTGAATGGTGACCTCAGGTGACCTCACTGAGTCACTGCACAACAAAACCGGAGCCTGCAGACAGTGACTTGCGCGGTCAGCTGATCTGGTCACGATAGTAACCAAGTCAGGTGACCAGATCGTGTCAGCTGATCTGGTCAACTGATTTGGTTACTATGTTGACCAGATCAGCTGACTGCACACATAACTCTATGCGAGCTCCAGTACGGATGTGTGGTGACTCACTGAGGTTACCTAAGGGCTCCATTGAGGTAAGTATGGTGGCCACTAGGATTAGTTGCCACCATGCTTACCTGAACGGTGACCTAAGGTGATCTGAGTGAGCCACCACACATCTGGAAGGGAGCTTGCAGGTCATTCATTCAGTGACTGGAGGATGCCATGGCAGAATGCTGTATTCTTCACCTCAGCTTCCAATCAAGATGTCGCAGAGGATCGTGGAGGGTATGAGGTTCGAAGGTGGTGTCCCTAAATGTCTTTGGGTTTTTATTCATAATAAAATGTTTTCTCTGTGTTGTGTCTTCTTTACTATTTACTTTAAATTCTTAATGGCCAGTTCTAACTAAGCCTGACATTAATGTCAGCTGGCAATACAAAGCTGGCCTTAACTCCTTATTATCCAGTTTTCTACCGCTACATGACAACTGGAAGAGCTGGATAAAGCACCAGGAATTGGCATTGCCTATAAATACACCAATTTCTGGGGTGATTGTGGGCTGCTATTCTATAGCAACTGATACCCAATGCAATTAGCAGAACGCTACATGCCCCAATGATAAAGGCAACACAGGTGCCTAATACCAATGCAGCAATCACTATCAACCAACCATGACATGGGGTAGGTGATTGGTGGTATTTTATATGCACACACAGGAAGTTTCCATAGGGCATCAGTCACACAAGCAAGCATGATGCAAAATGTCTGTATGAATCTCAATTATCACGTCAGTAGGCAGGTTGTCCAGCATTATACACATGCATCACACAGGACTGATTACCCAAAGGGCCAAGCTGTGCCCTGCATACAGGTAAAAATTGCAAAAAATGATGAATGATAATGTGAGGTATTGGTAGTGCATGTACAGAATGTATGGTGCATGTATATAATGCTGGGAAACTCACCTTATGTAACAGTATGGGCATGATCAATAGGTTGCATACAGACATTCTGCATCATACTTGCCTGTGTGACTAATGTCCTATGGAAACCGCATCTGTGTGCATACAAAATACCACCAATCACCTCCCCCATGTTATGGTAGGTTGAGAGTGATTGCCGCATGAGTATTACGCATCAGTGTTGCCTGTTTCATTGGGACCTGTGGCATCCTGCTAAGTGCATTGGGCGGCAGACCTTTGGTTGTTATGGTAAATATGCAGAAAGCTTGATGGGTGGAATCAGAAGTAAGTGAGGGGGAGCGCTGGAGCTCCTACCAGGAAGCAAGCAGCAGGACACTGGTAAGATGATCTGCGTGTGTGTGTGTGTAGGATAACGTAGAACAGGAGCATTAGTGCATTTGCAATAAAACTTCTGTTCTACATTAAGCTACACACACATGCAAACAAAAGCCGACTTTCCCGACTTTTCAGCAAAATGTTCATGTTCGAGGGACCGAACGAATATTGACATATTCAGTCCAGGTTTGAAATTGGTAAACATGTTCAAGCAAAGATAGCTAATCTCTATTCCAAATGATAACCATGACATACAAAGTCATACACAATGTGTCTCCTACGCACATCTGTGACATGGTCTCCTGGTACTTACCTTCATGTAACCTCGGATACCCACAAGATCTCCTCCTCTACTACTCTCTTATCTCATCTTCCCACAGCCGCATACAAGATTGATCCTGTGCATCCCCACACACTGGAACTCTCTGTCCCATCATATCAGACTCTTGACTACTATGGCAACCTTCAAAACGAATCTCAAGAACTACCTCTTCCAACAAACCTACAACCTGCAGTGAGCTTCAATCCACTTAACTGCCGTCCAACCAGCTCTACCCTCACCTACTGTACCGTCACTCATCCCTTGTAGACTGTGAGACCTAGTGGGCAGGGTCCTCTCTCCTCACCAACTGAATCCACACGCATCCCTTGTAGACTGAATGTGTCACCTGCTTAGTTTACGCTGACATTGTTGCTATATGTGTGGTTTTCCTTTAAGGGCTGCATGAGGTATTGGTGTGAAAGTCTTGCCTCGTGTTGTGCTCTAAAGTTGCACTCACTATTATGTTCAGCTGCTGGTTGAGTGGTTGAAGTGTGACCCACTGGGAATCCCCACGCCCTGGCTTTAAATAGCCTTCCCTCTCCTCTGTCAGATGCCTTTTATAGAGTTAGTTGGCTCTTGGTCATTGAGCTGGGAAGACATCTTGCTGCTGTGCTGAAGCCTCTCCTGGAGTTCTATTGCCATGGTAGAAGCTGTGATCCCCGACCTGTGGGTGGTGGTAGGGGCCCTCAGCCTAGGGCTAATCAGGAGCTTAGGGTAAAAGATGGTGGCTCGGAACTCCTCACCATCAGAGGTACCTCCGAGATCAGGGCGAGCCAGTGCTCCCAGCATCAGGATCAGATTAGGCTCTCCTAACCCCCTTTGCTCATCACACCATCAAGTTACCTGATTCCTTCACCTCCCAAGTGTGACATTATAATCGGCCCATAACCGTTTTTTTTTCTCTGAGCCAATATGTCTCAGACATCCTCTGCAGATACCTTCTCACAACTGATGCAAACCATCTCAGCTGAGGTCACTGGTATGCAAGTGCAGGTGGTGCAGCAGTTGAAGCAGGTTCTGGGGTATCTGGCCTCGGCTCTTGCCCAGGGCGTACCTGAACCCAAGGTTCAGGTTTTCTGGGGAAGAGATAAATTCTTGGTGTTCAAAGAAGCATGTAAAGAAAATTCTAAAAAATCACGTTGTGTGATTTTTAATAGTTTATATTTTCTGCATGAAATTAGTATTTGATATAATAGAAAAACAGAACTTAATATTTGGTACATAATCCTTTGTTTGCAATTACAGAGGTCAGACGTTTCCTGTAGTTCTTGACCACATTTGCACACACTACAGCAGGGATTTTAACCCACTCCTCTATACAGATCTCCAGATCTTTTAGGTTTCGGGGCCATCGCTGGGCAACATTCAGTTTCAGCTCTCTCCAAACATTTTCTATTGGGTGCAAGGTAAAGTCACTTCAGGACCTTAAAATGCTTCTTACAGATCCAAACAATGTTTGTACCATGTTAGCCAGTAGATAGAAAAATATTGGAATCTGGGAGTCCTCAGTGGTTGATACCTTTTAATGGCGAACTGAAAAGATGGTAAAGATAGCAAGCTTTCAGGACACTGTGGTCCCTTTGTCAGGCTGATAGTGACACAGATTCTGAAGACACATACATATATACATAAGAAAATGAAAAAATGGAAAAAAAAGAAAAAAAAAAAACAGTATTAGATGCTGTAATAAATACGACAGGTGACGTAAAGCAGAGTCAGGCTAGGGAGGGGGAGAGAGAGCTGGGAAAGAGAAAACAAAATACTAAGATAAGAGGAACAAAATGTATTTGTTCTATGGTTAGTGACCTGTGGAGACCTGAAAATACTTAAGTGAGTTGTGGAGAGCAATAAATCGAGAGAGTTCACATAAGAAAAGTCAAAAGTTCATAGTCCTTAAAACAGAGTCTCTTGGAGATGTGATATTCCCAAGTGTCCTTCAATTTATATAAAAACGCATGAATCTGTGATGACCCCAAATGCTCTTTCATTTTACATAGAAACACATGAATCCAAGTGGATGTGTGTGTCTTCAGAATTTGTGTGATTATCAGCCTGACGAAGGGGCCATAGTGTCTCAAATGCTTGCTTCACTTGCCATCTTTTCAGTTTGCCATTAAAAGGTATCAACCACCGAGGACTCTCAGATTCCAATATTTTTCTTACAAATCCATTTGTTGCCTTGGCTGTATGCTTCATTGTCCTGCTGGAAGACCCAGCAACAACATTTCGTCAATATTGTTCCTGCGCGAAAGAGGTTGTTTGGCCAAAATCTCGCAATGCATGACCCCATTTATCCTACCTTCAATATGGTGCAGTTGTCCTATCCTCTTTACAGAGAAGCGCCCCCAAGTTAAAATGTTTCCACCCCTATGCTTACCCATTGGGATGGTGTTCTTGGGGTTGTACTCATCCATGTTATTCCTCCAAAATAAGAAGAAAGGATTTGATACAAAAAAAATTATTTTTTTAGCTAATCTGACCACATGACTTTTTCCCATGCCCCCTGGATCATCTGGCATTGGTGAACCAACGGTCCTGGACATGTGTTGGTGTGAGTAGGGTGAACTTGGTGCCTTGCAAGATTTTAATCGATGACAGTATAGAGTGTTACTAATTTTTTTGAGATTTTTCACAGCTCTCTTTAGGTCATTGACCAGGTCCTACCATGTAGTTCTGGGCTGATTCCCTACCTTTCTCAGAATAATCCTTATTCCCACAAGGTGAATCTTGCATGGAGCATCAGACTGAGGAAGATTGACGTCATCTAGTGTGTCTTTTATTTTTTAATATCTCGACTACAGTTGTTGTCTTCTCACTAAGCTGCTTGCATATTCTCCTGTAGCCCATTCCAGCCCTGTGTAGGTTTAAAATTGTGTCCCTTGGCCTTGGCCATGGTAGAGAGGTTGGAGTGTGATTGAGTGTGTGGACAGGTCTTTTATATAGGTAACACGATCAAACAGGTGCAGTTAATACTGTAATGAGTGCAGTGTACAAGGGCTTCTTAAAGAAAACTAAAGCCGGGTTACACATAGCGATGTTCCAGCGACCTGACCAATATCGGGATTGCTGGAAATCTCTATGTGATCGCTAGTGAGATGCCAACAGGCATACTCACCAGCGATCACACAGCATGTGCCCGATACCCGACGGTTACTTGAATCGTTCAGGGTCTCAGGCGCAGACTGTGGATCGCTGGTTGTTGCCCCTGTCACACATGCCGATGCATGCGTGACAGCAGGCAGACCAGCGACCGAAAAATGGTCCTGACCATTCACAGCGATCAGTGAGCTCACCGCGGCCTGCCATGTCACACGCAGCAACTTCCTGCTAGGTCACTCCAAGTCACAAAGCCTGTGACGTTGCAGCGATATATTAGCGATATCGTATGTGTAACGGGGCCTTAGCAGGACTGTGAGAGCCAGAATTCTGATTGCTTGTTAGGTGATGAAATACTTTTTTCATGCATTAAAATTGAAAGTTGTAAATTATGGAATCCTGACACATCGAGGATTGTTTTGGAGTAGGATAATGTTAATTGGGTAACAGTTGAGAGTGCATTACATAAAATGTCAAGACTTCCCAAGGCTCTTCTGCTGGAATCGTTCTTGCGAGTTCCAGCGTTACTCAATAAAAGTATTGCAATCAACTATGATTGATACATGTGCCAGTGATAAGGAACAAACATAAGATTACGCCAGTGAGAGGGTTCCTAAGCCGCCTGCGCTTGTAGTGAGCAATTTCTAGTAGCTCTTTTCCCTTGCATAGAATCTATTTATGACAGGGTTACAAGAGGACATCGCATTTGGACTACGCGGCGGAGGATTTAAGATGGGCCTATGGCTTTTTTTTTTTTCTAAAAAATTTTTGGCTGCGTTCCTTATGGGTTCGCCGTCACCCCGAATTAGACTCGGGGCGTACAATGTTTCTATACCAGCTCCCGCCACGGGAGCTGGCAGGCGGGTTCCCCGCCAGGGATGGCGCTGTCAAAACCTCACGTCTCTGGGGCGGCTGGGGCGCTATTGCCCGATGGGCACGAAGCTTGGCTCCGCGCTGCGATTCCACATGCTGCTGTATGTACATAGAATGCGGAGCCCGCATTTTTACAGCATGCGATGTACCTCGCCCAGTTCGGTCGCCTGGTTTCAGAGCACTGCTCTGAAACCAGGCGACCTCCCGCCGGCGCCGACATCGCCTCTTTACATGGAGGCGACGTAGGGGCGATGTCGCCGCCGATAGGCCACGCCCCTACGTCGCCTATGTAATCGACGGCGATCTCTGCCCCGTGGACGGGGGCTTTAGTTTTCATGCAAGCAAATTGGCAAACAAGTTGACTGTCATATGAAAAACTTTGTCCACGACTTCAAAGTCTGAAAAATCCATTTACAATTGGAAACAAAAAATCAATAAAACAAATACAGTATTTTCTAACATGTTGTGGTCCAAATTCTTTTTAATTAAATAAAAAAAAGTTGAAAATAAAAAAATACTAAAGGGGTTGTACACTACTCAGAAAAACTCTTTCTCAATCAGAGTGTTTGCTGCCGTTAAAATACAATCAATTATACTCCCCCCTGGTGCTGTATCAGCAAAGTTGGCATTCGCTTTTCCAGGCTTTACGTGTGACATTGTTACGTCACAAGAGCCCTGGGCCCAATCAGCGCTGACTTCCCTCTCCCCACCATTTGGACGAATCAAATATCAAGAGGAGGTTAGAGCTGTGGCTTTCACTCATGTCTTAGGTCTGCCATTCAAGGTGGAGAGCATGCCAGCTTTGTGCAGTGATGGCATCAATGCAATAGCAGCAATGCGACCGCGAGACCACTATGTGTTTAAACAGGGCCAAACCTGGGTCATAGAAACGGCTCTCATATCATTTCCTTTGTATTTTAAGTTGTGCATGCAGGAAATTTCTGTTAATATCACACTTCGCCCGCACATGATTGCAATTTTTCCTTCTGGTGCATGCGATATTTATTCTGAATACAGGCATCCGCCTGTGGAGCGGACTTCATCTATATAGGAATGAGCAAGATGAGCTGTCATGACCCCAGCGGTCATGCATGCGGGATACTGCAGATCATCTGCAAAACGCTGCAGATGCATCTGCAAGTGTGAAGCCAGCCTTATTGATGTCTCACACATTGAAAGGTGGGGAGAGCAAAGCCAGCACTTATTGGATGCATGGCTTGCATGTGACATAACAAACTCACATGAGCCCGGGGAGAGCAAGTGCCGACACTGCTGAAATGACAACGGAGGTGAGTATATTCTTATTTTAACAGGGACCAAAATATCTGTAATAATAGAAAAAATTGGAGTCCGGCTCAACAGGACTGGATTTTTATTGTTATTTTATTGTTTTTATTTTAAAAGAAAATATAGTGAATACAGAAGAAAAATTTACATAGTTAATATGGCCCATTCAACGCCTTTTGATTGCACTAAGCAATCTTATGAGTAAGACTGCTTAGTGCAGTCGAAACTCGTCGACTGGGTCATGTCAAACATGTGAATTTTTCTTTTGTATGCACTATATTTTTCTTTTGAAAAAACAAAAACAAATGGAAAATCCAGTCCTGTTTTTTTCTGTTATACTTAATGTGAGGTCAAGGTGAGGCCGGTGTCTGAGCTCCAGGTGGATGAGCATAGAGCAGCTGGATGAGCTAGAATCAAGTTTCTGCCAAAAACTCTGATTGAGAAAGGGTTGTGTGGCGCCCCTCTAACAGGACACCACAGGGAGGTACTGCACCCCAAACAGGAGGTGTAGTATCTCCATAGTGGTGGATGAGGAGGAAACCCAGAGTAAGCCCACAAACACGCTCATAAGACACCTTAGTACAGGGAATTCATATTCAGTAGATCCCAGGGGGGTGAAGCTTAAGTGAGTGGGAGACGTGAGTGACAGTTGAGACACAAGTCGGTCAGACAGTGACAGAAGAGGAGAACGGACGGACGCAAGGGACCCTGCGGTCGTGACAGGAGGGCACCTTCAAGGAGTGGAGGTGACCCTGACAAGAAGGGTACACTCCAGGTGTGGTTGGAGCCGTCTGGAGTGCCCAGGTCAACACCAGTAAACCAGAACCGAGGCAGCTTGTTAACAGTTTATCCCAAACCGCATACCGGCAGGCTGTGGGCCTAAAGTAGGAGCCACAACACCACAAGACTAAATCCCACCTCTGTCCCAATGTGGGTCCAGGACAATAACAAGGGAAAGGACTAAAAAACCAGTGTCGGTAGGGATTGTCCTCATCGCTCCCGTCCGAACCAGAGAAGGGCCAGAAGTACCTTTTAGTAACAGACCTGGGGACCGGCGATTGAGCTCTTTAGTGTGGTTGACAGAGCTAAAATAGAACACAGACCAAAAAGGTTATTGTAGAGACACTTCTAAAAGACTCTGGGAAAGCCTCCAAAATCCGTGGCTGCAACCCCAGGTGAAACCGACTGTACCGTGTACTCTTATCCACCTGGTACCAGTAGAGAACTGTTTGAGCTAATTTGGTCTCTGGCATCAATTATTCGTCATCCGAAAGGTCTCTAAAGCACCACAGAGCAAAAGACTACGACTCCTCTCATCCACTCCACTGCTCTGAGGTAAAGCTCCGCCTGTGGGCAGCTGTACTACCCTTGCTACCATCACCTCAGCGGCTGGCTGCAGCGCTGGTAACTCCATTACCTGGTACCACAGATAGCATCATGTTCCCCTAACCCCAAGTTCCCCTAATCATCATCCCCATCAGCCACTGAGTGCCCAGGACACGGAACCAGGACCCGACCAGCCGTGATCCCCACTGAAGCCACCGTCCCGTTATCCGAATAACCCCTTCCCTCCTGGCCTGACTCAAATTGGCGTCATGAACAGGATCCCGTAACCGGTAAAACCGGGTACTGTGCGCCTTACATTAAACTTTTATTGACTGAACTTTATTTCACTGCGTAGGCCCAAAATGGTGGGCTAGAGATGTGACTGAAATGTGCTGGTCCAGGGGCGTGCCTCGGCCCCTCATCCAAGGAGGGCCATGCAAGAGGCACCAAACTGTCTCCCCGCCCCCCTTGCCATCAACAACCAAGGAGGCGGGTTGGGAACCGGACCTCACCAGCTCGGGACTATAAAAAGTAAACAGGGTGCAGCCGGAGGCCAGAACGAGAGACAGTGGCCACTACCAGACCTGCTACCCGAGCACGGCCCGGATACCATGGCACAAGACTGAGAGACCTGGTCCGCGAAGTCGAGGAAGATCGGAGGGCAGACACCGGAGCCCCAGGGACACTGGAACTTGGAGATGAGGGTGATGATGCAGCCCTCTAGAATGCAGCCATCGAAGATTTGAGGACCCAGGTGATGGAGGTCGTGGAGTGGATGATCCGGAGGTGGAGTGCTAGCATGCGGCTGAATCTGAGTCGGTGTGCGAGACAATAACAGGGGCATGAGCTAGACCCGGAACCAGGGGTGTCGTTGGAACCAGAGACCGAGCACCCGGTGGCCGGTGAGGACTATGCCCCCACAGAGCCGGACTCAACCACCGCTAAGCAGACAGAACCACCTGAGACCAGCAACCCGCTAAATAGTCAGGAGAACCGCGAGCCCGATACCAATGAGGACGAGGAGCCTACCGAACCGGAAAATCTGATCTAGTTTCCGAGGAGCCCGACCTGATTGTGGAGGAATTTGAAGAAGAAGGCTCTAACAACCAGACGAGTTCCAGGGAGGAGGACCGAGAAAAGAACAAGTCAGCGGCCACCGGGGACAGTTGAGACACAATCAGTCAGACGGTGACAGAAGAGGAGAACGGACGGACCAGGGGACCCTGCGGTCGTGACAGAAGGGCCCTTCAAGGAGTGGAGGTGACCCAGACAAGAAGGGGACACTCCAGGTCTGTTTGGAGCCATCTGGAGTGGTTAGGTTGACCCCGGTAAACCAGAACCGAGGCGGTTTGTTAACGGTTTATCCCAAACCGCAGCACCGGAAGGCTGTGGGCCTAAAGTAGGAGCCACGGCACCACAAGACTAAATCCCACCTCTGTCCCAAAGTGGGTTGAGGACACTAACAAGGGAAAGGACTAAAAAAACGGTGATGGGAGAGATTGTCTTCTCATCACTCCCAGTCCGGACCGGAGGAGGGCCTGAAGTACCTTTTAATAACAGACCTGGGGACTGGCGATTGGGCTCTTTAGTGTGGTTGACAAGAGAGGCTAAAGTAGAACACAGACCAAGAAAGTTATTGTAGAGACACCTCTGAAAGACTCTGGAAAAGCCTCCAAATCCGCGGCTACACCCCTGTGAAACTGACTGTACCATGTACTCTTATCCACCTGTTACCAGTAGAGAACTGTTTCAGCTAATCTGGTCACTGGCATCAATTATTCATGCCCGAAAGGTCTCTAAAGACCACAAAGCCAAGGACTATGATTCCTCTCATCCACCCCGCTGCCATGAGGTAAAGCTCCGCCTGTGGGCAGCTGTACTACCCTTGCTGCGCTAACCATCACCTCAGCGCCAGCTGCAGCGCTGGTAACTCCATTACCAGGTACCACAAGTGGCGTCATGTTCCCCTAACCCCAAGTTCCCCTAATCATCATCCACACATCAGTGCCAGGGCACAGAATCGGGCCCAACCAGCCGTGATCCCCACTGAAGCCACCATCCTGGTATCTGAGTAACCCCTTCCCTGCCAGCTCGACTCAGTTACCAACGTAGTGAGCAACCCCTTTAAAATTACTCAATATCCTTCTTTTTGGACACTGGTCATGGATCTCACGCTTCATTGTTGACATGTCTTTTTGTTAGATGAGTTTCCTTGTATTCTTAGCAGTTTTTCTGTATTCTGTAATAGATCCTGACACTAAATGCTAATAGCATTTCCCGTTCCTACACTTATTAGGATATGCAGAAACAGGAAATGGAATAATCCGGTACTTTTATTACTAAAGACTCTACTAGTGCCAGAAACGCATCAGAGAGACTGCCTTAACATCTTGTAGTCCACATGTGACCTTTTTGAAGATGCCTTAAAAAAATTGAAGACATCTTTTACCGTAACTGGATGTGCAAGATTATTCCATTTCCTGTTTCTGGAAGCCGACTGTAAGAACATCAGTGGAGTCGAGCACTCCAGAATCAATGCACCGGGGGGTGCTTGAGGATGACAACCTGAATATATGAATTTCTGACAAGGTGAGCTCTTTCCTTTTCTTAATTTGTACATTGGAAATGAATTGGGAAAAACTTCATGTTATGTTTATCATAATAAAGCAACATGAAGCCATTGGAGAGGAAGAATCTTTATTGATGTTTATTGATCCCATACAATTAGAGCATGAAAAATGGAAAGAGAGTGGTGATTCCAATATAATCTATCGTAAACAGCCACGAATTTCCAATTCATCTGTAAACTGGTCGAATTCATCACAAAGGTCACTGTACTGTTGTTTCTGGCATTCCCGTTCAGTTGGCCACATCTCAATCCACGTGTCTTTAGTTATCATGTAGAAATATCTGTAGGAAAACCATGTTTTGTAAATTATCAGTGTTGGACCAGATACAAATATTAAGGAAAAAACTATTATTGACAGTTAAAGGGATATTGCAATTTGATTATGTGAACCGGTAGTAGAAGATAGGTGTACACACTGCGCTGATAGGGATCAGACTCCATGCTCTAAAGAAGTGAATTTACTATGCAGTTTAGAGGTATAATCTGTCAGATGAAATCAATCAGAAGGGCAGTTGTAGCTCCAAATGCGTAACTAGCAGGGGGGATAATTGCCTGAGCGACCAATCCAACCCTGCCGTCTCTGCAGCCTACAGTGGCAGAGCGCCGCCACCCTCTTACCGGGGGACGCTGCGGCGGCCGCGTCTCTCATGAAGCCGGCCGCTGTTGCTGGCGCCGCCCCCTTCTGTAATGCCGCTCCCCCTGGCTGCTGCCGCTTGGGACTCAGGGTCACACTGTCCAATGGACGGTGCGGCCCTGCGTAATAGGTATGTTTGGATTTCATCTGAAGAAGGAGCAAGTATAGCTCCGAAACGCGTAATATTGGTATGTTTGTAATTTCCTCTAAAAAAAGGAGCAAGTTGTAGCTCCAGAACTCATAATAAAAGGTCTGTTGTGATTTTATCTGAAGAAGGAGCAAGTTATAGCTCTGAACGCGTAATAAATAAATCACAAATTTATCTTAATGAATTCTAAAGATGATCATGGCGTATACACCATCTTCTTCTACTGGTTCATTGATCTCCTCATGGTGGCTGCAGCGGTCGTGGCTATACGTTATCATAGTTGGTTGTGACTCTCACAACCCCACCAGGTGAGCCGCCAATTATTATCACCCTATGGTAAAACAATAAAACCCTATTTGTGCCTCGATTATTTCAGCTTCTTGTTTTTATTTATGTGCTAATACGACAAAAGATCTACCATTACTTTTTGATATATACAGTAGGAGGTGTTTGACTTCTGGGTAAACTACCAATCTCAACAATGAAGGGTGCTGCATTGCTTGTTGAGCCCAACCTCTCCTTCAAAGTCCTTTTCTAGTAAAAGCGCTTAGCTAAGTTCCCCACGCAAAGGTTTACAATAAGCATGCGCGGGAATGTCAGTGCCAGAATCCGCCTGCTGAAGATTATGCTGTATGCATACAGCAAGGCGGGCACTGGCGCTGACATTCCAGCAGCCGGAACCCGCTTCTACCAATTCCTCGCTGTGCGCCTGCATGGATTCAGATGCTGAAGCGCATGCGCACAGCGAGGAGGGGAGACCCACAAAGGCAAGAGGCGGAATAGAGAGGCAGGGTGGCAGCAGGACCCTCTAAACAGTGAGGAGTGCATAATCAGTAAGTCCCTTCGGACTTATAACTTTCAAAATTGTTTATTACAGGTTACGAGGGGCTAGAGACATGGAAGACCCCTTCCTTGAATGCAGCAGATACGCTGCATTCTGTGGTGCTTTCACATTGGAAAGCACCAGGGGGGTGACAGGTCTTCTTTAAGCTCTTATAAAGGGCCATATTTATGCCCTATAGAAGGTCTGGAAAGTGGCTGTTTTTGTGCCACGTCATTTGGATGTGCTACTCTTCATAAGTGATGATTATACTTTTAAGGAACTTGAGTTAACACTTTAGATGCCTTCACCTTGCCATTTTGTACTTGGCTCTCTGTAATATTATCATGTAAAATCTTAATTAATTATTTTTACTGTCACTTACCCATTAGTGCCGATGTTCCACAGATCTTTGTTCACTCCCCAAATAAGATAGTCTCGGCCTACTTTCAAGTCTAAGGCTTTCCTACATTTAGAGTGGCTAATAAATTGACGTTGGCTACCAGCAGCAACTATATCTGTCCCTGGGAATAAAAAATTGGGAAACATTAGGTAACATATAGTGTAGACTTAATGTCGTATTAGTAGTTTGGCTTCAAAATGGCAGCTAAGGAATATAGGATACACATTAGCGTTGAGGATAATCATGTATGAAAGATATTGGTTAATATTGGAGTTATGAATTATTATTTTAAAAACGTATACATGTTTTCTCTATTGCAGTCGAAAAAACATACATTTCACGCCTTTCCTCAAAACTTATGTTTTTACCGTAGACTAAGAAGAGAGAAACTAAATGCAGGATTGCAAGATAATCAGGATTTTCTATACATGCCATGATGGTTTTTAGTGCTGTTAATAGTATGTATAGATATATTAATTAATAATTAAATTATAATTCATAAAAAAAAGTATAACTTACCTTCTTTAACAATGGCTGTAATGGTCATCACATAGTTGTCATAGTTTTCTTTATTCTCTATAGCGATCAGTGTTGTTTTAAAGACTGGAAATAAAACATTTAGAATCAATTTATTAAATTTTGAAGAATGTTCCATCATATATGTTTAATTACAGAAGGTTTATTTAAAAGATGCTGTTCGGAATGTACCGTATGTATATATAAAAAATATGCCTAAGCCTAACAGGTAGGTAGCTGCTACCTACCTGCCTGTTGTGCTGGGCACTATTCCCTGTCATTCACCCCTGGCACAGATTGGTCACAGACCACTCCTGCCGGGAACAGCATGGCGGGGTAAACACAGGGTAGAGGTGGCTTTTTCGCTCTCCTCTGTTGAAGGGGCAGGACAACTGGTCTCCTACTGATTGACAGCCGGAACCCCACTATCTGATTGGGTGAGCCAGCTGTCAATCAGCATTGTTCCGCTCTTATGCCCGTTGACAGAAGGGAGAACCCTCCCCTCTGTTGACATGACATCAGCGGAATCATCAAAATCGACGAGAGGAGCAGACTATGACCACTCCGGTGAGCTGTGAATGGTGCCAGGCACAACAGGTGGGTAGGTGTCAGCTACCTGCCTGTAAGTGCTTAGGCACAATTTTGTATTTGTGATACATCCCGGATAACCTCTTTAAAGGCTATGTTGACCTTTAGGAGTATGTGCAGATGATCATCAATAGCAGCGTTTTGGATGCAACATGTTTCCGCTGTGTCCAGTGTTCAACAATTCAAGCACAGTGGGTGGGATTTATAGAAATCCCATGCCCACTGTGCTTCTCCCCGCTTCAGCATGTTTTCACCAGCGGTGCGGGTTGCCGTGCTTCCGCACCCCCGCAGCATGTTACTTTATTGCTGTGTAGTCGGAACCGATCTCCAGCAGGTGAATGCAGGGAAAATCCGCCCTGCACCAAACGCAGATCATGGTCCAGGGCGGCTGCGTTCTCCTTGTGTTCACTTATGGCTTCCCTCAGGTCCAGGACACTGTTTCCACATCGTCTGCACATACCCTTATACTAATCTATTTATTGCATTTTAAATAAAACTAAGAAAATTTGCAAACTGTTTCGACTTAAGCAAAAACGTCTACCTTTATATGTATCGTATACATCTCCTATATAGGCCTGTCTGTCCCTACATATGCAAATTATGTAAAACATGGGAAGCTGTCTACTACTTCTAAGGTGGAAGCCACCCAAGAACCATGGTCCTTGAGGATGTCTGAATGTTGTCCTGCCATACATGGAGACTCCAATATTGGAAACGACACATATACAAGTACAAGTATGTGCCCCCTCCATATTACACCTACAGAAGCTCTAACATAATCCCATTGTAAATCCATACACATTAGTATAGAGTTGGTCCCTCACTTTTATAGCTATCACAGCTTACAATCTTTAAGATTTTTTGTGTCTGTGCAAATTTTTGATAATTCATCGAAAACTATTTGTAAGGTTAGTGGAGGCTGGGATCACAGTCTCCATTCTAGAATGTCCTAAAGATGATGGATGGGGTGAATATCTGGGTGTTGTGCGGCCCGTCATGTTCTACACTAAATCATGTCGTTACAAACCTTATGCATTAGGAACATTCATGGGCAACAAAAAAGGGCCTTCTTATTCTGTTCCCACAAAGCAAATGCACAAACATTTTTGAGCTGAAGCATTCAGATTCCCCTTCACTAGAGATAAAAGAACTAAACGAATACCAAGCCCATAAAAATATCCATTGGTACAGCTGGCTCAATGCAGACATGCAGATAACACTTTCCTTGCATCCAACCTAGACCAGCTTTATCCATCATATACCAGATAGGGAAGTGTAATCCGTGACTGAACAGAGCACGTTTCCACATTTCCACTACCTAGAGTCCAATGGTGGTACACAGCTGCTATGTCACGCAAACTGATACCATGAAGCTTCTAAACAATGTTTTTTTCTATGCTGACATTAATACCGGAGAGGATGAAACTTTGACGTTATGAAGTCAGCAGAGCATTGGTAACTTTTAAGTTCCTGAGCACTCAACAACTCAATACACTGTGCACTTTGAGGATTCACAGTTTATAAACTAGGAATGGAACACAGTTATGTGGTATGCATGTTTCCGCCCAGAGTCCCCAACGTGTGGACGCAGCCTTGCTCAATACAAGTGTATGGAGAAAGGCCAAGCCCACTTGAATGCCCCTCCCACTAGTCAGACACGCCTGCTCCGTACCCTTGTATAGAGTGAGGCCGCACCCACTAGTCGTGTTGTTGCCCGAAACAAGCATACATCATAATTGTGGCTTGGAAACTGGCATATATTTACTGTGCACAGTGCAGGCACTGGGAGGACTGATAATTCTGCCGTCATATAGAGTGACTGAGATATTGAGTAAGAAAGGATATCGCCCACCTTAGGAGCTTAAAAGAGATATTGAGTAAGAGAGGATATCGCCCACCTTAAGAGCTTACAGTCTCCAGGAGAGAGAGGACCCACTGATCATAAGAGCTTACACTCTACATGAGAGAAAAGACCCAGCTGATCATAGGAACTTAGACTTACAGCTCTACAGAAGTGAGAGAAAGAGAGAGGAACCCGATGACTATAAAAGCTCTGACTCAACAGGAGAGATTACCTCGCTGATCATAAGAGCTTATATTTTACAGGAAGGAGAAAGATGACCCCATTAATCATAAAAACTTACACTCTAAAGGAGAAATTGAAATTGAAAGGAACAAGCTGACCATAAGAGCTCACATTCTACAGGAAACAGAGAAAGGACCAACCTGACCATAACATCTTACACTCTACATGAGAGATTGAGAGAGAAAGGAACCCACTGACCATAAGAGCTTAGACTCAACAGGAGTGGGAAAGTGAGAGACAGAAGACCATGATGACCATAACAGCTACACTCTGCAGGAGAGAGAGGAACCCATTGACCATAAGAG
This sequence comes from Allobates femoralis, assembly GCA_033576535.1. Lineage (NCBI taxonomy): Eukaryota > Metazoa > Chordata > Amphibia > Anura > Aromobatidae > Allobates > Allobates femoralis. The sequence goes on from JARQOC010000004.1 coordinate 16,823,343, forward strand.
CTTATACTCTAGAGTAGAAAGAGTTAGAGAGGAACCCACTGATAATAAGAGCTTACATGCTACAGAAAAAGAGAGACTCACCCATTGAGTCTAGAAATAGAAAACAACTCTGCTGTACAAACTGTGCTCCTCTTGGAGCTGCTGATCTGTGATGACCCAAGAACTGACCACCACTATACAAGATATGATAATCCACTAGGTGTGATATTTGAAAGTTACTATAGAAAAGCCCAATGTCCACACGAAACCACATTAGCTGCTCTTTGGTGCTCCGTAAGTGTGAGGAATGTTGCTGGGCACATTTTTTTTGCATACTGCGATTTGAGTTGGTGTTAAATATATTTCAGGAAATTTGACAATGACTCAATCTTTCATGGATCAATCCTCTCATCCCAAATTATAATTATTTTATTAATACTTACCGTATATACTCGCGTATAAGCCGAGTTTTTCAGCCCAAAAAGTGGGCTGAAAAGTCCCCCTCGGCTTATACGCGAGTCATAAGGTGTACACAGGCCGCCCGCCCCTCCATCGGTATACAGGTGCCCCGCCCCCATCGGTATACAGGGCCCCCCCTTGCTGCCGCAAACCTGTAAAGTAATAGATCATTATCAATAAAAAGAAAGGGCGGCACTCACCGGACTTGACGGGATAATTCTTTATTCCAGAGGTTTCATGGAAAGACAGGGTGCAGGGAGGGGGCACGAAGGGCCATTGGACGGACTACGACGCCGTTTCGCGACTTATATCGCTTCTACGGGTCCGATTTGATCGGACCCGTAGAAGCGATATAAGTCGCGAAACGGCGTCGTAGTCCGTCCAATGGCCCTTCGTGCCCCCTCCCTGCACCCTGTCTTTCCATGAAACCTCTGGAATAAAGAATTATCCCGTCAAGTCCGGTGAGTGCCGCCCTTTCTTTTTATTGCTGATGAAATGCTGGTACTTTGGCTGTGCACCGCCGCCTGAGAGCACGCCAATACTGGAAGACTGTCCAGGACCTGACTGTGGTAACGTCTAGTGCCCCGCTTGCTTCTCCTAATAGATCATTATACTTATCCCTGTCACCGCTGCTCTGCACCGCGCTCCTCCGGGTCTTTATGCTTCTTCCGGCTTCCTCCTCCGGCGCACAGACAATGACGTCATTGCCTGGGCCCACCGGAGGGGGAAGCCGGAAGAAGCATGAAGACCCGGAGGAGCGCGGTGCAGAGCAGCGGCGGCGGCGACAGGGATAAGTACAATGATCTATTACTTTACAGGTTTGCGGCAGCAAAGGGGGGGCCCTGTATACCGATGGGGGGCGCCTGTATACCACTGGGGCTGCTGCTGTATATACTGCTGTATATACCACTGAGGCTGCTGCTGTTTATACCACTGGGGAGGCTGCTGTATACCACACTGCTTGGGGCTGTATACCTGTGCTGGGGTCCACCCTCGGCTTATACACAAGTCAATAGGTTTTCCCAGGTTTTGGGGGCAAAAGTAGGGGGTCGGCTTATACACGGGTCGGCTTATACACGAGTATATACGGTATATAGAAAATCAACAATAGTTGATATGCAATTGGTTCTTAAAATCAGTCTGAATATGTAATCAAATGATAATAGCATTACTGTGATCTTACCGTAATCTACACCGGGTTCACAAGCCTTATCTAAGCGAGTGAGAGCGTTCACTTCCTCCAGCTGTTGCTGCTTAAAGCAATTCTCTGAAAATTGAAAGGTGAAATATGTTAATACTTTACATTAACAGAATGAGATTTAAATATAAAAAAGTCCTTCATTAACCAATTAAGATTTCTTTAAACAGTTCCCGGTAAGACTGGTTCCACACTGGCGTTTTTTGCTATCCCTGTTTATCCAGCTTAAACCTATATCAGTTTTCGGCCCCATTGACTTTCAATGGGGCCACAGGCAATTGGCACTTGCGGGTCCATCCAGCTTTTTACTTTTCCCCTGATCCAAGTGTCAAATCTTGGTCTCTGGGACAAAACTGTGCACTCGCCTATCCAGGGCAATGCAAGATGAATTAAAATAGGGCTCTATGTAACCTGGATCCAAGTGTTTGGTCTTCGAATGCCCAGAATGTGGTTAGAAATGACACAACCCCTAGGATACATGTCATTTAGAACCGGATCCAGGAAAAAGAAAAGTTAAGCAACCAAAAGTAACTGTATCTGTATTATCACTGATCCGTGTGCCCAGATCAGTGATAATACCTGTGCCGGGGCATCCAGTTGCATCATTGCGGGGGACTCCAGAGGGATGCAATGTCAATGTGAAACTTTAAAGCTTAAAAAGCTTTACAAAGTGTAACTGATTGCTGAAAACATTGGTTACCAAAAAACAACACAGCATTTTTTCTTGGTTCCCCATTACCTTCCGCACAGCGGCACACGTCTCCTTTGCAGATTTTGCCTAGTAGTTTGCTACCTTCTTCCAAATGGTAAAATTTGGTACAACGGCTTTCTGTTGGGTTAAAAAAAAATACATCTAAACCGAGTATAGAAAGTAATCGCTTGAAACTAAAGGGAAAGAGAAACAGATAAGACAATAATAAAAACTTTATGACAGTAAGGACAGACAGAGAAGGGAACAGGTTGCCACAAGAAGTAGTGAGCTCTTCATCAATGGAAATCTTTAAGTGGAAGCTGGATACACATGTAACTGTGATGATTTAGGAAAATCTCTACTCGCAGGGAGTTGGATCCAATGGCCTTGAGGTCTCTTCCAACTCCACTATTCTACAATTCTACACGTAATGCTAATAAAACAACATCATTTGTAATAATAAGCTGATTATTGATCTTGAATCAGATTTTGTTAAAATATCTATGGCTTTAAAAACTAAACAAAATAATCAGTTCATTGATCGGCTGACCACCACTGCACCAAAGAAACTGCGTCAAACCATACTGTTCACTACAGAAATAATGTAATACTACATAATGACCTTTCAACAAATAGTCAACCATACTGTACATGATCAAGCCTCGTCCACTGGAGTCAAAGTTGCTAATTTTATTTCATCTTTCAGGTAAGCAAGAAATCTTGAATGGCCAACGTCATTTTAGAAATATCTATGCAACGGCACGGTAAATTGGAACCTTCTTGGCCTTAAAGTGAACCTGACAGTCCGCTTGCACCCAGAGCCACGTAACAGACATAAAAGAAAAAATGGAATTATGACCGCGCTACCATCCATAATACACGACTAGTCATGTCACGAGTTGTGTATTGGATGGTAGCTTGGTCATAGTTCCATTTTTTCTTTTATGTCTGTTATGTTTGATACCGGGAAGACTGCTGCAGATCATCAATATTTGGATATCAATACGAAATCACATGCGAACAAAGTGGTTGTGACTCTCACAACCATACAAGGTGAGCAACTCCAAAGTATCTTTAATTGATGTGTAACACAGGTAACGCCTATGTAGCGCCATTTTACTTTTCCAGTTACTTGTTCACCCAGAACCACAAGCAGTTCTGGGTGTACATCTGAAATCATTCTAAAGTATTCCTCTGAAAGTATTTCTAAAGATCGTTTATGATGTCCTAATATGACATAGTTCCCCAGACTAGTCAGCCAACATAGTATGTTGTTCCGCCTAGGATGACATGCTATGCATAGCATCGTACGGCTTTGTATTACTCACTATTCAGTGTCTACGTTTCTTGGTGCATGCACCCCTAACTTCAGAGAGGTTCACTGCGCATGCTCAGAATGAGCAGCGTTTTCTGGTCATGCGCACTATGAACATGGGATACATATACCAGGCTGTATAGTGTACATGACCAGAATCACAGCATATTCCAAGCATGTGCAGTGAGCCTCTCTGAAGCTAGGAGTGCATACACCCAGAAACAGAGACGCTCCATGGTGATGGTAAAGCACAGTCACGCGATGCTATGTATAAGGAATAAGGGATATTCTGACCTATTCATACGGTAATTCTGACCTATTCATACGGTAGCCATTTTGTCAGATGCCACCATATCGTACTCCAAGGAGATAGCCCCCATCTCTTACCTAAGGCTTAATCAATCTCTCAGAGTATGCTAATTAACCTGATGAAATAATCTCCCTGACAACACAGTGGGACTTGCTAAAGAATAAAGCTAGGTGGTGCTGAAACCCAGAGGCAATCATGCAGAGGAAGACCACCACCTGGGACATTGCAGATGAGTGGAAAAAAACAATTTCCTCTACCTGCAAATTGAAAAGAAGCATCACACTCTGCCCTGACATACAGAGTCAAAGAATAACTCCTAGTATTTCACGACCTTCAAACTCCTCTAAATATGACAAGCATAAATATGGCATCTAGAGAAGTAGATGATCATAACACACATTTTGACATAATTTGAGATGTTCATAAGTACCCCAAACGTGATATTGGCCAGTGGGATGACCACAAAGGTGTGGAGTGTCCCACCGTTGGAAAGCTAAAATCATAACTAAAAATATGAGAGCATTATCTTTCACCTACGATGGTCCCAGGCAAAGTTTGATTAAGAATAGCTTGTGAATAGTTCATATCACAGCCGAGGGGGTGGGAACTGCATGTCAGCCAGTGGGCCGGAAGTAATGAAATCAGCGATATATTTTAACAATCGCAAAGCCAAAGTATACCCCAGAAACCAATTTGGCTCTACGCTGCCCCTTGTGGTGCCACCAACATCAAGGAACAGATAATTGATCACATGGGTCTGTAATTCTGTGTGTATCCCATTTATCTTTTCTTTGTATAACTGACGGTAACATCTGTAATCTATAATATAAAAGCCGAAGGCTACTTCCGGAAAACCCGAAGGTTACTTCCGTGATGGCCTCGGACTGGGGTGGTGATGTCATCCAGTGCAGGGTAGCCGGGCGCCACCCGGCTACAGGCACCGGCACAGGAACGTTCCGATCTCGGAAGTTCCTGTGTGCCCTCCAGCCTCTCCCCTCCAGCCTCTGCCCTCCAGCCAGTAGCGTACGGGCAGGGGGGCCCATTCCCCGCCACCTGGGGGGGCTCCGCACCCCCTGGGGGTACCCGTGCTTTCCAGACGCCCGCCTGGAGAGGAGGGAGGATGGGACTTCCTGTCCTGCAGCTCTGCCCCCCCTCCTCTCCTCCTACAGCAGACGCACGGCGGCCCGAGTGAGTCTGCACCCCCACACGCTCCTCTGCCCTCCAGCCTCTTAGCCCCAGTCCTCTGCCCTCCAGCCCTTAGCCCCAGTCCTCTGCCCTCCAGCCCCTTAGCCCCAGTCCTCTGCCCTCCAGCCCCTTAGCCCCAGTCCTCTGCCCTCCAGCCCCTTAGCCCCAGTCCTCTGCCCCTCCAGCCTGTCCCCAGTCCTCTGCCCTCCACCTGTGCCCCCTCAGTCCTCTGCCCCCTCCAGCCTGTGCCCCCTCAGTCCTCTGCCCCCTCCAGCCTGTGCCGCCTCAGTCCTCTGCCCCCTCCAGCCTGTGCCCCTCAGCCTGCCCCACTGTGCCCCTCCATCCTCTGACCCCCTCCAGCCTGTGCCCCTCAGTCCTCTGCCCCCTCCAGCCTGTGCCCCCTCAGCCTCTGCCCCCTCCAGCCTGTGCCCCCTCCATCCTCTGACCCCTCCAGCCTGTGCCCCCTCAGTCCTCTGCCCCCTCCAGCCTGTGCCCCCTCAGTCCTCTGCCCCCTCCAGCCTGTGCCCCCTCAGTCCTCTGCCCTCCACCTGTCCCCTCCAGCCTGTGCCCCCTCCAGCCTGTGCCCCCTCCAGCCTGTGCCCCCTCCGTCCTCTGCCCCCTCAGTCCTCTGCCCCTCCGCCTCTGACCCCTCTACCTCTGACCCCTCAGTCTCTGCCCCTCAGTCCTCTGCCCCCTCAGTCCTCTGCCTCCTCCAGCCTGTGCCCCCTCAGTCCTCTGCCCCTCCAGCCTGTGCCCCCTCAGTCCTCTGCCCCCTCCAGCTGTGCCCCTCAGTCCTCTGCCCCTCCAGCCTGTGCCCCCTCAGTCCTCTGCCCCCTCCAGCCTGTGCCCCCTCAGTCCTCTGCCCCCTCCAGCCTGTGCCCCCTCAGTCCTCTGCCCCCTCCAGCCTGTGCCCCTCAGTCCTCTGCCCCCTCCAGCCTGTGCCCCCTCAGTCCTCTGCCCCCTCCAGCCTGTGCCCCCTCAGTCCTCTGCCCCCTCCAGCCTGGCCCCCTCAGTCCTCTGCCCCTCCAGCCTGTGCCCCCTCAGTCCTCTGGCCCCCTCCAGCCTGTGCCCCCTCAGTCCTCTGCCCCCTCCAGCCTGTGCCACCTCAGTCCTCTGCCCCCTCCAGCCTGTGCCCCCTCCAGCTTGTGCCCCCTCAGCCTGTGCCCCCTCAGCCTGTGCCCCCTATGGCCTGTGCCCCCTAGGCCTCTACCCCCTCCAGCCTGTGCCCCCTCAGTCCTGTGCCCCCTCCAGCCTGTGCCCCCTCCAGCCTGTGCCCCGGATCTAGGCAGTGGGGAAGACGCAGGGTCAGTGGTAAGTATAGCGGGAGTGTGTGAGAATTGTGAGTGTGTGACATTGTTGCTCCCGACCACCTCTGCCCACTGGCGACTGGCGCTGCACCAAACTCACTCGCACTCACTGCTAACCACTCAGCCCACTCTGCACACTGAGCCCCTACTGCTAACTACTGACCACCGATCACTGCTCCACTGGCACGCACTCACTGCTAACCACTGAGCCACCGCACTCACTGCTAACCACTGAGCCACCGCACTCACTGCTAACCACTGAGCCACCGCACTCACTGCTAACCACTGAGCCACCGCACTCACTGCTAACCACTGAGCCACCGCACTCACTGCTAACCACTGAGCCACCGCACTCACTGCTAACCACTGAGCCCACCGTAACACTAGCATCACTGCTAACCACTGAGCCACCGCACTCACTGCTAACCACTGAGCCACCGCACTCATGCTACCACTGAGCCACGACTCACTGCAACCACTGAGCCACCGCACTCACTGCTAACCACTGAGCCACCGCACTCACTGCTAACCACTGAGCCACCGCACTCACTGCTAACCACTGAGCCACCGCACTCACTGCTACCACTGAGCCACCGCACTCACTGCTACACCACTGAGCCACCGCACTCACTGCTAACCACTGAGCCACCGCACTCACTGCTAACCACTGAGCCACCGCACTCACTGCTAACCACTGAGCCACCGCACTCACTGCTACCACTGAGCCACCGCACTCACTGCTAACCACTGAGCCACCGCACTCACTGCTAACCACTGAGCCACCGCACTCACTGCTAACCACTGAGGCACCGCACTCACTGCTAACCACTGAGCCACCGCACTCACTGCTAACCACTGAGCCACCGCACTCACTGCTAACCACTGAGACACCGCACTCACTGCTAACCACTGAGACACCGCACTCACTGCTAACCACTGAGCCACCGCACTCACTGCTAACCACTGAGCCACCGCACTCACTGCTAACCACTGAGCCACCGCACTCACTGCTAACCACTGAGCCACCGCACTCACTGCTAACCACTGAGCCACCGCACTCACTGCTAACCACTGAGCCACCGCACTCACTGCTAACCACTGAGCCACCGTATACTCTGCTACCCACTGATCCACCTGTATACACACAATTAATTTCACCGTACTCCCCTAACTATTAGTAAATAAACTATATATAGATTCTAGACTACCCGATTCTTTAGAATCGGGCCGCCATCTAGTATCTTTATAATAGCTGTATATATTAATATCTAGTGTACCAATAGGGCATTTAAATATATAAATTTAATCTTGAGTTTCTCTTATTCCCAATCAAGGGCCCCCACATCCGTGTGCGAATTTAATGTTAACGCTAGCTGGGTTGGTTTCTGAACCAATATAAGTCCGATCTCGGACCAGACTTATAGCAAATGAGAAACTGGTGCCAACAATTAGTGCTTGTTTATTCAGGGCCTCTATCAGTGATGTGGTGGCGGTTATTGTATGTGTTCCTGGTCACGGTCCAGAAGGCATATACCACACTCACTGAGCACCACTTTGATAAACCAGCATTGATAGGGCAGCTGTGGACCTTCTTTTATCCTCATGCAGTTCCCTGACTAGCCTGAGTTTAATAAGATTGGTTTGGTGGCAAATTCATCACACTATGCATAGCATGTTATCACACCCAAAGAGGCGGAATAACATGTTATGCTGACCAACTCATCTGGGGAACATGCCACATTAGCATTTCATTATCCATCTTTAGAAATATGTTTTCTAAACATCAGTTTATGTATACTGCTAGATGCTGGAACTACTTGAAGGGGATTTCAGATAAGAGCAGTTCTGGGTGAATAGGGGACCTTTCAGATTCCCTTTAATTCTCGTATTATATTATTGAATTGGTGTTTAGGTAGTATAATGACATTTAAAAAATACTTAGAGGCCAATTCATCAAGACTGAAACTATACCAGCCTTGAAAGTCTATATGGCGCCAAATTCATTTAGAGGCACACACCACTTAAAGAGGACCTGTCACCCCCCCCTGGTGCTTTTCTAACTGAAAGCACCACTGAAAGCAGTGTGTCTGCTGCATTCAGGAAAGGGTCTCCCATGTTTTTACCCCCCCCCCTATAAGCTGTAAAAAACATTTTATAAAGTTTATAGATCATGAATCTGGAGGGACTTACTGATTATTGAGTCCTCCTTCCTCTCTGTGCCGCCTCCTGCCTCTCTGTGCCGCCCCTGCCTCTCTGTGCCGCCTCTTGCCCATGATGTCAGCACCGTAACCCTCCCCGCTGTATGCACACAGCACAATCTGTAGCAGGGCGGGCTTTGGTGCTGATGCCACAGGAAGGAGGCGGCACAGAGAGGCAGGGGGCGGCACAGAGAAGAAGGAGATGGAAAGGACTCCCAGGAACAGCAAGGACTCCATAATCTGTAAGTCCCTCCAAACTCGTTATCTCTAAACTTTATAAAGTGTTTTTTACAGGTTACATGGCAGGTAGAAACATTGGAGGCCCTTCCCTGAATGCAGCACACATGCAGTTTGGAAATCCCCAGGGGGGTGACAGGTCCTCTTTAATGAATTTGGTGTCTCTTTTCTGCACTTTGGAAGAAAAGACACTCCTGTCTGATACTAGAGTTGCATTTCTGATGTAAAAAATGAAGGCACATTTGATTAATTTGATGGGTGTCATGTTCAAGCCCTGCCACAACCTGTCTTCTCCCCATTTCTACCTATTTCACCATTACATTTATGTGCAACTTCACATTTTGCAAAAAAATCTTGAAACTTTTCAAAGCTTTTACAGCACATTTGTGGCATAAAATCTTTGATGAATTGGCTCCTTAGGCTTAAACTGCACACCTGGTTGAGTTTTCACTTTGTCCTTTGTACTTCACTTAGAAATGCAAGAAAATAGTTATTTCACCTGCAAAACTGTGGGGCTCTTTTGATCGGCTAATAAAAATGTGGCACCACTGCAGGGGATTGTCACAGGATCCACCGATGCAAGGAGGGATTTACACCTTGGTACACACAGCACACAACACCTTCCACCCCAGACCTGAAGGGGAAGCTCTACTGGCTGCCTTAAGCCAGATCCCTTTAAAAGATCCAGGCCTGAGGGGAGGAGTTAGTTAGTCCCAGTGAGAAGCAGTTAGTTCCAGTCTGAGGAGAAAGCAGGAGTGAGGAATTGGTCACTGGGAATGATCAAGGCCCAGGACCAGGGAACACTGACCCAGCTGTGCTGCACCCTAGGAAGAGGGTCGGAGGCCAGTGAAACAATAGGAGAATTAAAGGAGGTAACCAACCCGGTTTCCCTGTAGTTCACCTGGACACCGGAGTCCGTCACTGCAAAGCATTCAGTGCAGCAGTAAAAGCCCAGAAGGACCAGGAGGACCAAATTCCCCTGAGGTAACTAAAAAGAGACACTCAAAACTGACCAAACACAGGACCAGGGGCCAAAGGAGGAATAGGGACCCCACAGAAGGACCTCATTGTCAGTGATAGAGTAAAGACCTGAGAGGGAGAAGGAGCAGTGAGTTCTGTTACAGGCATAACTCACCCCAAACCACCGTACACAGTGACAAAGGAGGTCTCACAACTCTCCAAGGTGAAAGTCCCACATTGCAGCGGGAACCTGGTTACTTCTCTGGACTGTACCTGTTACCCGTCATCAGTAAAAGGTACCGAAACAACGACTACTATGTGTGTGTGTGCCTGTTTAACCGCTGCCATCCATAGCGTTAACTGCAGAGATGCTACTACGACTCCCCTTATCCATCCCCGCTGCCCTGAGGTAAAGATCCACCTGTGGGGAGCTGTAATACACTGAGCTGCACCTCCATCACCTCAGCGGCCGGCCGCAGCGGAGGTGTCATCGTTACCAGGTACCACAGGTGGCGTCACGTAACCAATCCCCTTCACCACCATCATCCTCCAACTTCCTCGCCATTGAGGGTCCAGGGCATGGGACCGGGGACCGACCAGCCGTGATTCCCCATCCAAGTCGCCATCAGCCCTGTATCAGAGTACCCCCTACCCTGTCGACCGCCTCGGAAAGGCTGGTTGGAAACTTCTGTGATTTAAATAAAAATGGTCGACAATGGTGTTAAGTGAAGTTTTACAGAGATAAATCATTTACCTGGATGGTAATAGTCATAAACTGTAACGGATCCTGGCTGAATAAGTCCAACTTCAAAGTACTGATGAAGGTTGAATTTTAGACACTCATCTTCCAAATGAGAAACCTAAAATGTAGTAATGAATTATTAAAATAATACAATGTTAAGAAACAGTTATAGACCAAAAAAACAACTTTTTATGGAGTAAGCTTTTCTCTGTGTGGAGAGTAACACACCATCCCACCATGCCAGTAATGAGGAGACTTAAAGTTGCAACGTTCCTCTGGGAACTACAATATGCAAATTGTCTCTTCAGGGAGGAAGGAGACTTGAACTCTAGCACCAGCTATTGGAAGTAACACCCTTTAATGAGTCTTGTCATATGATTTAGGATTTAAACCAGATCAAAATCCAAATTTGCAGTCATGGTGTCTTGCCCCTCGTCAGTACAAATTATGAGATCTGATCTGGTTATATGAGAGGCTAAGTGGGGTGTAAGGGTTAGGTTTTTCCCCCACTTAGCCTCTCATACGGTCAGATCAAATCTCATACCTTGCACTGATTTGAGTCAATTACCTGAAACACTATGTCTGCATTTGCGATTTTAATCTGGTGTAAATCCTAAATTATTTGGCGTCGCTCATTAAAGGGTCATTTTTGTCTTTTGGGATTGATACTTCCAGTATGTGGCACTAGAGTTCAAGGCTACGTCCTCTATTAAGAGATATTTGCATAACAGTTTATTAAACATTTTGATATTCTTAGAAATTGCTGCTGAATCAATGTTGTTGTTTTTTTAAGTAAATAAAATACATATTAAAAACCCCGATGTTGTACCCCATTATTTGTAGAATACATGAGTTCATACTTCTCTCCGCTTACTATTAAAAAAAGTTTTGGATTATCCATTAATTTTAAAGAACCAACCCGTTTATGCAAAAAGAAGCAGCTTCTTACCCGATCAATGTACAAGATCAATGTGCCTTTATCAAACGCGCCTTTGTTGAGTTCAAAGTTGGAGATGTATCTGTCCACTCCTTTTTTAAGCTGTAAATAGAAGAAAATACTTTTTAGTTATTAATATTTTTTTAAATATATTTGGATATTTCTTGTGTTAATAACAACTATAGATGAGCTAACACCACAGTGTTCGCCGAATGCGGGGTGTTCGCCGACTTGTTCGGCAAACGTTTGCAGAATGTTCACCGAATAAGTTTGAACTCAATGGCAGGCAACTTTCAACGCATAGAAAACACCTTCAAAGGCGTCCGAAAGCTGCCAAACACATACAGACACACACAGATCATCTTATAGCCACTCCGCAGTTTGATTGCGCCGGTCCATCTTTGCGTGCTCCCTCTCACTTCCGCATCCGCTATGTCGGTGAGTGACGTGGGTAATTAGCTGATCTGATCACCATAGCAATTGCGTCAAGTGACCAGATAGTGTCAGCGGAGCACCTAGTGTCACCCAAGCTCACCGTTCAGGTAACAATGGCAGCTGCTAAACATAGCTGGTACCATGGTTACCTGAACGATGACCTCAGGTGACCTCAATGAGTCAGCGCTTACTGATGGAGCTCGCAGCTCATTTAATCAGTGACCGGAGACTGTGGTGACAGAATAGTGTATTCTTTACCATAGTCTCCAATGGAGAAGACATCGCAGAGGATCTTGGAGGGGTACGAGGGTTGGGTGGAAGTAATAAAGATGGAGTCACTAAGTGTCTCTGTGTTTTTATTTTGAATGCAATTATTTTTCTCTGTGTTGTGTCTTTTTTAACTAGGATCTATTTATTGCAAAAAAAAATAAGCCATCACACAGCCCCAGATCCTAACAAATGAGAATGCTAGGTGTCACAGAAAATGGCACCAAAAGCAGAATTCAAATAATTCAATAAAATAGGATGGTGATTTATTATCCATTTTAGAGCTGGAATCACTCCTTCAGATAAAATCACAAACAACCAAACAATGTCCAGCTCCGATACACGTTATCATAAATCAATATCTCATTTTATTTGAGATTCATGCCTGATCCTTGATGGTATGGCAAATACACCCGTTTCACTACTGGTTCATCTTATCCTTCCTTGTGGTGGCTGCAGTGGTCGTGAGTACCGATTCCCCCGGAGAGCCTTCAATTGTAATAACATTGATTCTCATCTCGAAAGGAGTCTATTTGCGCCTTTAACTCTTTCAGCTTTACTTCACACTTTTTATAATTATACAAAAAGATGGAAGCGTGATGTATGTTTGGGCGCTGAGGTAAGGAAGATCTCTGGTGCTGGCTTCTTTTCCGGACTTTATTAAAATAATTGCAGTTATAATTATTCAAGCTTAAGGCTCTCAAAACCCACGATGCATTTCGACGTGCACACACGTCTTTCTCAAGTAAATCTTCACTTGAGAAAGACGTGTGTGCACGTCGAAATGCATCGTGGGTTTTGAGAGCCTTAAGCTTGAATAATTATAACTGCAATTATTTTAATAAAGTCTGGAAAAGAAGCCAGCACCAGAGATCTTCCTTACCTCAGCGCCCAAACATACATCACGCTTCCATCTTTTTGTATCATTCTGACTCCCTATGGGGAGAGTGGTGGAGTGAGCTGCAGAGGAGGGAGAGGACCTGAGAAGACGTCAGCTGGATCAGCCCCTTTACTAGACACGTGACGCCGCCCGGCACTAGTGTTTCCCCGGAGAAGACCTCGTAGGAAGCACGAGGACGGAACCGGAGGATTCCGCTGCTTTATATTAATAAGCTTATCTACGGGCTGTGGTTTACAACCAGACCAGGTGAGTTTAAACGCAAAAGAACCGCCCGTTAACAGCCCCATGTGTACAGGCGCACTACAAGCTGTTGTTGTTTTTTCTTCACACTTTTTATAATTAGGCATTAAATATTTGATTTGCGGGATTAAATATTTGATTGGACCATCGTTTAAAGCAAATATTTGATTCCTCCAAACCCAATTAGAACTCACCTTATTAAGCTCACCGGTATCTGGCGCATAACCGGTCATCATGGAAATGTCCAGGATTGTCATGGTGGCATCTTGGTTCTTAAGGAATCTGCCAAACAGATTTTTATGTTTAGTTTATCACTGTCAGAATATCACATACGTAAGTGAAATTGTAGTCAATTAAGAATGATGTACCCTCACTACAACAATCCAACAATTTGCATACTTTTCACATTAATACAGTATTTGGCAGATTATAAAATGGACTGGATTACAAAAAAACACCCTAAATTTGTAGAAAAAAAGTAGGGAAAAAAAATTAAAATAAAGGGTCTATCTTATAACCCATTACTAGGGATGAGCGAGTACCTTATTATTTGTGCTCGCTATACTCGCAACAAGTAAGTAGCGGTACTCGCTACTCATTGTGAGTATAGCGAGTACGAATACTTTCACAGTGTATCTATGGATACACTGCGAAAGTAGCCTAAAAGTGAGTAAAAGTTGTTAAAAAACAATAAAGTTACATACTCACCTGTCCGACGCCTGCACCGGGACCGGAAAACCTCACCTCCGCTCGCTGGACAAGGACCTTTTACTACCAGCCAATCAGATGGCCGGTAGCGATCTGGCCAATCAGATGGCGCCACGTCACAACTACGTCATCGCTAGAGGCCACCTGATTGGCCAGTTTGCAAAGTCCTGATAGTACATCTCACTTTTAGGCTACTTTCGCAGTGTATCCATAGATACACTGCAAATGTATTAGGACTACTCGCTTCTCCTGAGTACACATAAGTACTCGGAGAGTAGCGAGTAGCTCGAATACCACTACTATTCGGCGAATACCGAATAGTAGCGAGTATACTCGCTCATCCCTACCCATTACGTCTCATAAGCACTGTAGCATACCTAGGGGACAGGAGGGGGATCAAGGTCACAGGAAGCAGGGTCAGGATTAGTGATGAGTGAGTGTATTTGTTACTATTCTCTATTCATATGGATAGTACAGTATTTGTGGTACTCGTTACTCGATGAGCATTGCTGGTGCTCGTGAGTAATTTGTTCATCATTATCGATCTGATATAAGTTGAAAGCTCTCTTCAGTAAACAATAGGAGCTGGCACCACAGGGAAAGCAGATTAAATTTTTGGGTCTACAAGGTGTTTTATGCAGTAGAAATGCAAAAAAGCCCACCCACCTATCCCAGAAATGCTCCTTTTGTAGCCGGATGTGTGTGGATGCAGCCTATCACTAATTGACTTAGATTAGACTCACTATTAGGACGAATATGCGAGTATTAAAAAGTTCTCATTACGAGTATAGCGAGTGCGAATATTACACCACCAGTCGCGATGTGAAGGTCAGCAGTGGTGGCGGCACAGTAGGGCAATGTTGCGGAGGCTTGATGGAGAGGGTATCCCAGCAGGTTATTACTGAGTGCATCTCCCAGTGAAAGGAAAATGGCGTCAGAGGGCAGTGCAGGCACAAATGGAGATCACAGACAGCCATCTGCACATGCGTCACCTCCACAGCCATTTTACTTTTTCCCACAGTGTTGGAAGCACCGCATGTGCAGATGAAAATTTGGCTGTCCAAGATCTTCATCTGCGCCTGCACTTCCATTTTCCTTTCACCTACCAATGTCGTGAACTGCTGGGAGATGCACTCAGTTATAACCTGCCAGGACACCCCTCCTCCCAGCCTTATGCTTCCCATAGCATTGCCCCCCATGCCACCACCACTGATACCATTCACCATGATCATGCCTCCGATGACCATGCTACACCACCACCACCATGCCCCCGTCCTCGATAAGCTGCTGTTGGATTATAAAACAAACTCAATTTTTTTCACAATTTTGGGGAAAAAATGCTTTCTATAATCTGAAAAAATTACTTTAAAGGATACTTTTTAGAATGCAAATATATATTTTTGCCATGGAAAATCATTCTTATTGTTGCCATTAATGCAATTTTGTAATTTGTTTGGACAAAAGAAAAAAACATAACAATACTAATTTGGAAAACTCTTTCTGCAGTGAATTGATGATGACAAGCCATCCCCCACTTTCCCTGGATTTGAGTACCTCCCCTGTTTCCACAGTTCCACTGATTCTTGTCTGTGCCCTGAGTTTCCCAAGTTATTCTCTTTGGGAAATTAAGATGCAAATTTAACATTCCACCAACTGGGCATATACATGTCAATTGTAATAAGGATGTGGCTAATAAAAATATACTAGGGCATTAAATATCAGCACAAATATATATTCACTAGACATAAATGAGACTGCCAAAATAAAAACTTCACATAGAGAATTATAGCTAACAAATTTGATTCATTTGATGGCTCCCCAACCTACAGTGGCATTCAGGGTTTGGGCACCCCAAGTTGGCAGTCAAAATTACTGTTATTGTTAAAAGTTAAACAAGTTAAAGATGAAATGATTGCTAAAAGGCATCAAATTAAAGGTGACACATTTTCTCTGTATTTTAGGTGAAAAATATAAATATTTAATCTTCTGCATTATTGAAATTACAATAAGGAAAACAGACCGATGCTAAAGTTTGGCTACTCTGCATGGTCAATACACAGCATCACACCATTTGTAGGATTCACAGCTGTTGTAAATACATTTAGTAGCAACCAAGAGTCTTTCAATTCTTGTTTGATGGATGTTCATCCAATCTTCCTTGCAAACGTCTTCCAGTTCTTTGACATTCCTGGCTCGTTTCAGTCTGTGATCCTGTCGTCCAGTTCTGTGAGATTCCTGGCTCATCTTCCATTTCTGTGTGATTCCTGGCTCATCTTCCAGTTCTGTAAGATTCCTGGCTCGTCTTCCAGTTCAGCGAGATTCCTGGCTCATCTTCAAGTTGTGAGTGATTCCTGTCTCACCTTCCAGTTCTGTAAGATTCCTGGCTCATCTTCCAGTTCTGTGAGATTCCTGGCTCATCTTCCATTTCTGTATGATTCCTGGCTCATCTTCCAGTTCTGTAAGATTCCTGGCTCGTCTTCCAGTTCAGCGAGATTCCTGGCTCATCTTCCAGTGTGTGTGATTCCTGTCTCACCTTCCAGTTCTGTAAGATTCCTGGCTCATCTTCCAGTTCTGTGTGATTCCACTGGCTCGTCTTTCAGTTCTGTGAGATTCCTGGCTCTCTTCAGTTCTGTGAGATATCCGCTGTCTTCCAGTTCTTTGGACATTACCTGCTCGCTTCCAGTTCTGTAGATTCCTGCTGTCTTCCAGTTCTGTGAGATTTGGTAAACTTCCATTTCTGTGTGATTCTGGCTCATCTTCCAGTTCTGTAAGATTCTGCTCGTCTTCAGTTCAGCGAGATTCAGCTCATCTTCAAGTTGGAGTGATTCTGTCTCACTTCCATTTGTAAGATTCCTGGCTCATCTTCCAGTTCTGTGAGATTCCTGGCTCATCTTCCATTTCTGTGTGATTCCTGGCTCATCTTCCAGTTCTGTAAGATTCCTGGCTCGTCTTCCAGTTCAGCGAGATTCCTGGCTCATCTTCAAGTTGTGTGTGATTCCTGGTCTCACCTTCCAGTTCTGTAAGATTCCTGGCTCATCTTCCAGTTCTGTATGATTCCTGGCTCGTCTTCCAGTTCTGTGAGATTCCAGGCTCGTCTTCCAGTTCTGTAAGATTCCAGGCTAGTCTTCCAGTTCTTATCTTCCAAAATATCGCCACAGACACAAGGTCTGTATTGATATTTTCAATGAATAAGCACATCAAATAATTATGGCAAAAATATTACTTCATTGATTAAAATTGATTTATATAAAAAAATTTTTTTTTTTAAATGTACATAACATGTCAAAAAAAAGGGGCTCACAGTCCCAATCATGCACAATATTTCAGGGTAGGCAGAAAAATACACAAATGGCTGGAATATCTATAGGGGAACAGAAAAATACTTATAGCACCATCACACTTGTAAAGTTCTTAATCCCTCCCTTATATAAAAAGGAATTCCATGCAGACCAGCTGCTTTTATATACATGGAGATTGAATATTAAAGTATTGTAATACTTGGTGCAAAAAGATCCCTGTGATAGATTGCTCCTTGGACCCCTGCTGCCACTGTGCAACTGCCACAATCCCACAGCCGACGTATGTTTCAAAGTTATTTCTTCAGGGCTTGTCTTCCAGTTTAGCGAGATTCCTGGCTCATCTTCTAGTTGTGTGTGATTCCTGTCTCATCTTTCAGTTTCTGTAAGATTCCTGGCTCATCTTCCAGTTCTTTGAGATTCCTGGCTCGTCTTAAAGTTCAGCGAGATTCCTGGCTCATCTTACAGTTCTGTGAGATTCTGGCTCATCTTCCAGTTCTGTGAGATTCCTGGCTCATCTTCCAGTTCTGTGAGATTCCTGGCTCATCTTACAGTTCTGTGAGATTCCTGGCTCATCTTCCAGTTCTGTGAGATTCCTGGCTCATCTTCCAGTTCTGTGAAATTCCTGGCTCGTCTTCCAGTCCTGTGAGATTTCTGGCTCGTCTTCCAGTTCTTTGAGATTCTAGGCTCATCTTCCAGTTCTGTGAGATTCCTGGCTCATCTTCTAGTTCTGTGAGATTCCTGGCTCATGTTCCAGTTCTGTAAGATTCCTGGCTCATCTTCCAGTTCTGTAATATTCCAGGCTCGTCTTCCAGTTCTGTGAGATTCCTGGCTCATCTTCCAGCTCTGTGAGGTTGCTGGCTCATCTTCCAGTTCTGTGAGTTTCCTGGCTCGTCTTCCAGTTCTGTGAAATTCCTGGCTCATCTTCCAGTTCTGTAAGATTCCTTGCTAGTCTTCTAGTTCTGTGAGATTCCTGGCTCATCTTCCAGTTCTGTGAGATTCCTGGCTCATCTTCCAGTTTTGTGAGATTCCTGGCTCATCTTCCATGCGCTGTTTTTTCAAGGTCTAGCCAAAGATTTTCAATGATGTTCAGAACGGAGGATTGTGAGGACCATTGTAAAACCTCAGCTTGCACTTTCTGAGATAGTCTATTGTTAATTTTGACATATGTTTAGGATCATAATTCATTTGCTTTTTTACAGATGATGTTATGTTTGCATCAATAGTTTTTTTGTAATTTCCTTGAATCCATTCTTCTTCTAACAGTGAAATGTTTCCTGTGCCATTGTCTGCAACACAACCTCAAAGTATGATTGATCCACCCACATGCTTCATGGTTGGCAAAACTCTTCAACGAAGGCCATATTTGTGCAGGTGTCTCTGAACAGCAGAACAATGTCTTTTGCAGTCATGCGGCAGTTCTGGTTTGCCTTTCTGGCAATCTTATGAGCAGCAATCACATAATTTTTGCATGGTCTTTCAGACTTTATCTTGACCTCCACTGCTCCAGGTAACAGCTTTTTCTTAATTACCTTTTGATCTGAAGCAAGGGCAAGTTAAAAGTGCTTTACTATCTTCTTAAAACCTTTTCCTGCTTTGTGGACCTCAACGACTTTCAGTTTCAGAGTGCTCGGCAGCTGCTTAGAAGAACGCATGGCTGCTGTTTTTGGCATGAGGTTAGAGGAATCTGGATTTCATAAAGCTGTCACATTTTCATCACCGGCCTTTCCTAATGATGATAGTGAACAAGCCATAACCCTAGCAGGCTCATTAAGGTCTGAAATCTTGGTCAAAGTTATTTGAACACACACATTCTCCAATGGTGCCCAGACATTTGCATTGGACCATTTTCTTTTTGGTAATTTTTGAAATGTTGATTAAAAAAGTTATATATGTGTATATTTTTACCTCAAGTACAAAGGAAATGTGTCATTTTTAACTTAATGCCTTTTAGGGATCATTTCATCTTCAACTTACTTACCTGTTCAAATAAACAGTAATTTTAACCAGAGGAGCACAAATGTTTGCATGCCACTGTAAGTTACCAAACCTATTATACCATATTGACACTAGACTCCTCTTTACTCTGCACTGACCCCTTCATCTCTAGCTATGCCTTGATGCATGTTCTGATGTAATGATATTAGAGCATGACCGGTCAAGCGCATGGCACTCTATTATGAGGTAAGAGCATGCATCAAAGCCAAGCCAACACCAGAAGCACAAACAAGGAGTGAACAGGAGAGAAGCACTGGAGTGAAGTGAGTGCCCTAGGAAGTCACAGTAGAATTGAAGCTTTCTGAGACAAAGAAAGATGAGGAGCTTTGCAAGCATAATTTTTTTTATCTAAGCCTTTATGAATACAGCAAAAAACAAAAATTCATATTCAGAGGACCAATTTTAGATTCTCAATTAAGTTTGTTAATAATTGAATCACTCATTCTTTAAGAAGTACTCTCAAAGATTTTATCCTCTCTATATATTGAATTATCATAATATATAGCATTGTTTACTTACAATTACTCATTGTACCCTTCTACCAGTTAATTATTATCTTTTCCATTAGGTTTATCACATCACGTGATTAAAAAAAGACTAGCCGAGTCATTCTAATCTCTATATAGAAACAGAAAGTGCTCATTTGAACTACAAATCTAAATACGGTAACTAAAAACATGTTGTGGTTTTAATTACTTATGTTGGGAAAAGAGACTATGAAGCTTAAAGAGGACCTGTCACCCCCCTGCTGCATGGCAATCTAAATTGAGCACTCAATGCAGCATATCTGCTGCATTCAGGGAAGGGGTCCCCCATATGTCTGTGAGCTGTGCACCCCGAGATATAGCCTTAGGCAAACTTACTGTTAAAAGTCAGGAGGGCATTCCCTGGTGCTGGAGTCAGGTCAATTTTCGGGGGCCATTCCCTCCCCCTGTGCCTCTCTGTGCACCTCCTGCTGTGCTGTATATGCTTTGTTCAGACAGCAGGGCAGGAATCTAGAGCTGACGTCAGGACAAATGATTTGTATGCTGTGTGCGGCAGGATGAGTGACAGAGAGGTGGAGGGCAGAGCCAGTACAACTAAAGCAGCACAGAGACGCAGGGGAGGAATGGCCCCTGTAAATTGAGCTGACTCCTGCACCAGGGAATACCCTCCAGACTTTTAACAGTGAGTTTGCCTAAGGCTATATCTCGGGGTACACAGCACACAGACACATGCGAGACTCGTTCCCTGAATGCAGCAAACATGCTGCATTCAGTGCAGCAGGGGGTGACAGGCCCTTTAAAAGGACTCAGCTAGTCTGTTTTTAAACATGTGAAATAATAAACCTAATGAAAGAGAATAATTTATTGGGTAAAAGGGCAAAGTGGCAATTCAAAGTTTCACTTATTTATTAGAAAGTCATTCACAATTTTAGTTTCATGATCACTCATGTGGGGAAAAGAGACTTTTGGTTCTTTTTGAAACTTAAAAGGACTCAGCTTGTCTGTTTTAATCATGGGAGGTGAAAAACCTAATGGAAAGAGAAGAATTAAGTGGGTAAAAGGGCAAAGTGAATATTCAAAATTGCACTTATTTATTAGAAAGTCATTAATATTTTAAAAATGCATCCCAAAAAAGAATTTGGACAATCAATAATATTTGGTCTCTGTTTTCTTGAAGTGATATAAAATAAAATCTAGGCAGTATGCATTCATTTGCACCACCATCAGTGAACCATCTGTCAGAAAAGGAAAAGAGCTTTGCTAGGATCAGAGGCAATATGCTTGTTTATTGTGGAGCAAGGCCAGCATTAGGATTTTTGTCTCTATTTTTAACAAGTTCACATTAACAATTTTAACAAATTAAGTTACTTACTTGGTACAAATTTCCATAGAAACTGTTGACTTGGCTCCTTCTGGTCTTTTAACTGTGTGGAAAAGTATAACATAAATTACATTTCACATGATTTCACTTAATATTGATCATACATAATAGCGCCCAGTCTAGTGTTAAGAGATACACTCTTTATTGAAGCAAAGTTCCATGTAGCTACAGAAAACAGCAGTCAGTAAGAGACAATTATTTCGCCTACTGGTCAATGTAAAAGTGAAAAGATTTCTGATGCCATTTTAAAGATTAAAAAAAAATTAAATAAAAAATTAATTTAATATAAACAACATGATTTACCTAACCCCTTTCAAAACTAGGAGGGGGTCAACAATTTTGAAGGAGTTTCGAGAACTGAGCTCACTCTACATGCTGTAGAAACGAGCTATGAAATCGCTTGCAACACAACCCATCGGCCCCAATGACATGGTCGCAGGATGTCAATTGGTTACTATTACAATCGGCCGCCTGTTGAGATTTTTAAAAAATCTTAAAAAAACCTTGAAAGCATAAAAATTGAAGCTACTTTTGTTTTCCCACTCATTAAAAGTAAGGATGGGTTGGACATATTTAGTATGGCTCAATCTCCAATGGTCTTATCTCTCAAAATATATCTAATCCTTACCTAACTAAAAAAATCCTATCTAGATAAAAAAAATGTAATAAAAAGTGATCAAAACTTCATATGTATCCCAAACTTATATTAGTAAAAATATCTTCTCATTATAAGAACTCATTACTGATGGGATATGCGGAACAGAGCAGTGTGGACTGCTGGTGAGAAAAGTGGTTGTAATGCTCACCAGGAGGGCGAGCGTGGGGAAGTGGACCCACTAAACCACAGGGTGAGCTGTGGCAGATGATCCTCCTGGGCAGTGACAAACTCAGACACAGTCTCAGGTTTAACAATCACAGTCTTTAGTATAACAGGCAGAAAGCCCAGGGATGCACATAGATACAGACACTGGAGTAGGCTGGTGCAAGCTACAATGGTAATTGCAGACAGGGACGTAGGACCAGTGAAGTGGGTACTGAGGGCACAGCAAGAGAAAACAGTTATGGGAAGGAAGGACATAGGGACAGGACCTGAAAACTAGCTACCAAGATACACTAAACTAACTAATGGTGTTGATCAGGCATCTCCACTAATGCAAGAATGTCTTATATACCCAGCGACACTTAGCCATAGGGTATGGGGTACTTCCTGGAAATAGTGCACAGGCCCTTTAAATGCAGGCATGAGCATGGTCACACACCTTAACGTACCGTCACACGCCGCAATATCGCCTGGCGATATGTGGCGATCGAACGTGCGCACTCATGTTTTTCGTGGTCGCCTCAGACCGCCGATGGCGGCTTCACACGCCGCAATTTCGCCCTCAAAGTAAGGCAATGTGTCGCTCCGGAAATCGCCTCACCCACAGCGGAAACAATCTTGCCTCATTCCATCGCCGCTTCACACACCGCAAGCTCAAAGGCAATGTGGGCGTACATGTTCAGCGTGGTAAGGAGATAGGCGTGCCGCAGTAGTTTACAACGCGCCCCATACACGCTCATTGGACAACGCAACAGCGTTACGATTGGTCAGCCTGCTCTGGAAGGCTGGCTAATACATGACGCCATGGTCATTGTGTGGTGCTGAACGGACAGCTCTTCAAATATGGCGCGGTGTCAAGTGACAGCCAATGGGAACATAGTAGCCCACACCAATCATCTCAGACGGGGCGCGGACTACAGCACGCTGAGGCGCGCCTACGGAAAATCATAGACAATGCTCTTTCCATCACTATCGCCCTGTCAGATGCCACAACACGGAAATATCGCCTTAACGATTGCGGCTGATTACTGAGCACTGTTCAGGAAACAAGCGACAGGCGAGAGGCGATTTATCGCCGCAAAATTGCCTAATCACACGCTGCAACCGTGAGGCAATTGCACGCCGATTGCTCCGGGGTGACATATCGCCTTTATGATCTCCAGGAAATATTGCGGCGTGTGACGGTACCTTTAGGCTCACTCCCAGGAAACCTGTGTAGTATGCACAGGCCCCAGGAGTGAGAGACCACAGAGGACTTTGTGGATGACCAGGGAGGGGGGAGGAGGCATGTGATCGGGCCACTGTGATAAGTAACTCATCATCCCTGCTACAGGAAGTCAGTTTGACATGGGAACATTGGTGTTGCAGCGGTGAGGTTAAGTATGAGGTTTTATTTTTTCAAATTATGTTTATTATGACTCCTTATTAAAATGGAAAAAAATCAATTTACAGATATACCTTTGGTAAGAATTGAATTTCTCAGAAAAATCAGTAGGCTTTGACATATACTCTAATCAATAAAACCTAAAGAGGACCTGTAACTTGCTTAAAATTTGAAACAAATATCTTGTAAACATATTAGAGCTCATCTCATTCTACCTCTCTTTCTTTTTGCATTGTATAGCCCCATTGGAGTGATATATCTGAAATCTATGTTTGCAACCCTGGGTTAATTTTTTTATTTTTTTCAGGGATTTTTCACCTGTGAGCCTTCATCAAAGATGCTGCTCAGTAGTAACAGACATCACAAAGCACCCACTGACCTTGTGGAGACCAGTGGAGGATAACACTGCGGGCACCAGTCAAAGCACTCAAACACAGTGAAACCCAAGGTGCATTGCTCCCTAGAAGTTGAATATGCAGATGAAGTCCATGGAGCCTCAGTTAAGAGTCTACAACATGGACACCAGCCAGTTATCCCACCAGGGAAGGACCTAGCCCAGGGTATTAGTAGCCCTTAAGTCACTATCCAGCCCTTGCGAGCTTGATGTTATGGCCAGGGATTTACCATGGACTAGGTATCCAACCACAGACAGCTGTTTCAGGGTTGTTGCCCCTCATCAGTGTGGTGCAGGATTCTGGCTGGGTGGGAGCAATGCTTGATAGACAGACATCACAAAGCACCCACTGACCTTGTGGAGACCAGTGGAGGATAACACTGTGGGCACCAGTCAAAGCACTCAAACACAGTGAAACCCAAGGTGCATTGCTCCCTAGAATTTGAATATGCAGATGAAGTCCATGGAGCCTCAGTTAAGAGTCTACAACATGGACACCAGACAGTTATCCCACCAGGGAAGGACCTAGCCCAGGGTATTAGTAGCCCTTAAGTCACTATCCAGCCCTTGCGCCACACTGATGAGGGGCAACAACCCCGAAACAGCTGTCTGTGGTTGGATACCTAGTCCATGGTAAATCCCTGGCCATATCTTCAAGCTCGCAAGGGCTTAATAGTGACTTAAGGGCTACTAATACCCTGGGCTAGGTCCTTCCCTGGTGGGATAACTGGCTGGTGTCCATGTTGTAGACTCTTAACTGAGGCTCCATGGTCTGCATATTCAGTAGTAACAGAGACTAAAAGACTGTTGGGTAAGTATTTCGAAGAGCGAGGAGAGAGCGCATATCCCCAGAGCAGACTCTGAAAAAACATCAAGATGGATCGCAAGCAGAGATTTCACATAGTGTGCTCCAAAAGCAAATGTGAAAATCTCTGCCAAAAGGAAAATAATTTTTTTTCGAGCAACTGACAGGTCTTCTTTAATGAGAAGAATAAGGATAAAAGAATCTTACCATCAGGTTCATCCTTAATTGTGACCGACAAATCAAAATTGTTGCATTTGTTCTCCTTCTCTGTCTCAAGAGCGTGATAAACTGACAATACCTAGAGGTCAAATGGAATTTTGATAAAAGTTCATTGTAATTATAAAGAAAATATAAAAATAACTGCAATATGAATCATTATGCTATGCAGAGTAGCATATTAATGGCTATAATCTAAATTACTTGTTGGGAATCAGTGTAAGTGTAGGTCCCTATAACCATGTTTTCTCCATCCGAGAAAAACGGGCCAGTTTGATCAATTATATCACAGGCCCATAGGCTTGAATGGGTGAGGCAAATCAGGAATGCTACATTTGTTTCTCTTGGACCACTTCAGATTTTGCTAGAATGGTTTGAGGTCTGCATGTCATATTGGTAGAGATGCAGAGGTGCCAGGACAGCAGAACTCCCAATAAGTGACCCCATCCTATAAACTGCATCCCAATGATCATATTGACACAACCGATGTGTCACAGATTTTTTTATACCATTGGGCAGTGAAGGTAAAAATAGATAATTTTTTTTCTAAAAAAATATAGTTTTAGCCAATATAGAGATCATCAGCACAATGCAATCGCAATCATGTGCCGATCTGGGCAGAGAGGAAGCTCTCTCTACAAGTAGACCGATGCCGCTGTAACGTTGGACAGCAACATCCAAGTAGTGATGGGTGAGTCCTAAATTACTCGGAATCGCTTGACTCTAGCGAGTCCGAGTCCGGGACTCGCTACTCGTTGCGAGTCCAATGTTAATGAATGGGGAAGCGAGTAATAGCGAGTAACGTGTGATTTACAAATTGCAGATGAGTCTCGGAAGCTTCAGGCTCTATCTGCTAGGACTCGTTACTCTGCGAGTTTCCCAGCGTTTACTCTGACAAAACTAGGATTGCCATTGACTTGCATTGGACTCGCTACTGTGCCAGTGATAGCAGGGAAACTCGCAGAGTAAGAGCTGTCTGCTCTGTGCAGCTCCAGGGTCCTAGAGCCCGCCTGCTGCCTGATGTAGCAGAGCTGAGATTGTTCTCAGTCTGCTCATTCCCTGTGCATAAACATCTATATCTATGCACAGGGGATGTAGCAGAGAGGACATCGTGTTTTGGACTACGTTGGACGGAAGAGGATTTTTTTAATTAAAGATGGAGTCCCTAATGGCTTTTTTTTTTTTTTTTATTTCTAATAAAAAATTTTCTCTGTGTTGTGTTTTTTTTAACCCTTTATTGGAGATTCTTAGTGGCCGGGTCAAACCTGGTCTGACATTAAGAATCTCGGGCTTAATACCAGCTTGTATAACAAAGCTGGTATTAACCCCTTTATTACCCAGCGTGCCACCGCCACCAGGGCCGCTGGAAGAGTGGGGTTTAGCGCCAGAGGATGGCGCTTCAATGAACGCGCCATCTTCTGGGGCGGCTGCGGGCTGCAATTTGCAGCGGGGGGTGCCCAGAAAGCTTGAATTTCATGAAATAATAAAAAAAAAATGCGTGGGGCTCCGCGCAATTTCTATGTCTAGCCAGGTACAGCTAAGCAGCTGGGGGCTGGAATCCGCAGCGCAGGGAGGCCCAAGCTTTCTGGGCACCCCCCGCTGCAAATTGCAGCCCGCAGCCGCCCCAGAAGATGGCACGTTCATTGAAGCGCCATCCTCTGGCGCTGAACCCCACTCTTCCAGCGGCCCTGGTGGCGGTGGCACGCTGGGTAATAAAGGGGTTAATACCAGCTTTGTTATACAAGCTGGTATTAAGCCCGAGATTCTTAATGTCAGACCAGGTTTGACCCGGCCACTAAGAATCTCCAATAAAGGGTTAAAAAAAACACAACACAGAGAAAATTTTTTATTAGAAATAAAAAAAAAAAAGCCATTAGGGACTCCATCTTTAATTAAAAAAATCCTCTTCCGTCCGACGTAGTCCAAAACGCGATGTCCTCTCTGCTACATCCCCTGTGCATAGATATAGATGTCTATGCACGGGGAATGAGCAGACTGAGAACAATCTCAGCTCTGCTACATCATCTCTGTGCACAGGGAGAGCAGGCGGGCTCTAGGACCCTGGAGCTGCGGCAGCCTGCACACAGAGCAGACACAGAGCAGACAGCTGGACTCCTTACTGTGCGAGTTTCCCAGCGTTTACTAGCACAGTAACGAGTCCAATGCAAGTCAATGGCAATCCTAGTTTTGTCAGAGTCTCTGATAAAACTAAGATTGCCATTGATTTGCATTGGACTCTTTACTGTGCGAGTAAACACTGGGAAACTCGCAGAGTACCGAGTCCTGCGAGTCCCTTACTACTCGCCGAGTAACGAGTCCTAGCGAGTAGATTCGCCCATCCCTACATCCAAGGTGTTAAACGCCTGTGATTGGTGCTAGCATTAATCCTATGCCTTACTGAAGGTTGTCGGTTATGATGAATTGTTAGCACCGGCTTATGAATTCACTGACTCTGCTTGTAAGGCAGCGCCGTACATGAACGGTAGTTTGTTGGAACGCACATCCTGCGGCGCCGTACATGTGTAGCGGTTGTCATGAACGGGTTAACTATTTTATGTGGTGTGACTATCTGGATTAAAAAATAATCATCCAAAGTTTGAAAACTGCTAATATTTTTACCTTTTTGACAAATTTCTGATATTTTTATAGAAAAATACAAAACATATTGACCTAACTTTACAATACTTGAAATTTGGTGTCCCATGAAAAACTCATTGGGAAATATTGAAACATTGCAGCAACACCTTACATTTGAAACAATTGGCCTGGTCACCAAGGGGTTAAAAAGATTAATATACTGATGGGAAGATTAGAAATTAGGCTAGTTACACTCTGTCTGTTTAGCTAGTACAGTATATGTTGGGAGCTTTTCTCAACATACACTGGAATGTCACGATATTTCATCAGAAAGAGACAGTAATTTTTTTGGCCTCAATTTGATCCATATGGAACTCTTTGAGGAAGTAGATAAAGCAGTAGATACACTCAATTAATACCTTAAAGGGTCTGCAACCAAACATCATCATCTGCTGGAAATGATAACGAGAGGCCAAGCAGGAGCTTGAGAGTGAAGTGCATGATTCCTCAGAGGACAGATTGGAGGAAGTATTGGGTCAGCTTGGAAGGGCGGAGAAGGGGAGGAGTTGGTACCTAGACCTGTAGCAAGATGGTTGGGTGAGCAGTGGAGCAGGCTTACAGCCCAAGATCTCAGAGAATATCCAAGACCAGTTGCAAGAAAAGACCTGAGACAAGAACCAGGACCAGACCACAAAGAAGATTCGAGGCTGAGTCCAAGAGAGTATCTGACCCAACACAGCCAGAGATAAGACAGTTAGAGATGACCAGGCCTTAGTGGAGGACTTTCTGTGGGCCATCGTTTCCTGCGTGAGGATTTAGAACACGCATGCCGAGAGTACAGAGTAACTCACCAACTGGGGCTTGCAGCCTAATGGGCAATATTGTTAATGCCTATGTGGCCAGTGTGAAATTTTGTTTGGCTTAAAGCAGAGGTCCCCAACTCCTGTCCTTAAGGCCCATCATCATTTTAAGGATTTCGTTGCCATTTGTCAATCGGAATCACCACCTGAGCAGGAGATTGAATTACCAACTGTCCAATGCTAAGGAAATCCTGAAAACCTAGACCGTCTGTGGCTTTTGAGGACTGGTGTTTGGGACCTCTGACTTAAAGAGTGATAACTGTGACATGTACAGTAGTGATGTTTCCTGGGTCGGGGTGTTTAGACTTAAACATTAGCGATGTTAACTGTTCCTTTATGATTACCATAGAACCATAATGTTTAAATAGCATTGTGCTCGTTTCCTATTTGTCCAAATTGCTGTATTTTACTTGCTATATCTTTTTCTTGGCCATTGTTTTCACTTCTCAATTCTGTGCTAAAGGTATCTTCTTTCTGTTTGTGGTATGTGAATGAACCAAGCAGAGATTTCACATAGTGTGCTCCAAAAGCAAATTGGTTCAATTGACGGTGTCTCCTTATTGCCTGCGCCGTTTCATTCTCGTACTTATTAACAACTGCAAACTGTTTAACTGTATAGGAAACTGCAGCAGATTATGCTTTCCAATACTGAAGGCCAATGTTAAAAAATGTAAACCTTGGGGAATATGTCTCACTATGATGAACCGAGCCTCGGCATCCATCCTGACGGCGCACACTGTTGGGTACGCACCTTCTGAGTGTGCACACACGCCACTGTGAACACACATAGTGTGGATCTAGTCTTAGCCAGATTATATTATAATATTAAGATATCTCCTAATCCTGTGATTCCATAAGATAACTTTTTGCTTCTTGCTGTGACAGTTATAACGTTGAGGGGTATTTATTTTCCTTACCGTCAAAGTTCCTTGACCCTTCCCTTTTGCGCTGACAATAAAGTCTCCAAGTTGATTTGTCTGCAAATGAATAGATGAAGTCATAAGAGTCCAGTTATGGTTTTCTTTCACCCACTGCTGGTAAAGCTCCATTTATCACATCTTTTGGATCTAACCTGTTCTGATCGGGCCAGCATGGCATTGTTCAGATTAAGGCGAATAGTTGTACTTTGGGATCTTCCAGGAAGTTGGAAGCTGACATCCATGTCCAAGTCTTTAAAACTTGGCACCTCTGCCTGATACTGAGCGAGAGATTCAAACTGCAGCATGGTAGACTAAAATGCAAAAAGGTAGAGAAAACGTTAGACATGGTCAGTACACCACCACCCCAAAACCCAACATATAGAAGGAAGTGGAATTATTCAGCCAACCCCATCTGGTCCACTACTTTTCCTAGTTTTTTTGTGTAGCATATGCGGCCTCTTCACCATATGCCAGGACAGCCGCATTCATGCCTTGGAGGTCACGGCATACATTTTGACGTCAAGAGCTTTTGATCTTACAACATGCATTGACCTTTATGGCCTGAAGGTGTCTGGAAGTCCTTGTTTAAAACAAAAAGGCTATAGATTTGCCACTCTACGGTGGAGAGAAGAGGACCGAATAGCAGGCAATGAGCAGCAAGTCCACCTGAGAGCTCAGTAAGGAGTTAAGCATTAGGGTTTATTCAATGTTTTTGCTGCCCGTGTACCAAATTCAATAAAAGTTCAGGTTACAAACCAAACTACAGAATCTATCTAGTATATAACCCAAGAACAGTCTGTAATACCTTCTATCACTTCTCTCTACATTGCTACTCATGTGCTGCACTGGAACACTGATTTACAAAAAATAGATACAGGACAACTCACTGCCTTTGGGTCATGTGCCTATTGCTCGGCAGTCTCTGAGAATTGCTCTGTAATAGTTAAATGGAGTTATTTCCATTAGTCTATTAAGGGTTAACTTCTGATGCTCTGCTGTATTAGTTGAAGTTGAAGAGTGAACAAGCTGATGTGGTTTTACCACTCCCCAAGCCTTTATAAGTCCTATGACCCATAACCTGGTGTTGCTGAAAGGCTACATTCTTTGCAAAGACCGTGAGCTGTGATGCTGAGTGGCTTCATGAAGAGTGCCATTTTTCTTGGAGTTGCTGTGCCTATTCCAGTCCCTGGGTGGTCAGGAGTAGGGCCAGGGTGGCGGTCCAGACATTATAACCTTTAGAGGTACTTCTGTGAACAAAGTCAGCTAGGAAGGTCCAGTCTAAGGGTCAAACTAGTTCTCTTGATCTCCTTTTACCTATCCTACTACCTTATCCCCTTGTCCGTTAT
This sequence comes from Allobates femoralis, assembly GCA_033576535.1. NCBI lineage: Eukaryota > Metazoa > Chordata > Amphibia > Anura > Aromobatidae > Allobates > Allobates femoralis. The sequence continues at coordinate 16,853,894 of JARQOC010000004.1, forward strand.
GCCACCTTGTGACACCTGGACAATTAGATTTAGATTGTCTGTTGGACTCTGTTTTAAAAGTCTCATGAAAATTTACATACCGTATATATATACCGGTATAATTCCTTACACTTCTTTTTTAATTATCCTGGTTTATGTGTTTCTCATGATTTAACAACTAATAAAATTAAACATATTTTTTTTAGATATTCTATCAAGAGATGTGCTGATGTGTGGTCTGTGCCCACCAATTGGGTGTGATGGGATCTACGTCAGAATCGAGTCAGGCTTGTGTCCTGCATATTTTGTATGCTTTTTTTAATGGATGACTAAAGAACTCTAAAAATAATTTACCTTGGATTGGATGTGCCTAATTGATCATTCTCGATTTACTTTCAGTCACTGGTTTTGTCCCACCAAGATTATACAGCATACCAAAGGAATCAGATGAAGCAGACATAATGGAGTGGTGAGCATTGCTTTGCTCTTAATATTTAGGTGTCTATCACTCTTTTCTCGCCTCGTTCCGTATGGCATCATAGTAGGTGTAACCCAACACCTCAATCTGCTGTCAGTAAATCTTGGTTTGACCAAGATGGATATGATTTATTTTCTCAGAGCGGGTGATGAGTTCAAGGAGGAGGGAAGGAAGTGGCTGATAATTAGGGAGGACGCCTGTTTCTCTGCCCATATACTGTATATTACAAAGGTTCTTATATTTGCTTGTGATATTGATTTGTACAAAATTTTGTTAAAAAGACAGTCCGTTTAACCAAAATTGAGAATATTTAAGATTCGACAGATCACAGAGTTCTTGGCTAATAAACAGCCTAATCTGGTTTTGGATATCTCAACTCTACAATTGCTGAAGCTGCTCTTGTCGTATCAATGTCTTTTCAAAGCCTATGAAAGGTCAGATACCGGTTGACTAACAGGATCATACAATTTTGTTGAAGGGGTTGTCCTCTACTAGGCACACCCCTCATTCACGTTTCCTCAAGTTAAAATAAAAAAGCCTACACTCACCTCCTATGCTGTCACCGTGCCAGCGGTTCTCACACCCAGTCACCACAAGCTTCTCTCTCTCCGCCTTTCAACAAATTAATTAACAGAAAGTGAAGGTTGCGGCTGGTTGGCACTTCCTGTCTATAAATTAATTTGTCCGAAGGTGAGGAGAGAGAAGTTGGAAGTAATTGCATTTAGGGCACAACCTGACATGACCCTCGGACACATGAGCCCTGCCACTGCTGGAACAGTGGAGGTGAGTATAAGCTTTTTTTATTTTACCTTGAGGAAACATGTGGAATGAGAATGTGTTGTCCTACTAGAGGACAACCTCTTTAACTTTACATTACTGTATACACACAAGAACGTAGTCTCCTAGAAAAAAACAAAACCATCAACTTATGTAATATTTTGGGGGCAGAGAAGTCTCTCTTCTAAAGAATAAGGCTTTATGGTGGAGGATGTTTTTTTGTAAAATCTATGGTCTTACATGCAAGGTCTAGACATAATCAAAAGTATTCAAAGATAATTAAGCGTCCCCTGATATTACAAAAGTTTTGGATTCTTTTGAATACAACATTTTTTCAATAGGCTAGTGCAAATTCAGAAAAATGGCAGTGCAAACTGCTCTTCAATCCAATACAAGCCCCACCCTCCCATATCCACCCTTATTTCGAAGTTCTCTCCGTCCGTACCTACTCTCCCTGCAATCTTCAAATGACCGTTATATACCGACCTCCGGGCTCTGCCACTACCTTCATTGACCAATTCTCCACCTGGCTTCTTCACTTTCCCTCTGCTGACATTCCCACCATCATCATGGGTGACTTTAATATCGCTAGTGACACCCGCCAGCCAGCAGCCTCCAAACTCCTTTTACTTACCTCATCCTTTGGACATACTCAGTGGTCCTCCACAGCCACCCACACAGACAGACATACACTAGACCTCATCTTCACCCTCCTCTGTTCCCTATCTAATATAACAACCTCCCCCTTCCCCCTATCTGACCACCATCTATTCACCTTCTCATACTTGTCCTCCTCACCGGTCCCCCATATCCAGCCACTAGCTCATCCTAGTAGAAATCTCGCACACCTAGACATTCACAGACTCACAGACTCTCTTCTACCTCTGTCCTCTATATCTTCTCTCCATGACACAAAGAGTGCCACTGCTTTCTACAATGCTACCCTCACATTAGCCATAGAATCAGTCCCCCTTCTTGTTCATCGCGAGGTGCAACAAATCAATAGGCAACCCTGGCACAACAATCTCACCAAAAAACTTTGACAAGTGTCCAGGGCTGTGGAGCGGCGTTGGAAGAAAACACACCTGCCAGACGACTTCACTGCCTTCAAACAAGCTACACTTGCTTTCAAATCAGCCCATACCTCTGCTAAACAGACCTACTTCACAAACCTTGTATCTTCCTTATCCTACCACCCCAAACAACTGTTCAGCACTTTTAACTCTCTCCTCCACTCACTGCTTTCCCCTCCGACCTCCCTCATCTCTGCTGAGGACTTCGCCACATACTTCAAAAATAAGATTGACCAAACAAGGCAAACCTTTATTGTTCCTCCACCCCGACCACTCCATATACCAAACATCTGCCCTTCCCTTATAACCTCCCTCTCCAACATCACTGAAGGAGAGCTTAATCATCTCCTCTCCAAATCACACCTCACCACCTGTGTACTTGACCCCATCCCTTCCCACCTCCTCCACAACCTCACTAACACGATCATCCCAACCCTAACCTACCTCTTCAATCTTTCACTATCTTCCGGGACCTTCTCCCATGCCACCATCACGCCCATCCTCAAAAAGCAAAACCTTGACCCGACTGCTAGGACAATCTACTAACACTGACCTACAAAGCCATCCATAAACTGTCTCCTCCCTGTATCTCTGAACTAATCTCCCAATATCTTCCCTCATCTAATCTTCAATCCTCCCAAGACCTCTTCCTCTCCTCCACACTTATCTGTTCCTCACACAACCACCTCTAAGATTTGTCCTGAATATCCCCCATCCTCTGGAATTCTGCACCCCAACACGTCCGATTATCCACCACACTCGGATCCTTCATATGGAACCTGAAAACCCATGTCAGGAAAGCTACAGCCTGCAATGACCGAACCACCGCCCTACCGCCACTGGAGCTGCTGCCCCATTGCCACCGGAGCTGCCGCCTCACCACCACCAGATCTGCTGCACCCCTGATCTACTGTCTCCTCCCCATTATCCTATAGAATGTAAGCCCCCAAGGGCAGGATCCTCTCCCCTCTGTACCAGTCTGTCACTGTTAATATGTTTACTGTAAACTATATCTATAATTTTGTATGTAACCCTTCTCATGTACAGCACTATGGAACTAATGGTGCTATATAAATAAATAATATATTATCAAAATGACTCTCTACTGTACTGCCATCCACGATCCTTCTTTCTGTGACCTCCAGCCTCTTTATTCCAACATCCACAGTGCCTGTTTCCCTCTTTGGCCTTCTTTAGAAGGCATCAGAGCTTCCAGCACTGACGAAACCACAGATTTAATGGCATAAATTGTGATATCACATGTGATATGGTGGCGAACAGGGTGAAGTCATTATTGATATCAGGACGTGTACTGCAACATCACAAAGAGCTTTGCAATGTCTTAGGCCTAGTCAGCCCTGGATTTCCTGAGAATGAGTAAATAAGGAGGAAGAAGATGACGTGCACCAGGTCACCTATAGGAGTTGAGGCAGGCAGCAGTTGCAAGAAAGGTGAGCGGCGAGGTAAATAATATATATATTTTTTAAAGCATGCAGTTGTTAGGCTCTTAAGTCTGCTGAGAAACTAAAGCACAATAAGGAACGTTCAATTTTCATTGAATATCTTCGATGTAAACAAAATTCCATGCCAATTTAGAGCAATTTCCTTAAATCAAGCTTCAGAAAATTTGCTCATCGTTGGCAGGGGCATCTCTATTGTAGGTTGTCAACTTTTGGCAGGGCCTTTTTTTCTGTAGATTGTAAATTCCTCTAGGTAGAAGTTTGTCTCCTGTAGATTATTGGCAGAGGCATCTCTTTTGTAGACTGTAAGCTCTTATGAGCAGTGAGTTCTCTCCTGTAGAACATAAACTCCTATGGGAAGGGACATCTCTCCTGTAGAATGTAAACTCTTATGGGAAGGGACATCTCTGCTGTAGAACATAAACTCTTATGGGAAGGGACATCTCTGCTGTAGAACATAAACTCTTATGGGAAGGGACATCTCTCCTGTAGAACATAAACTCTTATGGGAAGGGACATCTCTCCTGTAGAACATAAACTCTTATGGGAAGGGACATCTCTCCTGTAGAACATAAACTCTTATGGGAAGGGACATCTCTCCTGTAGAACATAAACTCTTATGGGAAGGGACATCTCTGCTGTAGAACATAAACTCTTATGGGAAGGGACATCTCTCCTGTAGAACATAAACTCTTATGGGAAGGGACATCTCTCCTGTAGAACGTAAACTCTCATGGGAAGGGACATCTCTCCTGTAGAACGTAAAGTCTTATGGGAAGGGACATCTCTCCTGTAGAACGTAAAGTCTTATGGGAAGGGACATCTCTGCTGTAGAACGTAAACTCTTATGGGAAGGGACATCTCTCCTGTAGATCGTAAACTCTTATGGGAAGGGACATCTCTCCTGTAGATCATAAACTCTTAATGGAAGTGAAATCTCTCCTGTAGAACCTAAACTTTTATTGGAAGTGACATCTCTCTGGTAGAAAATAAACTCATATGGGAAGAGAAATCTGTCTTGTAGAACTTAAACTCAGATGGGAAGGGACATCTCTTTTGTAGAACATAAACTCTTATGGGAAGGGAAATCTCTACAGTAGAACATAAACTCGTATATAAAGGGACATCTCTCCTGTACAACACACAAACTCTTATGGGAAGGGAAATCTCTCCTATGGAATATAAACTCATATGGAATGGGACTTGTCTCCTATAGAACGTAAACTCTTATGGGAAGGGACATCTCTCCTTTAGAACGTAGGCTCTTATGGAGCTCTTATTGTTTCACATGTTCATATTATTTATCATTTTACTTGTTGATTGTTCTCAATTGTATTAACAATGAGAATCTACAGTACTTGGGGCAATATCATTCTTATTGTGTCCATATATAAATAAAATATGTATGTTGGTTCCAGAGAATATTTTCTTGCTGTGAGTGCAAGGTAGGAAAGTGTAAACTATCTCTCAGAATCATGGCTCATGGCTGCCTTCCTCATCAATTTCTTAAGTAAAAGGAAAAGGTCAACCCATATATGGGAGTCACAGTCTAAGGCTGGAGATAGACTAAGGCCCCTTTCACATCAGCGGTTTTCGCTGATCGCGGCAGTTGCGGTGAAAAAAACGCAACTGCCGCGATTACCGCATAACGGTTGCACTTGCGGTTCACTTGCGGCAAGCCCCATACTATGTCTATGGGGCTTGCGTTAAGTGTGCGGCAGGTGCGGCAAGTACGGTTTTGGCACTTGCGGCAGGTGCGGCCGCGAAGAAAACCGCGGTATGCCACGGTTTTTTCGCTGCTGCACCTGCCACAAGTGACGAAACTGCACTTGCCGCACTTGCCGCAAGCTCCATAGACATTGTATGGGGCTTGCCGCAAGTGAACCGCAAGTGCAGCCGTTATGCGGTAATCGCAGCAGTTGCGGTTTTTTCACCGCCACTGCCGCGATCAGCGAAAACCGCTGATGTGAAAGCAGCCTAAGCGAGATGCATGCAAAATACTCACATGAGTCTCGCAAGAGTAACCCAGAATGGCTGCCCACTTTCTGGACAGGAGCACGTCAGTTACATAGAAATACATGTACCTGATGTGCTCCTGTCCAGAGAGATGGCAGCCATTCTAGGTTACTCATGTGAGTATCTTGCATGCGTCTCGCTCAGTCAGTCTCTCGCTTTAGGCCAAGAGTTATGTTAGTTACATTGAGTCATTTCCTCTAATGAAGGTTTCTATCTCTCCCTAGCTCTTATGACCGTTAACTTTGCGAAACCTAGAGTTAAGACGTTTTCAGATTAATTGAATGGCATACCTGTGTTGACCCCCAAATTTCTCCTCTGTATCTGTTCTCAGTTATCCATTTCACCAATGGTCTAGCTTCCTCATACCTCTTCAACTTTAAAAGTGTAAGAAGTGCATAGGAGGTAGCCTCAAGGGTTAGGAAATGTGAGCCTGGTTCATCCCAGTGAGCATGGTCTGGAAGGAAATTTCAGAAAAATATTGTTACCAAAACCTAATATTTCTCCCATTGGTTACATAAACCACCAAAAAGTACTATTACATATAAGAAGTCCATTAGAACAAAAATAGCGATTACAGTAGCCTTTTTTTCATAAAAAATAATATTAGCTTATATAAATTAGAAGCATAAAACCCATTGGTGTAGAATTATTGATACCTGTACATGCAGACATTAGTATGTCCGTGTTCCTGAGCTTGTCAGCTTTAGCCAGTGCATAGGAAGTAATGGCTACAGAGTAAGGCTTCTTCAGGCTTTGGTAATGCTCCTCTAGATATTGTACAGCTCTGTCAATGCTTCCCGGTAGACTCTGCATAAATAATTAAAAAAAAGTGAAGTTATTATGCCATATGCAAGTTACATACATTGTATTAGTATATAGTGTATGTACGTATAATATTGTTCTCAATCTTACAATATTTCTGCTCTGAGCTACAGTGGTGGTCCCCATTATGGACCCTCAACCCCTTCATTTTTTTTCATAGACTGTACAATATCTTTAGAAATTAATGGAAATGTACAAGGTTCTATCCTCAGGATTGTGTCATTAGGGTCCAAAGTCACAACAATAAAGCATTGATTGTTGCCTCACATGTTGTAATTTGAAAGAAGAAACAATAAACTTCAGTGGAACAATAAAGGCCCCTCATTAATACTTGGTCGCCCCCTTTGACGTTTCTTGTAGCGTCTAGAAGCTTCTCTCTCTTCTCCGCTGGATTTTCTCTTCTTTGCAGTTTTGCTCTTGGATGTTTGCAGGTTTCTTCTTCCTAATGGCAGATTTCAGTTCACCCCGAATATTTTCAATGATATTTGACTCAAACCAAGTTTTCTTACTCTTGGGAGGACATTTACCTCTAAAAATCTCTTAATAATTCTCTGAATTCATGATTGCTATGACAGTCAAGGCCTCCAGTACCAGACGCAGCAAAGCAACTCTACAGCCTTATGGATCCTCTTCCATGCTTAACTGTTGGTAGGGTGATCTTAGATTAGCTTCAATGTGTCATCTGTAAACAAGCTGTTCCTTTGCCAAAAAGGTCTATTTGTGTTTCATTGTGGTTTGTCTTTGCAAAGATCTGTCATTCTGTTTTAAGTCTTTTCTTCAGGAATGGTTTCTTCGTTGGACTTCACCCATAAAGCTCTGCTTCGTTTAGTGTGTATGGAGCTTGTTGAAACCATGTCTCAGACAGTTTGGCCTTCAGGTCTTTGGATGTTTGACATGGTGTTTTTTTACCATTCACACCAACCTTCACAGACATCTTTTCTCAATTTTCCTCTTTCCCCCACATCCAGGGATCTCAACGTATTGTTACCCTTCTATAAATCACTTCTAAGGCCACATGTAGAATATGGGATCCAGTTTCCTTGATCCACATTTTAAAAGGTTATAAAAACGTTAGAGTCAGTTCAAAGGCGGCAAGTAGAATATTACAAGGGATGGAGACCTCCTATATCATGTGAGGTTGGAAAAGTTGGCCTTGCTTAGCTTAAAATAGAGACGTCTCAGAGAAGATCTCATTTACATGTATAAATACATGTGTGGTCAGTACAAAGGATGGCACATGACTTATGTCTTCCAAAAACAATACTAAGGACCAGGAGGTACTCACTGAGGGTGAAGAATGATTCCGGCAGCTAAATAGGAAAGAGTTCTTTACAGTTAGAGCAGGTAGACTGAGGAATACCCGACCACCAGAGGTAGTAGTAACAGAGCCTTTAAAAGCTTTTAAAAAAGGTCTGGATTCCTCATTCACATAACATTGTTGGTTAAAGATGATTTAGTGACAAAAATGTATAAGGGTACCGTCACAACGGCAATATCGGCGGCGATTTTATAGGTGATGCAGGGGCGTGGCCTATCGCTGCCGCCATGGCCTGTGCGTGCCTAATGTAAATAGGCGATGACGACACCTTTGAGTGGTCGCCTGGTTTCACATCAGTGCTCTGAAACCAGGCGAGCACTCTGGGGCGATGTGTACATATCGTCCCATATAACAGGGGGACGGCAATCTTACAGGCGAGGGGAGCCACAGGCTCCCATGTTACAGAATCGGCGCTGGGGTTTTTGGACAGCTCAGCGGCGATGGCGCCTGTAAGATCGCCGGTCCGTCGCCAGAGGTATTGCTGCATGTAAACATGCGACGGCGACGCTGGCAGGGCGCCAAAAACGTGCGCGCTCCCGTGCGTCGCCGCCGATATCTCCGGCGACGTCAACACGTGTGATGGTACCCTAACAGATGGAGGAAGGTTGAACTCGTTGTACCTAGGTCTTTTTTCCACTAATATAATTATGTAACTTACCCCAACTCGATCTCTGCAGGATTGTGAACTTGTCAGTAAGGCAATAAGGACGAAGGATGTGAGACTAGCATCCAGCTCAGCAGCACCTTTTTTAATACCGCCCTAGGTAAAAGAGAGAATAAGGTTTAAAGAATTGTTTAAAAAAAACATTAACAAATGCTTTGTAAGAAGTTATGGACTTCCTGCAGCCAGAAATTATGTATAACCTGGATTATTTACCTTCATGCATTATACTTTACAAGTTGTACAATGTGTCTCCTCACAGCATGCTGAACTAATGAGCTCTCTGTTGTGTGATGGTATAATATTCACTGAGCCCCAGTCTGATGTCTACCTCTCCGTTGTACCTCATCTTACCATAAAAAATGTTAAAAATCAGGGAATCTGAAGCTGCATCTCCCTCCTCACCCTCAAACCACAAACATTGCAATTATATGATTAAATAATGTAAATGTAATATCCTAATTATTCCATCAACAAAAGCCCTAGTGATTGTAAGATGTAATGAGATGCAGATTTTGAAATCCACAAGAAGAAAATAATATTGTAGAGTACACAATTAATAAAAAAAAAAAAAAAAATTAAATATTTTTGCACTTTTTTATCTTTTTGCGGGTGTCATTACTCTAGTAGGTGCAGAGGTATAGTACTCAGGTGACCGCTTGGTCTAAGAGATCGGACAGGTCAGAGGGTGGCAAACTGATGCTCTTCATCATATGTATCATTGTGAATAGCATCCTATGTATATCACAAAAAACACACTATAAATAAGTCTAACATTACTCTTCTATATAAGTAAAAAGGAAGTGCAAAACAGTGTCAATAACAAGGTAGTTACCGTAGTTAATATTTTTTGGAAAAAAAATGTACAGAAGCCGTTCTACTACCACGTCACGGTTACCCTTTATCAGAACGGTCCCTAAACTAGCTTATTTAAAACCTGATCTAGTGTGAACATACCTCAAAGATGCAGGATGCAGCAGGGCCAGAGTCCGAGTAATAAAGGGTCACCATGACGTGGTATAACGGCTTCCGTACATTTTTTGCAAAAAACATTAACTAAGTACCCTGTTTTGCACTTGCTTTTTACTTTTACTTATAGAGCACAGTAGTTTTTAGACATTTTTTATACTGTCTTTTTTGTGATATAGATCCTTGTGGTGTGATCACGCTTCTACAGACCTGTTCACATTGTGTCCTGCCTCAGTTGTTAGTATTCATTTAGTTTCTTGTTTTGCGAGATGGGAAGTGCCCCATCCCTTCCTTACTGAGTCAGACACAAAAGTGCTGTTTTCTGCCTTGTGCCCAATTGGACTCTGGCCCTGCTGCATTCTGCATCTTTGAGGTATGTTCACATGAATAAGGTTTTAAATATGTTAGTTTAGGAACCGTTCTGATAAAGGGTCAGAGTAATTTTATACTGTTTTTTTGTGATATAGATCCTTGGTGGTGTGAAAAGGGTTCCACAGACCTCTCCACATTGTGTTCTGGCTCAGTCATTAGCAAGCATCCTATGCATGCAAACATTATCTGTGTGCATAATAAATGCCGCCAGTCTCTTCCCCCATGTATTGGTAGGTTGAGAGTGATTTATCGTATTATGCACCTATGTTTGCCTTGTTTAATGGGTCTGACTGCATCCTGCTGAGTGCATTTGTTGCTGCTCATGGTGAGTTTTTCTTGAATAATGTCCTTTTAGTAATTTTTCTGAGTATATGGATAGGGACTCGTAAGCGTTTGGATCCTTGACGTGGATTATGAGCTTGCTTGTTCTGGCCAAATCATCCACGGATACCACAATTAACATACCTAATACATTAAAGCAAGATATGGCTATCCATGCCCTGACCTGCTGGTCTATCCACTGAAAAAAACAGTCTGTGTTCCGGCAACAGCTTTCTTCCCCAAGAACAAGCATTAATCGAAACACGCGTCAGGGACCCTCAACTGACCCTTGTGTTTTGACTGGTCCTTTTTTTAATTCACTTTTCATTGAAGAATCTTTTTATTGTTGTCTTCTATAAACCATTTACTATCTCCTATGAGGAGCATTTCATTTATGAATTGATATTTGTATATTTGGCAAACTTGGGTCCCTTATATTTGGAATTTTCATCGAACCACCCAATATTCTTTATTGAAATTGTGATGTATTCATTTTTCTTTCATACAAGCATTTATTTGCACAGTGTCCAGTTAGTTTTGACTTTGTATTTTGGCCTGACTCTCTCCATACCCCCTTTTTTTGCTTTAACTTTTGTTCTTATCCTCCTCTTTGTATAAACTAGCTTTATATTGTCATCTTTTGGACTCACTTCTATATAAATAAACTTTTTTCAGTGAACCCTTTACATATATTTTTTTTATTTAATTCACATTGTATGTAATCAAAGTGCTTTGATATATGTACGGTATGTACTACAGGAGCATCTCAAAGAATTAGAACATCATCAAAAAGTTATTTTTTTCATGAATTCAATAAACAATGTGAAACCAATATATTATATAGAATCATTACACACAGAGGGATCTATTTCATGTATTTATTTATGTTAATGTTGATGATTATGACTTACAGTAAATGAAATCACAAATGTCATTTTCTCAGAAAATTAAAGTAGGGAGGATGAAGGTTTAAAAACCACGGGACAGGGGGTGTGTCCTAGCTGCATATGGCGCCGGACGCACAGTGAAGGAGCCCCTCACACACCACCGGCCTTAACGACTCCCAGCAGACGGCACAGCGGCGGTTTTGTCACCGGATAGAAGGAGAACTCCTCCGGAGGCGGGAGTGATGCCGCGAGCGCGGTCCCGGAGACCCACAGGTGACAGTAAGCTCACGGACTATTTTGAAGCCGAGAGCAGGCGATCCTCCCCAGCCAAGATGGCGGCGGGCCCTTCTCCTCAGCAGTCCTCTTCCCGCTCTCCCCGCTCTAAGGAGATGTGTGAGGGAGGAGGTGATGAGCGGACCCCTGTGACACTGGGGCCGTTGAGAACTCTCCTGGGAGAGCTGCGCTCCTCTATAATGGAGGATATGAGGGTGCTCATAGGGTCCATCAGGGAAGAAGTAGGAGCCCTCACTGACAGGACATCTCACCTAGAAAACAAGTTCAGTGACTTTGCATCTGCCCACAATGGCTTATCAGACAGCCATGCTGCACTAGACAACGAAGTGGGGGCTCTCTCAGCTAAAATCTACCATCTGGAAGACCAATTAAGAAAGAACAATGTAAAGATCAGAGGTCTCCCTGAGACAGGAGGAGAGGAAGACCCTTACAAAACAGCGAAGGAATTTTTAGTAGCAATGCTGCCGGACACCCCAGAATCTGAGCTGGAGATAGAAAAGGCATTTCGCATTCCTAAACACCCAAAATTGCCTGCAGAGGTACCCCGCGACCTATCGGTGGGGCTCCTGCGGGGGGGGGGGGGGTTCGACACCGCTTGCTGCGTAGGCTGAGAGCTGGGGCTTCTGTACCGGAGGAATACAGGGGGGTTTCGGTCTACCAGGACTTATGTCCGGGGACCCTCTCCAGAAGACGCGAATTCGCATCAAGTTGTAAACTCCTGAGAGATAAAAACATCATCTACAGCTGGGGTTCCCCCGTGGCCCTTAACTTCAAGTTCCAGGGAAGGAGGTACTCCTTCCCCTCCCCCACTCAGCTCCGCAAAACTCTAAAAGGCTGGCGACTGCTTTCCTCAGGATCTAGCTCCCCTCAGATGCCTGACAACAATAGGAAAAATGGAGGATCCCCGGGACGAGATGGAGCTGCTTGAAAAGCTACTAATCACCGGCAAGTCGGTGGTGTAGGACTTGTCTCTTTTCATTTGTTGTTTTCATTTGGATGAAGCCCGGTCTTAAATGTTGAGGCCGGCACAAAGTTCCTTGCAATCAAGTCCTGGACCAGCGGTGGTAGAGGTGGTCCGGGCTTGATTGTAAGGGAGGAAATTTTTTCCCCCCCAGTCTGCCCAAAAGCAATTGGGCCTCACGGTTTACATTTTTGTTTGTTAGTATCTCTGTTGTGAACATCGTTCATTCCCTCATTCCCCCCCCTCCTCCTATTCCTTACTCTTCTTATCTTCCACACTATCCCTCTTCTTCTAACTTCCCTCCTCCTTTTCCTTCTGGTCGTCTTTCCCTTTCATCTTTCCCTGTCTCCCCCCCACCTCTCCCATCCCTGAGCTGATTTTAGCAGTTGTAAGCCATAATCATGGGTCCCCCGTCCCTTGGGATCTTTTCTCTGAACGTTAAGGGGCTAAACTCCCCCGCAAAGCGTTCTTTTCTCTGGAGGGAGGTGAGGTCGGCCTCCGTTGAAATATTATGTATCCAGGAAACCCACCTCCTAAAGGAGGATAACCACAGATTACGTGATAATGCATTTCCCCATGTTTTTCATGCTAACCACCCGGACAAAAAAAAGGCAGGAGTGTCTATTCTAGTGAAACAAACCCTTCAAATCCAGATGCAGGAGGTGATCGTAGATACGGCGGGTCGGTATATCATATTGATCTGTGAAATAGCTGGCTCCTTGTATATGGTTGTAAATGTTTATGCACCAAATACGGGACAAATCAAGTTCTTTAGGTCCTTGTTCGGGAAACTCCGTGCGGTTATCAAGGGCAGATTAATTATCTGTGGAGATTTTAACATGGTTGTTGAAGGGCGTCTGGACTCCTCCTCCCCGGCCCCCAGGAGAGGTGGGTCCCTGGACTATTTAATCCGGGAACACCACCTTCATGATATTTGGAGGTACCACCACGCGGAGGAGAGGGATTATTCCTTCTTCTCCAGCGTGCATGGTACTTATTCCAGAATTGACCTATTTTTGGTCAATGACGCGGCCCTTGAAGCCTGCTTGGCCTCGGAGATCGGGGTCATTAGCTGGTCTGATCATGCCCCGGTAACTCTGGAATTGGCCTTGGGCCCGGGGGGGGGTTGTCCCGACGCTGGCGACTTAGACCGGGACTCATTGTGAGCTCAGAGGTACGCACCGAAATCGAAAGCAAGATTCGGGACTTCTTTGCTCTCAACGACAACCAAGGGGTCTCAGATGACGTGCTATGGTACGCCCATAAGGCGGTCCTGCGAGGTCTCCTTCTGCAAAAAGCAGCAATAGACAAAAAACGTAGAGACCGACTCCGCAAAGAGTGGTTAGAGGAGATTCAGGCCCTCGAAATGGTAAATAAAACTGCTCCAAGCGCCCACCTTCTTTCCCGAATCCTGACCTTAAGAACGAATCTGAGAGCGTTGCTCCTCAGACAATATGAAGCCTGTCTGCGGAAAATGAAAACCAGGTACTATGCGGCAGGGGATAGGGCGGGCAGGCTTTTGGCCAATAGGCTCAAAAAAAGAGATATTAAAACAACGACGGTATCCATGAAGAATGCGGGGGGAGACTCCGTTAGAGACCCTGCTAAAATGGTGGAAGTCTTTGCTTCATATTATGAAAATCTATACAATTTAAAAAATGACTTAACGACTCCACAGCCCACTATGGACAGTATTAGGACGTTCCTCAGCGGCCTTCCACTCCCGTCGGTGTCTCCGGAGGTTCTGCAAAACCTAAATAGACCTTTTACTCAACTGGAAGTTAAGACCGTAATTTCTTCTCTGAAAGACAACTCGGCGCCTGGCCCTGATGGGTTTATAAATGAGTATTACAAGGCCTTTGCAGCCCCTCTGGAGCCATATCTCCTTCGCCTGTTTAACACCTGGCAGAATAGGGGTTCTATCCCCAAGGAAGCCCTAGAGGCTACTATAGTGACGATTCCCAAGCCAGGCAAAACTACGGACCGTCCTGAGCATTACCGCCCCATCTCCCTCCTAAACGTTGACATTAAGATTTATTCAAAGCTCTTGGCAATCAGACTAGGAGAAGTGATCCCCTCCCTTGTTCACCCCGACCAGGTGGGATTTGTGCAGGGGAGGGAAGCCCGAGATGGGACAAGAAGTATGCTGGACCTGATAGAGGTAGTGGAGAGGAGGGGTGCCCCCGGTGTTTTCCTGTCTTTGGACGTGGAGAAGGCGTTTGACAGGATTCATTGGGGGTACCTACGGGAGGTCCTCTCCTCTTTTGGCTTTTCAGGCCCTATCCTGTCCTCAATCCTAAGTCTGTACACACACCCTTGTGCTAGGGTGTTTTCGGCAGGCGTCCTGTCCCGGGCTTTTATGATCACTAACGGCACGCGGCAGGGGTGCCCCCTCTCCCCGCTGATTTTCGCCCTCATGATGGAGCCACTGGCTGTCTCCCTACGTGGAGATGATTCAATAGAGGGGATATCAATCGGGGGGGAGAGGCATGTGGTAGGCCTGTACGCTGATGACGTTATCATTTCCTCCCTGGGTCCCACTTCCTCCCTCCCGGGGATAATGGGAGCTCTAACCAGGTTTGCGGAAATATCCTATTACAAATTAAACATGAACAAATCAATGATCTTTCCTGTCCACGTTCCCGGCGGAGGGGGCTCGCCTCAGGAGGGTCTACCCATTTGCGTGGTGCCCTTTGGGTATTCCGTACTTGGGAATTCTCCTCTGTCCCTCAAAAGAGATAGCCTCTCAGAATATTCGGAAGCTGATGGATAGCCTACGCCAGGCACTAGAGACGTATCCCCTTTCCGCTATGACATGGATAGCAAGGATACAAGCAGTGAGGATGCTCTGGCTCCCAAAAATAATTTATATCTTCCGGTGTCTATCGATCAGGTATCCTTTGGCACTGATCGCAAAACTACAATCCTTGATTAACAAATTTGTTTGGGGAGGAAAACCGCCTAGGGTTGGGAAAACAATTACGGTATGTATCTAAAGCTACATAGAGGGGGCATGGGGATCCCCGATATATCATCGTACCTAAAAGCAATTATACTGGAAGGGGCGAGATCCTGGTGGCGAGGAGGGGAAAGTGACGGCTGGTGCCACAGAGAAAAATCAGTATCTATGGGAGACTCCCTAAAATTACTATTGATAGCGGAGTCTCTGGGAACGTTACCCCGGAAGGATATGTTGCTCACAGTCAGGGCCTTGTTGGGGCTTTGGGGGGGATTGGCGGGGGGATGGACGAAGCAGCCTCTATCGGAGATTCCTCTGGAGGCCTTTCGCTTGCTCATCCCCTCGCTGAACCTCTCTAGTTGGATGGAGGGGGGACCTGGCTTTCTGGGCGATCTCTGTGTGGGTAATCGCCTGATGCCATTTAAAGATTTTATTGTCAAGTATCCTTCCCTGCGTAATACGTTTCTGCAATACTGCCAAGTGTCCCACTTTCTCCGATCTCAGTCATGCCGCAGGGACCTTAGGCCTCCTGAAACTTCCCCTCTGCGACGTTTTGTTGGATCAGATCCAAAATCCACAAAGGGTGTCCCTCTGCTATATGGGAGTTTTTTGGAAATATCGACCCCACCTAAACTTAGCTACATGGAAAAATGGGAAGAAGACCTAGACTTCAAAGCAGACCCGGAGGATTGGGAGGGAGCAGTTTACTGTGTAATCAAAGCCTCTAATTGCATTAATCACGTGGAGCTCCTCAAGAAAATACACCTACGGTGGCATATTCCCCGGTTAAACTAGCAAAATTTACTGAGGGCGGCTCTACTTCTCTATGTTGGAGAAATTGTGGTAAGAAAGGAGACCTGGCCCACATGTGGTGGGGATGCCCCAGGCTGAAGCCTTTCTGGCTCATGGTCTCGGGTCTGCTGGAGTCCCTTACAGGGATTCAGTCGATCCTGACACCGCAATTAGCAGTTCTCCATGTGGGGCTGGAAACTCTCCCTCCTGTCCTCAGACATCTTATCACATTCGTTCTGACAGCAGCTAGAAGTTGTATAGCAGCCAGATGGAAGGCCGACTCGCCTCCCTCTATGTCTCACCTGACGGACAAACTGAACTCCATATTCTGCCTGGAATACTACCTGGCAATGGATGGAGTTTCGAAAAGATATGTGGCTGAAGCTTGGGACATTTGGGCGGGTCACCCTTTGGCAATTCAGGTCCCCTTCTGAACCCGAGGGGATTGGAGGTCTTGGGGTCCTCCTTTGTTGCCTGGACCATCAGCTCAGGGATTCCCTCACTCTTCCTCCCCCACCCTGACTTCCCTAGTAGTTCCCACTCCCTTCACTCAAACTACTCCCCTTTCCTTCTCCTTTCCCTCTATCCCCACTTCCGGTTTCCCTCCTTCTTTGTCCCCCTAATGCTGAGCTATCCAACTACTTCCCTCTCCTACTCCCAAATGTTACTTCTCCCCCTAATGCGGAGCAGCTCACTCCTCCAGCCTGTTCATGAAGGAGATTGTCTACTAGCTGGTCGTTGAGCTCCTGTGAACTAAATGATCCTTGGGACTATAATAATGAGAGTCTGCTCGTGTCTACCAGCTTCCCTTGGGAGATTCACGTTCCAGTGTACTTCATGAACTTTGAGCCCAGAGGTTCCTATCTCTCCTCTTCGCTGAGGGGGTGAGGTGACCTCTATTGTGGACAAGGGACATATGTAAAGGAACACTACCGCTCCCTCCCCCTTCTCCCTCCCCCCTATCCCCACCCCCCCAACCTGGACTTCCCCCCCTACCAATTTCTACATTTAATGGGGTAATTCCCTTGTTATAATGTGGTTTGTAATTTCTTTCAGTGTTGAAAACTAATAAAAACTATTGATGACAAAAAACCACGGGACATCAAAGGATGAATATAATATTGATTTGTCTTTCAACACGTTTCAGGGCTCCCTGACCCCTTCCTCAGGACAAATCAGTATCATATTGTCATGTTTCAGGGCGTTTCATGGAGCCCTGAAACGTGTTGACTAATAAATCGATATTACATTGACCCCTTGATGTCGTAGAATACGGCAGCATGGTGTTTAACCCTTCATCCTCCCTACTCTATATGCACCACGCTGGAGACTGCAGCAGCCATGATATGCTTTTATAGTGGTTGTGACTCTCACAACCACACAAGGTGAAGCCTCTGATACCTATTTATGTCAAATTTTATCTCTCAGACCCTTCATCCTCCCTACTTTAATTTTCTGAGATAATGACCTTTGGGTTTTCATTGGCTGTAAGCCATAATCATCAACATTAACAGAAATAAACACATTAAATAGATGCCCCTGTGTGTAATGACTCTATATAATATATGGTTTCACTTTTTGTGTTGAATTACTGAAATAAAGTAACTTTTTGATGATATTCTAATTCATTGAGATGCACCTGTACATTCCCTTTGGAGTCATATTATGAGTAACATCCAAGTAAATGCAGCAGAGGACTCGAGTAATGCAGTAAAAGGTGGTACTTTATTCCAGATGAAGCTTCACATTATTACCATGGTCATTGGTGGAGGGCTGTAATAATGTGAAGCTTCATCTGGAATAAAGTACCCCCTTTTACTGCATTACTCGAGTCCTCTGCTGGATTTACTTGGACATTTCTAATTTGGAGCCCGGACCTTGGGCGTTTCCAGTGTCGGAGCAGGTGTTATTTAATTGAGACTGGTGAGCTGCTTTATTCCCATTCCCTTTTCTTAATTATTTGCTTATTATGAGTAACCTCTCTTCTTTTAATTTGCTTTTAAGAATGTTAAATTAAAGATGATTTTTTAACATCAATTTATGATCTCATATTGGCTCCTATACTCGTAATATATATGTTATCAGCTACTTAGCATATTTCCCTCCTAAAATGTTTTCCATCTGAATATGATCATGCTTTTCGTATGGCCAAAATGGTAGGATTGCCTCATTCAAAGTGGTTACCCTTCCTGATTAACAATATCCACAAATTCATAGGCACTGTCATGATGATCTCCTGTTACTATTGATCATCGGTGTTCACTTCTCTTGATTAGTCCTCTGCTTAAGCATGCTAGCTCCTCCATCTAGTGTCAATCGTACACTTGCTGCTGCCTGTGTAGGACTGATCTCTCTGTGCTCTGTTCCTTACCCAGCCTGACTTTATTCCCTTAGCTGGACTTTGACCCTTTGCCTGTGACCTGACTTCTCTTTTGCCTGCTGCCTGTAAACTGTCTTGTCTTTCTGGTTTTCCTGACCCCGGCTCGCTAATTGGATTTTGTCACTGTTTACTCCTTGTTGTACTGTGCCAATTCCTGGACCTGATTTTGGATTGTTTGACCTCCCTTTACTTATCCAGTAAGTAGTATTATAAAATTATTACTATCTGTAATTGTAGTCTCTTTCTCTCCACTTCTGGGATCTAGTTATTAATATAGTGACTCGCATCACAGGTTCATCAATGCGGACCAAAAAGTTTCCGTGCTCTACAGATGGAATATTGTGGTTTATGTTTGTTTTTGTGATTTTTTCTTGTACATACCGACATCTCCTGGTGATAGATATAATTATCTTCTCTAAATTCCCCATCTGGATTCTGTTTATTAAGAATGAGCCACTTCACTGAATCACATATCAGGTTCTTCTCAACATCAATCAGCGTTGAAGCCAAGGCAAATATTTTGACCACATAAGCGGTGAGCCTGCAAAGTATAATAATGATCAACAGGAAATAATAAGAATCAGAACTATGATAATAATAGGTTATGGTAAGCAGGGATGGAGCATATAATAAAAAATGAGACGTTGTAACTAGTAGACAAGACGTAGTATGAGGAACAAGCTTTAGAAATAATGCACAAATTAAATGAACCATAGTAAAGATAGCCTAAAGCTTTAGGAACGTTAGGAATAAAGGGCCAATATTTGTGGTCGTAATGATCATATGAATGGACCTAGACCATAACAGATGGTGCACTAAAGAAAGGGTTAAAACAGTTTTACAATACCATGTGCTGGAAGGTGTGGTGATCCAGGCACCATATGAAGCATCGGGTTTTGCAAAGGCCAGTTGCTGAATTACACCTGTCAAAGAAGACCATAATTCAATGTTAAGATCAAACATAGGAGTGCTCTCCGTGGGCTGAACACACAGGTCATTTATGAAATTTAACACCCCTAATGAATTACGGTCATGTTTTATGTATGCCTACACAGTCCCATATACATTTTGAGTTTCTATATTTCTAAATAAACCTACCTTTTTTTGGGACTTTACATGGACATATATTTTAGGTTTCTTTTATCAGTCATTGTGTAATATATTCATTGATTGCCAGTCTCTATAACTAACGTGTTTCCCCAAAAATAAGACAGTGTTTTATGGTACTTTTGCTCTGAAAAAATGAAGTACCCCAACTGCTGGATATGTGCCAGCTGTTGGGGACGTGTGCCAGTACTGGGAGACTTGTGCCATCAATAAGGGACGTGTGCCAGCACTGGGGGACGTGTGCCAACACTGGGGGACATGTGCCAGCCATAAACCGATTAAGGGGGCCATATCTAGGATGAGGGGCTATATCCCAGGATGAGGGACCATGTACCAGGAAGTGGGGGCTATGAGAGACATATACCCTATATGATTTTTAAGATGGACACTGGCATTATAAGACGGACCCCATTTAACATTAAAAATTATTTTTTTCTCTTTTCCTTCATTAAATTTGGGGGTGCGTCTTATAATCAGGTGCGTTTTATAAAGCGAAAAATACTGTATGTCTTATTTTCAGGGGAAGCATAGCACTACCGTATATTTACTACGGCTTGAAGTAACGGCGTGAATGTAAAAAAGAAACCAGAAACCTCCAAAAGAATTGCACTTACCAGACCCCAAACAGAAGAGTGGGAAAGTGAATAATATCTCACATACAAATCTACATTTCGGTAAAGTCTCTCTGCATGCCATTGGCTTCCCCTGCAGGCTGGAAGGAGTATCACTCACATGAAGATAGTAAAGGCCACTTTAGACACACCAACTTACCTGTCCAACTTCTGAACAACTTACTGGTTGCAGTGAAATCACGGACACATAGTTACATTTGTACACAGCCACAAAATGGAGCAATGTGTCCATGATTTCACTGCAACCAGTAAGTTGTTCAGAAGTTGGACAGATAACTTGGTGTGTGTAAAGTGGCCATAAGAGAGGATTGATACTCAGACCTGATGTGTGTGTGAGACCGGAGTGATACTGGGACCCAATGTATGTGTGAGAGCTGAGTGATACTGGGACCCGAGGTGTGTGAGAGAGGAGTGATACTGGGATCTGATATGTGTGTGAGAGTGGAGTGATACTGGGACCCAATGTGTGTGAGAGCGGAGTGATACTGGGACCTGATGTGTGTGTGAGAGTGGAGTGATACTGGGACCCGATGTGTGTGAGAGCGGAGTGATACTGGGACCTGATGTGTGTGTGAGAGTGGAGTGATACTGGGACCTGATGTGTGTGTGAGAGCGGAGTGATACTGGGACCCGATGTGTGTGGGGAGTGGAGTGACAGTGGCACCTGATATGTGTGTGAGAGCGGAGTGATACTGGACCTGATATGTGTGTGAGAGCGGAGTGATAGTGGGACCTGATTTGTGTGTGAGAGCGGAGTGATACTGGGACCTGATGTGTGTGAGAGCAGAGTGATACTGGGACCCGAGGTGTGTGAGAGTGGAGTGATACTGGGACCCAATCTGTGTGTGAGAGTGGAGTGATACTGGGACCCGATCTGTGTGTGAGAGTGGAGTGATACTGGGACCCGATCTGTGTGTGAGAGTGGAGTGATACTGGGACCCGATCTGTGTGTGAGAGTGGAGTGATACTGGGACCCGATCTGTGTGTGAGAGTGGAGTGATACTGGGACCCGATCTGTGTGTGAGAGCGGAGTGATACTGGGACCTGATGTGTGTGTGAGATCAGAGTGATACTGGGACCTGATGTGTGTGAGAGTGGAGTGATACTGGCACCTGATATGTGTGTGAGAGCAGAGTGATACTGGGACCCGATGTGTGTGAGAGCGGAGTGATACTGGCACCTGATATGTGTGTGAGAGCGGAGTGATACTGGGACCTGATTTGTGTGTGAGAGCGGAGTGATACTGAGACCTGATGTGTGTGTGAGAGGAGAGTGATACTGGGACCTGATGTGTGTGTGAGAGCGAGTGATACTGGGACACGATGTGTGTGTGAGAGTGGAGTGATACTGCGACCTGATGTGTGTGTGAGAGTGGAGTAATACTGGGACCTGATGTGTGTGAGAGTGGAGTGATACTGGGGCCTGATGTGTGTGTGAGAGTGGAGTAATACTGGGACCTGATGTGTGTGAGAGTGGAGTGATACTGGGACCTGATGTGTGTGTGAGAGCGGAGTAATACTGGGACCTGATGTGTGTGAGAGCGGAGTAATACTGGCACCTGATGTGTGTGAGAGCTTAGTGATACTGGGACCCGAGGTGTGTGAGAGTGGAGTGATACTGGGATCTGATGTGTGTGTGAGAGCAGAGTGATACTGGTACCCGATGGTGTGAGAGCGGAGTGATACTGGGACCTGATGTGTGTGTGAGAGTGGAGTGATACTGGGACCCGATGTGTGTGAGAGTGGAGTGATACTGGGACCTGATGTGTGTGTGAGAGCGCAGTGATACTGGGACCCGAGGTGTGTGAGAGCGGAGTGATACTGGGACCTGATATATGTGTGAGAGCGAGTGATACTGGGACCAGATGAGTGTGTGAGAGTGGAGTGATACTGGGACCCGATGTGTGTGAGAGCGAGTGATAGTGGGACCTGATGTGTGTGTGAGATTGGAGTGATACTGGCACATGAAGTGTATGCGAAAGCGGAGTGATACTGGGACCTGATATGTGTGTGAGAGTGGAGGGATACTGGCACATGAAGTGTATGCGAAAGCGGAGTGATACTGGGAACTGATGTGTGTGTGAGAGTGGAGTGACAGTGGCACCTGATTTGTGTGTGAGAGCGGAGTGATACTGGGAACTGATGTGTGTGTGAGAGTGGAGTGATACTGGGAACTGATGCGTGTGTGAGAGTGGAGTGACAGTGGCACCTGATTTGTGTGTGAGAGCGGAGTGATACTGGGAACTGATGTGTGTGTGAGAGTGGAGTGACAGTGGCACCTGATTTGTGTGTGAGAGCGGAGTGATACTGGGACCTGATGTGTGTGTGAGAGTTGAGTGATACTGGGAACTGATGTGTGTAAGAGTGGAGTAATAGTGGCACCTAATGTGTGTGTGAGAGCGGAGTGACAGTGGCACCTGATGTGTGTGTGAGAGGAGTGATACTGGCACCTGATGTGTGTGTGATTGCGGAGTGATACTGGGACCCTATTGTGTGTGAGAGTTGAGTGATACTGGGAACTGATGTGTGTGTGAGAGTGAGTGATACTGGACCTGATGTGTGTGAGAGCAGAGTGATACTGGGACCCGAGTGTGTGTGGAGAGCGGAGTGATACTGGACCCTATGTGTGTGAGAGCGGAGTGATACTGGCGACCTGATGTGTGTGTGAGAGCGAGTGATACTGGCACCTGATGTGTGTGTGAGAGTGGAGTGATACTGGCGACCTGATGTGTGTGTGAGAGTGGAGTGATACTGGGACCCTGAATGTGTGTGTGAGAGCGAGTGATACTGGCACCTGATGTGTGTGTGAGAGCGAGTGATACTGGCACCTGATGTGTGTGTGAGAGTGGAGTGATACTGGCACCTGATGTGTGTGTGAGAGCGGAATGATACTGGGACCCGATGTGTGTGAGAGCGAGTGATACTGGGACCTGATGTGTGTGTGAGAGCGAGTGATACTGGGACCTGATGTGTGTGTGAGAGCGGAGTGATACTGGGACCTGATGTGTGTGTGAGAGCGGAATGATACTGGGACCCGATGTGTGTGAGAGCGAGTGATACTGGGACCTGATGTGTGTGTGAGAGCGAGTGATACTGGGACCTGATGTGTGTGTGAGAGCGAGTGATACTGGGACCCGATGTGTGTGAGAGCGAGTGATACTGGGATCTAATGTGTGTCTGAGAGCGGAATGATACTGGGATCTAATGTGTGTGTGAGAGCGAGTGATACTGGGACCCGATGTGTGTGAGAGCGAGTGATACTGGGACCAGATGAGTGTGTGAGAGTGGAGTGATACTGGGACCCGATGTGTGTGAGAGCGAGTGATATGGGACCTGATGTGTGTGTGAGAGGAGTGATACTGGACATGAAGTGTATGCGAAAGCGGAGTAGTACTGGGAGACCATGATATGTGTGTGAGAGTGGAGGATACTGGCACATATGTAAGCAGTGATACTGGCCGATAAGTTTGCGAGCGGAGTGATACTGGGAACTGATGTGTGTGTGAGAGTGGAGTGACAGTGGCACCTGATTTGTGTGTGAGAGCGGAGTGATACTGGGAACTGATGTGTGTGTGAGAGTGGAGTGATACTGGGAACTGATGTGTGTGTGAGAGTGGAGTGACAGTGGCACCTGATTTGTGTGTGAGAGCGGAGTGATACTGGGAACTGATGTGTGTGTGAGAGTGGAGTGACAGTGGCACCTGATTTGTGTGTGAGAGCGGAGTGATACTGGGACCTGATATGTGTGTGAGAGTTGAGTGATACTGGGAACTGATGTGTAAGAGTGGAGTAATAGTGGCACCTGATGTGTGTGTGAGAGCGGAGTGACAGTGGCACCTGATGTGTGTGTGATTGCGGGGTGATACTGGGACCCTATGTGTGTGTGAGAGTTGAGTGATACTGGGAACTGATGTGTGTGTGAGAGTTGAGTGATACTGGGACCTGAGGTGTGTGAGAGCGGAGTGATACTGGGACCCGAGGTGTGTGAGAGCGGAGTGATACTGGCACCTGATGTGTGTGTGAGAGTGAGTGATACTGGCACCTGATGTGTGTGTGAGAGTGGAGTGATACTGGCACCTGATGTGTGTGTGAGAGTGGAGTGATACTGGGACCCTATGTGTGTGTGAGAGCGGAGTGATACTGGCACCTGATGTGTGTGTGAGAGTGGAGTGATACTGGCACCTGATGTGTGTGTGAGAGTGGAGTGATACTGGGACCCTATGTGTGTGTGAGAGCGGAGTGATACTGGCACCTGATGTGTGTGTGAGAGCGGAGTGATACTGGGACCCGATGTGTGTGAGAGCGAGTGATACTGGGACCTGATGTGTGTGTGAGAGCGAGTGATACTGGGACCTGATGTGGTGTGAGAGCGGAGTGATACTGCGACCTGATGTGTGTGTGAGAGCGAGTGATACTGGGACCTGATGTGTGTGTGAGAGCGGAATGATACTGGGACCCGATGTGTGTGAGAGCGAGTGATACTGGGACCTGATGTGTGTGTGAGAGCGAGTGATACTGGGACCCGATGTGTGTGAGAGCGAGTGATACTGGGATCTAATGTGTGTCTGAGAGCGGAGTGATACTGGGATCTAATGTGTGTGTGAGAGTGGAATGATACTGGGATCTAATGTGTGTGTGAGAGTGGAGTGATACCGGAACCTGATATGTGTGAGTGCGTAGTGATAGGCTAGGGTCAGATTAACGTTAAAGGGATCCTGTCACCTCCAGAACGCCTCCTAAGCTAGCAAAACATGTCCCTGCAGCATATTATCACTAATCGCACATTTCTTTTGTCTCCATGTTGGTAATGGGCGAGGTGGACCTGCACATAAGTGGCTCTTACAAACTGAGGCACGATGGATTTTTCTTCTACATTCGATGTCGCCGAAAGGCTTTAATGAGGAAATTACCTTTACTGATTTTTTGGGATAAGGAGAAAAGGTGGCTATGGTCATTGGGTCCTTGGATGGACGTTTTATGGGTGATTTTGATGAGATATATATATTCCTGCCTTCCGTCCAGCAAATGGGGCCTTTTATACATCTAAATGTGTGATTTGAACAATGTTGCCACAATATAGGATACAATACATTACAGACACATTAATCCAAGTTTGATGAGAGGAAGGCGGACTCTTTCCTAAAATGACATGATCCATTTCCCTCTTTTATGCCTCTTTTTATTTCCCCCTGTATGCATCTTACCCTGTTTACAATCCCACATTTATGTCCAGTATATTAATACACTTGTATGGGGGGCTCCTTCTGTTAAGCTTACATTTTGTTGAAATTAATTTGTAATATTACAGATGCCCTCCTTTAGATCTGAGTATATGATCAATGCTACAGTTTCTGTGATATTCATGAAGGGGTGGTTTGGGCTCCTTGCAACACCCCTTCGTGTTCTACTCTGATATCACAGAAGCGTCTTGGTTACTGCGCAACCAGACGCAGGGCATAAACAGTCTAATTAGATCCGGCGACGCTACTGGAAGCTATAGTGAGGACGTCTAACCGCTCCCGGTGCATGCTGTGGTTGCTGCGGTAACCACGGCGCTGCAATTATAGGGCACAGTAAAACTAACCAGCATGTGGTGAGTGCAATATCTGCCATGATGTTCATGAGGGGGCAGTTGCGATCTTTTATCACGCCCCTTCGCTTCTGATTTCAATATAGCAGAAGCGTTATGGTTGCCAAGCAACCGGATACAGGGCACAGGCGGTTTCCGGCGATGCCGTTGGACGCAATGGCGATGACGCCCAGCCGCTTCCGTCGCTTACCTAGTACTTGTGGTAACCATAACACTGCATTGATATGGCGTCATGTATACATAGCAGCTGATAAGCAACAATATTTTGAATATAGGATGTGTTATATACATCCGGATGTACATTGACAATATAGCTGATCATATATAATTCAGTACGGATTGAAGAGGTGTTGTTTATATCAGAGTCACTAGGTGTTGGTGTCTCCATGAAGACATCACAGGGTATACACAGGAAGTGATCTCCTACTCCTCTTCCTGTTCTGGGCATTTACCATCAATGTGAACAAGGGAACACATCTGTTTTGCATTTCATCATTTTCGTACTTTGTATATAACTAGGTGCATTAGATTCATACCCCAGATTACCCCTGAGGAAGCTGCCTAGCGCAGCGAAACGCGTGGGACCCCGGACTATCTGGTTGCAGCCGATTATTTGGGTAATATGTGTGAATGTAGCCTGCTGTGGTGTTTCCTCTCTTTAGCACATTAGTCGGTTAGGCTTGGTTGCTAGGGAAAGAGCCTGATGTTATGTGCTTTAATACGGTATATTGTGGATGGAACGCATCTATATGGATTTGATAGATCTTGCAAACCATAGGGGTGGTTTAAACACAGCTTTATCTGCATCACCAAGTTTGTGATATTCCAATCCTTGATTTCAGAGTTTCTTATGTTTCGTGTTCCGTCAAATATTAGACTCAAATCTCAATGGAGCGATAACTCAATTTTGTCATTTTTAGGGGTTCATTGAGAAGCTTCAAACAATTGGTCATAAGAGGAAAGCTGAAATAAACATGTCCTTGAGCTTACACTGATTAATTGATCCATAATGTACAATGTAACCTGGAGGAACGGAGTCTCTAGACAGCTGTCATTGGCTTAGGATGACTTTACAGTAGCTCTGTGCTCTCTCAGTTTTTAATTCATAGAAATGTTAACGTTCTCCTGATAAAACATTTGATCCTACAGTCTAGTAAAGAGCTTAGAAACAAATAGAAGAGTATCTCACCAGTTTTGATGAACTGGATGGCCTGTTCTCTCTTCTGTAGTCCTACTCTTTCCCATTGGTTGCTCAAATCCAAGTATTGTGTCGCTATCAGGGGACATGTCATAGTCATCATGTTCTGCTCTCCACATCCAACAGGGGCTTGAATCAGGTGGTTTAGATTGACCCCATCAATGGATTTCTCCACCATTTCACTAACTGGGTTTCCTGGGTAATATGGAAATATAAGACAATGGGATGAGGCAAGAAACAGAAGCAGTGTTCTACAGAGATTGTTTTTTACTACACATAACAAAGTTGAGTTTGGGGAACCTACTGATCAGTTGAGTTTACACTCTACGGGAGAGAGAGAGAAAGAGAGAGGATCCCACTGATCATAACAGCTTACACTCTGCAGAAGAGAGACGAAGAAAGGAACCCACTGACCATAAGAGCTCACACTCTACAGGAGAGAGAGAAAGAGAGAGGATCCCACTGATCATAACAGCTTACACTCTGCAGAACAGAGATGAAGAAAGGAACCCACTGACCATAAGAGCTCACACTCTACAGGAGAGAGAGAAAGAGAGAGGACCCCACTGATCATAACAGCTTACACTCTGCAGAAGAGAGATGAAGAAAGGAACCCACTGACCATAAGAGCTCACACTGTACAGGAGAGAGAGAGAAAGAGACAGGACCCCACTGATCATAACAGCTTACACTCTGCAGAAGAGAGATGAAGAAAGGAACCCACTGACCATAAGAGCTCACACTCTACAGGAGAGAGAAAGAGAGAGGACCCCACTGATCATAACAGCTTACACTCTGCAGAAGACAGATGAAGAAAGGAACCCACTGACCATAAGAGCTCACACTCTACAGGAGAGAGAGAAAGAGAGAGGACCCCACTGATCATAACAGCTTACACTCTGCAGAAGAGAGATGAATAGAATTCGAAACATCAACACATATTTTTCTTTTGGCATAACTATACCAAAACTGCACCCAATGGGGTATGCAGGGATATGGGCCTATCGCTACAATTTACACACTAACACCAACCAATTAAACGACATTGCAGCCCAGATGAATGAAAAAGTGATATTTTATTAAATTAATTAGGGGATCACAGAGGAGAGGGAGGGGTCACAAGATACCAATAACAGGACACAATATGTCAAAAAAGGATTGTAAGCATTAAGGTACCTTTACACGTCGCGACGGCAGGCTGGATACATCCCGCTACAGGCTACAAATGTAGCTTGTAGCGCCAATGTAGCCCGTCGTAGCGGCGTCTGAAGACGTGACGCTACAGCCGGCAACAGATACATCTGTTTCCTAGCTCTGCTCGAAAACTGATGGCTACAACGCCGATGGTAGCGAGCTGTATCGGCGTGTAAAGAAGCAACGGAAGGGAACTCGGGACAGCCTGCGATGTAGCTGCAATGTAGCTAAGGCGTGACCCTGGCTCCGTGTTACCGCGCCCCATGTGCGATCATTGGTGGAAGCTGCTGCATGACGATTGGTAGTCGCTGCATAGGGAGGCATATTTAAGGAGCTGACGAGTCACACTACACAATCGCTCGAGCGTGCTGTATTACTCAGCCTCCTGCGATGCCTGCCCAATCAGGATGTTATTGCTTCGTCCTATCAGCGTATGGACGGCTCGTAATCCACAATTGTAGCACGCCTATGTGCTGGCCCTGCTGCACCAGGTCCACCCATAGTAGCTGGTTATAGCGGTGTGTAAATGAGCTACAGATGGCTACT
Source organism: Allobates femoralis (assembly GCA_033576535.1). Taxonomy (NCBI): domain Eukaryota; kingdom Metazoa; phylum Chordata; class Amphibia; order Anura; family Aromobatidae; genus Allobates; species Allobates femoralis. The sequence goes on from JARQOC010000004.1 coordinate 16,882,679, forward strand.
TGAGACACCCGGCGATGTAGCTAGCTGTAGATGTAGCGTGGCGTAGCGCACCTTGTGGCGGCGTGTAAAGAGGGTGCGTTGACCGTTTGTAACCGTTTGAGCGTGCTCGTGCACGTGAAGTAGCGGGATGTATCCAGCCTGCCGTCGCGGCGTGTAAAGGTACCTTTAAGGTTACATATGTAACATATATTCTATTATATTTACGGGTATTACTTCAATAAACCCAATAATGGTATGGATTGTAATGTATACATGAAAGATGCTATAGTGCAGTATTAAATTTTATCCTAGATAATTATATTTTCATGGAATTATATTACAGTTATAGTATATCCATTTGTGGTAACAGTAACCATAATCTACATCCAAATAAATGTACCACCATAGAGGTCACTCCACACATAGCCAATTCATATACAGTTGCAATACCACAACATATAATGTAGCAGATGCATATTTAGACCACAGCCAGCTGGTATCACAACATATAATGTAGCAGATGCATATTTAGACCACAGCCAGCTGGTATCACAACATATAATGTAGCAGATGCATATTTAGACCACAGCCAGCTGGTATCACAACATATAATGTAGCAGATGCATATTTAGACCACAGCCAGCTGGTATCACAACATATAATGTAGCAGATGCATATTTAGACCACAGCCAGCTGGTATCACAACATATAATGTAGCAGATGCATATTTAGACCACAGCCAGCTGGTATCACAACATATAATGTAGCAGATGCATATTTAGACCACAGCCAGCTGGTATCACAACATATAATGTAGCAGATGCATATTTAGACCACAGCCAGCTGGTATCATACTCTATGGAACTGGCTTTAACCATAAGCAGTACCACAATAAATAATGTAGCAAGGCATAAATAGATCAGCCAGTTGGTAACACACTCTATGGACCCAGCTTTAACCGCAAACTCAAGTCCAGTGTACACAGGAAGATAAGCTAAGCACTATGGCAGCATTAACTATAGGTCACCAGATATGTGTACAGCCAAGGTCCGTCATTAACAAGCAAGGCACTCCGCTGCATATGAAACCGCTAACAATCCTAAGCAAGAGGACACATATTTACCTCAGCGTCACTGTCAGAACAACACGTGTTTCGGTAAGATACCTTCGTCACGGGGTGATTAATTTAATAAAATATCACTTTTTCATTAATCTGGGCTGCAATGTCGTTTAATTGGTTGGTGTTAGAAGAGAGATGAAGAAAGGAACCCACTGATCATAAGAGCTCACACTCTACAGGAGAGAGAGAAAGGGAGAGGACCCCACTGATCATAACAGCTTACACTCTGCAGAAGAGAGATGAAGAAAGGAACCCGCTGACCATAAGAGCTCACACTCTACAGGAGAGAGAGAAAGAGAGAGGACCCCACTGATCATAACAGCTTACACTCTGCAGAAGAGAGATGAAGAAAGGAACCCACTGACCATAAGAGCTCACACTCTACAGGAGAGAGAAAGAGAGAGGACCCCACTGATCATAACAGCTTACACTCTGCAGAAGGGAGATGAAGAAAGGAACCCACTGACCATAAGAGCTCACACTCTACAGTAGAGAGAGAAAGAGAGAGGACCCCACTGATCATAACAGCTTACACTCTGCAGAAGAGAGATGAAGAAAGGAACCCACTGACCATAACAGCTCACACTCTACAGGAGAGAGAAAGAGAGAGGACCCCACTGATCATAACAGCTTACACTCTGCAGAAGAGAGATGAAGAAAGGAACCCACTGACCATAACAGCTCACACTCTACAGGAGAGAGAAAGAGAGAGGACCCCACTGATCATAACAGCTTACACTCTGCAGAAGAGAGATGAAGAAAGGAACCCACTGACCATAAGAGTTCACACTCTACAGGACAGTGAGTGAAACCCACTAATCATAAAAGCTTACACTCTACAGGAGAGAGAGAGGAACCTGCTGAACATTAGAGATTACACTCTACAGGAGAGAGAGAGAAATGAACCCTTTGAATGATCATAAGAGTTTGCACTCTACGGGAGACAGGACCCTGCTCACCATAAGAGCTTACAATGTACAGGAGAGAGAGAGAGCACCCCGCTGACCATAGGAGCTTACACTCTACAGAAGAGAGAGAGAGGACCTACTGACCATAAGTGCTTACTCTATACGAGGAGAGAGAGGATCCCCCTGACCATAAGAGCTTACACTCTACAGGGGAGAGAGAGAGAGAGGACTCTGCTTATCATAAGAGCTCATGCTCTACAGGAGATAGAGATTTATTTTGTGACTCTAAAGAATGAAAACAACTCTGCTGTACAAATTGTGCTCCACTGGAAGCCACTGATCTGTTGACTGACCACCACTGCACAAGGTCTGATAATCCGTTAGATGTCAGAGCTACAGGGCATTATGGGGAAACCTGTGCAACAAAGCAAACCGATGTTAACTCACCCTCTGACACTTCAGCAGTGTGGGGAATGTTTCCTGCCAAGTTTTTGTTATTTTTTTGCAAATGGATTTCACCAGGTTTAAATTCCCGTGAAGCCGCAAATTTCAGGAAATCCCACTAATCAATCATCTACTCAACTCTACCTAATAGATTTGTGTCATAGGAAGGACAGTTGACCAGCGCTCACCTTGGATGGTAACAATAGTATCAACATTTGTGTTGGGGACAATGTTTATCGGATCTACTGTTGTGATCCGTTCTTCTTGCACGCCGCCTGTATAGGAATGAGAAATATGAAGAAATCCAGAGCAGCGTTAAGATGTACCAATAAATCTTAAAAAAAACATTGTATAGATATCACCAATATTACTTCTATGGAAAAAGATATGACTCACTTCAATGAATGAGGGATAACAACGTCATCTAATACAATATACCAACCTTTGCCTTGTGGCTGCAAAACAACAGATTTTAGGGCTTGTGTCAAACGTCTTCCTTCTGGCTATGAATGAAACAAGAATGTAGAAGGAAATTGATTAATTGTTTGCATATTATGGGGAATAAGCCAGCAGGTTTTTGCGACCTGAGAGCAGCAGGTTGTAGGAAAAGAGATTCTGAATCCAACGATGTATAACTTAGATTAACGGGTGAAGCCGTTTCGACACAATCAAAGCATTTAGTTGTAGCAAAACAGCAGAGTTGCCTCCACACCAGGCTCTCAATAGAGATTGTACATTGACAGTGACGTGTCAATCAGGGGAGGGGGCATGTTGGAATGCTCCTGTTATAAGTGCACTTATAGGGTTTACTTATAGGGGTTGTCCTGTCTTGGGGGTCTCAAGTCAGAAGTCACTCTAGGGTTGCATCTTTTCAATATTCACCAGTGTTAGCGCCGGGTGCAGACAGTGATGTGACTAAAAGTATATGATTTGCATATTTTCAGCAAATTCCAACTAGATTCATGGGGCTTCGCTGAGTTGAGTTCACTTGTATTGAGTGAGACCGCTCATGTCTAGTTGGCATATGACTGCTTGTATGCAAATTACATACTGTTGGGTGCAGGCCTGCACTATCCTGGCATCAGAGAATCCTCGCAGCACACCCACTGCATCCTGTACGGCTATGTGCCCACCTAGCAGATTTGTCTGCAAAAATGTCTTCACCAAATCTGTATCTTCTGGCAGAAAAATGCTGCTGCAACAAAACTGTATGATTTGATGCTTTTATCCATGCATTTCTGAGTGATTGTATTAATGACATCTCGAGATCACTGACCCGATAATCAGATTTGCTGGATCAGGCCAGAATTATAAAAGGACAGGTTTGGGTCCAACTTGAAACCAGATCCATACCCCATACAAGTCTGGGTAGAAGCTGCAAAAGAATCAAAATGGGAATTAAAGTGTTAAATCATACTTACCAGCCTTCATGCTGATGTCAGCTCTAATCTCAATTTTCCGCTTATTAAACCTAATAAATATTCACTGCTTCTCCCACCCACCCTTTGTGAAAGCATCTGTGATTGGTTGCCCAGCCTCACAGTAGCTGTCTGTATCCCCGAAGTGTAAAAAATAAATAAAGAATTTTAAAAAACAGCATGGACCAAGATAAATTACACAGATGGGAGTTAATATTCTCACCCTGGGAAGACCCTTAGTCATTTGGCCTACCCAGGCAACAAGTAGTTGCTTGCAGCTTCCCTAGGTATATTGCATCCAAGAGATGCTGGTGCTTTACCCGGTTCTTTCTGACTGCCCGGGTGTGGTGGCAATTGAGGTAATATAAGGAGTTAATGACGGCTGTGAATATACAGCTGTCATCAAGCCCTGAATTGGCATTGTTTGGGTATCCATGAGACCCCAACATGACGAATCTTGTGAATAGATAGTTAAACCAAAACACAGACACAGAGAAAAATCATTTATTTGAAATTAAATATAGAGACACTCTCTTTTGCCCATTTATTAACCACAAACATACCCTTGCTGCTTTGATAGTAATCCACAACCGAAGTCTCTTCACTCTTCCTGGCTCTCCGACATTCAGACCACTTGTTGAGTGGTTACATCATAGTGATTGCTAAGCTTTAAGGTCTGGCACACAATGACAGCTTTGAAAACCATGGCTGTGAGAGTAGTTAAGGTGAGTTCACAGCTAGGGTGTACCTTGCCTGATATCTAACTTATGTCAATGCTCTCACAGCCGTGGCTGTTGGGACCATAATTTTGTGTGCGAGGTCTGACACAGCTTTGATAGCCACAGATGTGATTGAGGTGATCTGAGTGAAGCCACCTGAAGTCACAGTAAACCAGCTGTGAACTCAGGTGACCTTACCGTTCTCACAGCTATTCTGCGCTGGACCTCTCGCGGAGTGGTCACTTTGATATCACTTTACAACATAGCAGAGCCGGGCAGCATCGAGGGACCTCAGTTGTGGATTAGCTTTGGAGCAGCAAGGGTATGTTTGGGGTTAATAAAGGGGTAAAAGAGGGTGTCTCTCTTTCATCAAAAAATGCTAGGTGGGCACACAGCCTTAGGATTCACAAGTCTGCAGTTCTTGTACAGCTCCTTCAGACTTGACCCCCAAGAACCCCTTAAAAGTCTCCCCTAAAGACATTAAACACTGAAAGAGATCTTCTTCCCTCTACAGGAGTCTTCACATAGCACCATGCTACCAAAATATGGAGGCTGTCAATCAGTTGATTCTCTATAACACGACTTCCACTTTACTGTTTAGAGCAGAGGTCCCCAATGTCAGTCCTCGAGGGCCGAACCAGTGCAGGTTTTCAGGATCTCCTTAGTATTGCACAGCAGGCAATGATTCTAATCCTGTGCAATAGTAAGGAAATCCTGAAAACCTGCACTGGTTCGGCCCTCGAGGACTGACATTGGGGACCTCTGGTTTAGAGGTATGCAGCCATGTGCATACGGCATTAATGTTGATCATAGTTGTAATACATCAAATTAATTTCCCTATTTAAAGCTCTAAAGACTAGATTATCATTGAGGGATACGATCAATATTTGTTACTTACCACGACCTTCAGTTTTTTCTTCACACCATCAGATACAAACTGCCCAGCCGCCTTCACTTCGATGTCATGCTCTCCCAAGTTTAATGGCACAATAATAAATGTAGCAGCCACCGATGAGGAAGGTTGAATCTTGTATTCTTGACGATACTTCTTTTTGGCAGTAGAGTAGCTGCAGAAATTCTCATTGTATGTCCAGTCTACACGAACCTAAATCAAACAGAACAAAAGGAGCATTGAACGATGGTGGAGATTTAGGGTTCTTTCAAAAGCAAATTAACGATTTTTAAATTAAATTATTCTTTGGGCATTGAAAGTTATGATTTATTGTAAAATACTCATACCTTGTGTTAGTTACATCTCACCCAAACACTATGCTGCTGTGCTGCTCAATGCCAGGTTAGCCTCTTGTAGAAGCTCCTCAGCAACATCCATATATCCAGAGACTCAGAGGGGAAAAGTCCCAAATACGGACTGAATGTAGTGTGAGCAGCAGCTGAAAGCAGCTTCTAAAGGACCATGAACTGGTCATTGAAACAACACTGCAGCATAGAGTTTGTAGAGAAAGAATGAAAATTAGGCAATGAAGTCTAAACATTGGGATGCCTGTTCAATGATAAAATTAAGTTTTGTTACTCTTCAAGGTTCACTCTATCTTTTACACTTACCTTAATTTCATTGTTGCCGTAATTGTAGAGAACGGCCCGGATCTCCACTTGCTCATTTCTGACCACGGAATATGGAAGCCTCAGGTCAATGAAGAAGCTCATCAACACCTGAATATTATGTGGTTGGGACACACAGATTCCTGTTCAGAAGCAAAAATAAGCAAACGAGAATGTTAAAAACCCTATTTGAATTAACACTGCATTGAAGCTCCTCGTCCCAATTTGTTGCATGTGGGAGGGCAATAAAAACTATATTGAAAGAAAATTGTTATTGGCCATATAAAACCACAGAAATCAGATCAAATCTAGTTTTTCATCACTTGGCGCAAATTGAGAGGAATAATTTATCTCTCTGGCCAACATGTTGGAACTATTGAATATCACCTGGTCCAGTGGTTTGGAGAACAATGACCAACTAGATCTACAACAGGAGGTGCAAAGAGGTGAATCTTTGCACTGCCAGATCATCAGATTAGAAGAATGGTAGGTAGTGATCTGTTGAACTTTACCATCTCTGGTGAATACAGATGGTTGCCAAGAGCTGATGGCTGTCGCAGTACCCAAGTACCAGTTGCCCAGAGAAACTCTGTGTGTGACAGGTTGCATGTCATCACTGACACCTGGATGAGGATGCATGGCCAAGGGCGTTAAATCTTGATGACTGGGCACTGGGTGACTCTGGTGGCTGCAGGACCAGATGGGGAAAGGGCTGCTCCCCAAGTCTTGAAGTTCCTAAAACATTTCCGCCAAACCTGTGTATCTACGGCTTCATCCGCTGCTTCTGCCTCCTCAACCTCCTCTAGGGCCTCCAATTGTGCCCTCGACTTCTCTCTAAATTTTCACAAGTCCAAAGAGAATCTGCTTCACCTCTGTACTACACTGCCAGGGCTCTTTGCCATCAGGCTGTGTTGAAATTAAAGTGCTTGATTAAGGCTGGCTTCACATTGGCGTTCCCCTCCGCAGCGTTCTGCGGAGGGGAACCGCCATGTGAGCGCAGCCACTGCAAGTCCCTATGTTTATAATGGGGACGCACGGTGCTGCGCTTCACTGCACATGACCGTGCGCTCCCATTCATTTGAATATGTGATTTGTACGCATGCGCATGCTTGCGTACAAATCATACATTGTCGTCCGCACCAGGAATGCGACATGTCGCGTTCCTGGTGCGGATGAGAGAGTGTGATTTGTATGCAAGCATGTGCATGCATATAAATCACACATTCAAATGAATGGGAGCGCACGGTCATGCACAGTTAAGCACAGCACTGTGCATCCCCATTATAAACATAGGGACTTGCGGTGGCTGCGCTCACATGGCGGTTCCCCTCCGCAGAACGCTGCGGAGGGGAACGCTAATGTGAAGCCAGCCTAAGAAGGTTGATTGTTACCTTGCCGCCCAAATAAGACGGACTCAGGCTTATAGATGTGTCAGACACATGAGTGCCTTCTTGCTGCACTATCTGCAACATGATTCCTGTATTGTTAGGATTCAAATTAGTGATGACAACTGGGGTGCCATACTGTTGGATCCACGATACAGAGTAAATTTAACCAGATGCTTCTGGACAGGGACATGCGCATGCTGGAGTTTCGAAAAAAAGCTTGTACACAATCTTAGGACTGGTTTTCCCCAACACAGCAGTGAGGGACACAGTATGCATCAGAGATCTAGATTGCCAACCATGGGAACATTGAGTCTTTACTGTAGAAACATTAGCAGCAGCAGTTTAAGTGGCAGAAAAAATTCTGGGAGTCCTTTGACCAATTTTTTAAACAAGCCTGCCCACCGGAGGAACTGAGTGAAAGTCTGAAACAGTGAACGGCTGGAGAAGATGGTGTAGGATTATCTAGAGCTCACCATCCGTGCATTAGGGGGGATTTGGACCCTATTTCATTTTGAATTACAAAAATGGAGGAGTGGTCAAAGCTCACCAGTCACGCTCTGCAGGTTTTGTTATGGCTGAAAGCCAGTGTTCTCTTAGAACATGTCCTCAGTGTTGCTGGTGGAGTCCAGACGTATAAGCGCATTCGGCTATCCCCTGACAGTGTTAGTAGATGAGGGCCAGGAAAGATATGTCAGTGACTGGAAGAAAGATATAAACACCTCAGAGAAACTGACCAAGTACCAGAGTCTACTGAGAGACTACAGACTGGCCCCATATCTGGAGAAACTCATGGACCCAGAGACTACAGACTGGCCCCATATCTGGAGAAACACCTGGACCCAGAGACCTCAAGATCCTGAGCCAATATAGACTCAGTGCCCACAGTCTGGCCATCGAGTCCAGCTGACACAGGCAGAATACAAGCCCAGGGAGGAAAGACTGTGCCAACACTGTGATCAGGAGGCCATAGAGGACGAAACCCACTTCCTGCTACACTGCTCCAAATACTCAGCAGTGAGGGACACTCACATCTCTTCCCAGATTTCATAACCATGAAGGAGGAAGAGAAAACATCTATCCTGCTGGGAGAAGAAGAGAGAGCAGTGGAGATAGCAGCGCGGTATGTCAGTGCATGCCACAGACTGCGAGGAAAGGAGCTATGATATGACATGGGCTTCCATAACCCCCTCTTGGATCTGCCCCATCACCTGTTCTTATAGCCCTCACCCTGGATCTGCCCCATCACCTGTTCTTATAACCCCCTCCTGGATCTGCCCCATCACTTCTTCTTATAGCCCTCACCCTGGATCTGCCCCATCACCTGTTCTTATAGCCCTCACCCTGGATCTGCCCCATCACCTCTTCTTATAGTCCTCACCCTGGATCTGCCCCATCACCTGTTATTATAGCCCTCACCCTGGATCTGCCCCATCACCTCTTCTTATAGCCCTCACCCTGGATCTGCCCCATCACCTCTTCTTATAGTCCTCACCCTGGATCTGCCCCATCACCTGTTCTTATAACCCCCTCCTGGATCTGCCCCCATCCATTGTTCTTATAGCCCTCACCCTGGATCTGCCCCATCACCTGTTCTTATAACCCCCTCCTGGATCTGCCCCATCACTTCTTCTTATAGCCCTCACCCTGGATCTGCCCCATCACCTGTTATTATAGCCCTCACCCTGGATCTGCCCCATCACCTCTTCTTATAGCCCTCACCCTGGATCTGCCCATCACCTCTTCTTATAGCCCTCACCTGGATCTGCTCCATCACCTGTTCTTATAGCCCTCACCCTGGATCTGCCCATCACCTCTTCTTATAGCCCTCACCCTGGATCTGCTCCATCACCTGTTCTTATAGCCCTCACCCTGGATCTGCCCCATCACCTCTTCTTATAGCCCTCACCCTGGATCTGCTCCATCACCTGTTCTTATAGCCCTCACCCTGGATCTGCCCATCACCTCTTCTTATAGCCCTCACCCTGGATCTGCTCCATCACCTGTTCTTATAGCCCTCACCCTGGATCTGCCCCATCACCTCTTCTTATAGCCCTCACCCTGGATCTGCTCCATCACCTGTTCTTATAGCCCTCACCCTGGATCTGCCCCATCACCTCTTCTTATAGCCCTCACCCTGGATCTGCTCCATCACCTGTTCTTATAGCCCTCACCCTGGATCTGCTCCATCACCTGTTCTTATAGCCCTCACCCTGGATCTGCCCCATCACCTGTTCTTATAGCCCTCACCCTGGATCTGCCCCATCACCTGTTCTTATAGCCCTCACCCTGGATCTGCCCCATCACCTGTTCTTATAGCCCTCACCTGGATCTGCTCCATCACCTGTTCTTATAGCCCTCACCCTGGATCTGCCCATCACCTCTTCTTATAGCCCTCACCCTGGATCTGCCCCATCACCTCTTCTTATAGCCCTCACCCTGGATCTGCCTCATCCATTGTTCTTTTCAGTTAGGGATGGGTGTCACAACTGTGTTGATCAACCAGACACACGTAAAAATAGACTTTTTAGCAAGAGAAAAGGACGTGTGTATATCCGGGATCAGCCATGCTCTACCACAAAATGATTGAGAAAATATCTTTGTTGAGAAATTGAAAGAGGAACATACAAAAGTAAAAACAATGAAAAAGTGTATACAAACACTGGCACATTCACAAAAAACCACAGCACAGCAGTGTACCAATACCGCTAGATATTGGTGTATTCATCAAACTGTTCAGTTCACCATGGCTCATTGGTGAGTTTGAATGATATGAACCCCCTGAATGCTGGGGTGATGTCAGAAAAAAAACAAGGAAAAGAACTCAAATGTTCATCATACAATGATCTGAAGAAATCAACAGGAAAAAAGAAAAATAAATGGTGATGGCATGTCACAAACGACATATATGCATAAGAAGCATTAATAAGATCATGAAGTCTCCACAGTAAGAACGACAATATTCATAAGTTAATGCTCTGTGAACACATCACTATTCCCCAAGGTATAATCACTCAGTACTCCTGGATTTATGATAGACCAAAGTAAATTGTCATCCAAGTATGGAAACACGGTCATAAATCGTCATCCGAATATACAATGCAGTAAACAATCAATTGCTCTGAGATAAGCATTTGATGAGCATTTAAAGAGAAAAGGAATATATAAAAAGAACCCTTGGAGGGGTTCAAATCATGTCCTTGGATCCTGTAGAGAAAGATATAAACACCCAGTAAGAGCGGTAGCAGGATTAAAAGCCAAAGGGATTAATGTACCTGTGCTGGCTGCGGGCTGAATAGACCCAGACACCCTACGCGTGTCGCCGCTGCTTAGAACGGCTTCATCGGGGGCTAGGAGCCACCCTGGATCTGCCTCGTCCATTGTTCTTGTAGCCCCAATCCTGGATTGCTCCTACAGCCCCCACACTTGATGTGCACCATCCACCTGTCATACAGCCCTACCCAACATCCCTACAATCCCTATCCCTATTCCCTTTTGTACACTTGCTTTGGCAAAACTGATGTGTATTTAGTCCTGCCAATAAAGCTTCTTTGAATTAGATAGATAGATAGATAGATAGATGTGATAAATGGAGCAGCAATGCCTTTTTGGGTGCAGTTCAGCTCCGCCTTTACCTTAGCTTCGGATATATAGTATAAAAACAGCTGCAGCACTCCAGATAGATGATGTAATCTGCCTTTATTTTGGCATCATGCACAGGGTATGGCTACGTTTCGGGCTCCCTCGCCCTTCTTCCAGGCTGGATGAAGGGCAAGGGAGCCCGAAACGTAGCCATACCCTGTGCATGATGCCAAAATAAAGGCAGATTACATCATCTATCTGGAGTGCTGCAGCTGTTTTTATACGAACGATAGATAGATAGATAGATAGATAGATAGATAGATAGATAGATAGATAGATAGATAGATAGATAAGAAAAAATTCACTGCAGCACTCAGCTACTACCAATTATTTATATGCTAAAAAGCAGTATATTTGAGAAAAATTTTAAAAACGTACGTTTTTTGAGCATTGAGTTTTTTGAAAAACCGTACGTTTTTAACATTTTTCTCAAATATACTGCTTTTTAGCATATAAATAATTGGTAGTAGCTGAGTGCTGCAGTGAATTTTTTCTTGTCTGTTTAAGTTCAGCATCACTGCTTGCACCAGTTCACATTGTATCTCGAGTGCTGTGCAGTTTTTTCTGTAGATAGATAGATAGATAGATAGATAGAGTGTTGATGTGATCGGCATATGCCCCATGACCTGTATACAGCACATGGGTGATTGTATCTTTTGCTCTGTGGAAGCACTCACAGGGTTAACAGCAGTTACCACGGTCATGTGACCCGATGATGCTCTGTGACATCATCACAGGTCCTGTAAGCACAGGGACCTTGCTGGGAGGCAGCGGTGAATAGGTGAGCATAGTGATTTTTTATTTTTAACTCTTTCTTATATTTCACTTCTGCAATGTATATTATACATTGCAGAAGTGAAAGTGCCCCGCTATGTCCGGATCCGTGACAATCACGGACCCGGACACAGAAAAAGCATCTGGAGGTCACCTTCGATGCTTTCCTTTCCTGTCCGTGGGATCCTACAAAAAGTAGGATCCCACGGACAGGGAAAAAATCGTTACGTGAAAGCAGCCTTAGAGGGATAAGGATCTGTCCAAGGCTGGGAAGGAGGTAGAGAAGTGTCAGAGCAGCAGGAGCTGCTGTGTGTGGAGGGCTGTGTGAAGTCTTAACACAGCCTGAGAGCGTTGGCTGTGTGCCGTTAACACAGTTTGGCAGCGTGGACTTGGTCTTCCCAGGTGTACTGGCTAAGAGAGACACTGATAGCCGTACCGGTCATAGTGAAACCCGTTACACCAGCTGTAACCCGGAGCTACAAAAGGTCGGTGCTGACATGAACTTCTAAATAAATTGTGTGCTGTGTGAACAAGTACCTGAGTCACTGCCTTCTGTTGTGCTGATCCTAACCGCCACCTTCCAATAGATAGATAGCACAATACTGCAGAAAAACAAGAACTTACCTTTGCTTTCAGATAGACTCACAGCCAAAACTTCCCAGGTGGTGATCGAATCTTTAAGGAAAATATTAAAAGATTTGGTCGAAATTCTGTTAAAAAAAACAAACAAACAAGAAGTTAATCAGATGCATTCCGCTTTCATAAGCCTAAAAGTGGAATTTCAGAGGGCGACTCGTATACAGTAGTATCTTCTAGTGAAATTGAACACTTGATTGTTTTATAGATGATTGATCATAGATTTACAAAGAAGAGAATCCGGTTGGTGGTTGTGACTCCCAGGCCGGGGTCACAGGCAGGGCCGCACCGTCCACCGTCATTCAGGCGGCAAGAGGCAGGGGGAGCGGCAGTGCAGAAGGGGGCGGCGCCTCATGCAAACAGCCTCCCCCTGTCATGGCGCCGGCCGCTCACACCCGCGCACCGCAGGTAAGCGGCGACCCGCCGGGGGACCAGTACAGAAGAGGCGGCAGCGCTGGCCTTCACCAGCACCCCCCCCCCGCGTAATCACTGCCACGACTGAGGCGGCAGTGGCGACCTGCCGGGGACCAATGCATGCAGAAGGGGCGGCAGCGCTGGGCTCCACCAGCCCCCCCCCCCCCCGTAATCACTGCCGCGGCTCAGCGGCAGTGGGGCTTGGTGCACCCCTGGTCACAGGTGGTCTCTGATGTCCACATAGGTCGTATGTGAGAAACCATCTGTGTCATTGCTACTCATTGTGATCCAGTCACTTAAAAGCTGTCATCAGAAAATGAGCCGTTGGTTCCATTATTTTTCACGTTAAAGACAATCATGTAATGTTTTTGGCAATGTTTGTTCTTTAACCTGATCAATCTTTATTAAAAAAGATGGTTAAATATATAGAGTTGAAACCAGAAGTTTACATAAATTATAAATATATATAAAGACACATCGGCATGTTTTTCTCACTACCTGAAATGAAATCAGAATAAACCTTTCCCGTTTTAGGTCAATTAGGATTACCTTACTTATTAATATTTGCCAAATGTCAGAATAAAGGGAGAGAGATGTTTAAGGCATTTTTATTACTTTCTGCAAGGTCACAAGTTTACATACACTTCATTAGTATTTGGTGCCATTGCCATTAAACTGTATGACTTGGGTGAAATTTTTGGATCCTTCCACAAGCTTCTCACAATAGTCGGTAGGAATTTGGGCCCATTCCTCCTGACAGATCTGGTGTAACTGAGCCATGTTTGTAGGTCGCCTTGCTCGCAGCCTTTTCAGCTTTGCCCATAGATCTTCAATAGGATTGAGATCAGGGCTTTGTGATGGCCGCGCTAAAACATTGACTTTGTTATTTTTAAGACGCCTTATAATCAATATGGCATTAGCTTCAGATCATTGTCCATTTGGAAGACCCATTTCTGCCCAAGCTGTACTTCCTGGCTGATGTCTTGAGATGTTCCTTCAGTGTTGCCACATAATCTTCTTTCCTCATGATGCCATCTATTTTGTGAAGTGCACCAGTCCCTCCTGCAGCTAAACAACCCCACAACATGATGCTGCCACCCCGTGTTTCACAGTTGGGATGGTGTTCTTAGGCTTCCAAGCTTCTCTCTTTTTCCTCCAAATATAATGATGGTCATTATGGCTAAACAGTTAAATTTTAGTATTGTCAGACCACAGGACATGTCTCCAAAAATTAATATCTTTGTTTCTGTGTGCATAAATCTGCTTTTTATGCTTTTTTTTTGAGTAATGGCTTCTTCCTGGCAGAGTGGTCTTTCTGCCCATGTTTATACAGTACTCATTTCACTGTGGATAATGACACAATCTTACCAGCTTTCACCATCATCCTCACAAGGTCTTTTGCTTTTCTACTTAAGTTGATATGCACATGTAAGACCAAAGGACTTTTATCTCAGGGACCCAGAACCCACCTGCCTGCTGAGTGGTATGATGGCTGGACATTCCCACCTTGTTTGTACTTGCGCATAACTGCTTGTACAGATAAATGAGGCACCTTCAGGTATCTGAATATTGCACCCAAGGATGAACCAGACTTGTGCACGTTCACAATTCTCTTCCTGATATCTTAGTTAATTTGTTTAGTCTTTCCCATAATGCTACACAAAGAATCAGTGTGTTTCAGGTGTGCATTACATTACATCCACGGGTGTGTAACTAATTAGTTTAAATGTTGCCAATGACCTTTTTGAAGCTTCCAATCACATGACATCATTATATGAGCTGTCTCAAATTGTTTAAATGCATAGTTATTTTAGTGTGAGTAAACTTGTGACTTGTAGAAAGTTAAAAAAAGGCCTTAAATATTCTCTCTCTCATTATTCTGGCATATGTCAAATCTTCATATTTGTGATAATCCTTATGACCTAAAATGGGAAATGTTTATACATTTATTGTGGACTTATCTGCAGCACAAAGCCCATAAACAAGTGTCCCTTTTTTGGAAAAACAAAGAAAACCTTTTATTCCAATACATTGGAGTTGACCTACACTTATATTACACTCACCCTCTAGCATCTGGTCTTTCAGTCATTAATTCTATCTTCCACAGCCAACTTTCTGGGAACTGTGTCCTGGATATAATATCAGCATCATCAATATAATCAGTATCTTCATCACCTGTTTAAAAGAAAAAAAATTAACCGAACATATAAACCTTATCAGGCCTGGACTGTCCGACAGGAGAACTGGAGAATTTCCCGGTGGGCCACTATGCAGAAGTTGGCCCCTTTGTGGGCAGTAACAGGCAAAATACACTTGATTCGCTATGTACAGACAATGACAATATTTCAATCTATCCTTTAACAAACTATCAAGTGAATTATTATTTAGAAGGAAAGGTACATTTGTAAATGAGGTTAATGTAATATTCGTATGTATAGCAGCGTTGTATGTGAGCGAAGTCATAGACTTCGAGAAAGAGAAATATGATATGTCATGGACTTCTATAGCCCCCACCCTGCATTTGCCCCACCCAAAGTCCTTATAGCACCCGCCCTGAACCTTCTCCATCCATTGTTCTTATAGCCACCACCTTTGATCTGCCCCCATTCATTGTTCTTATTGCCTCCACCCTGTATTTGCCCCACTTATTGTTCTAATAGCACCCACCCTGAACCTACCCCATCCATTGTTCTTATAGCCACCACCTTTGATCTGCCCCCATCCATTGTTCTTATTGCCCTCACCCTGGATTTGCCCCCATCCAATGTTCTTATAGCACCCACCCTGAACCTTCCCCATCAATTGTTCTTATAGCCACCACCTTTGATCTGCCTCCATCCATTGTTCTAATAGCCCCCACCCTGGATCTGCCCCATCCATTGTTCTTATAACTCCACCCTGGATTTGTCCCATCCATCCTTCCTACAGCTCCCACCCTGGACCTGCCCCATCCACTGTTCCTACAGTCCCAACCCACCATCCTCACAGTCCCTATCCCTATTCCGTATTGTACACTTGAGTTGCCAAACTATAAGATGTGTTAAGTCCTATCAATAAAGCTGCTTTGAATTTTTAATCTAGAATCTTTAGCATAGTTGAATAGACGGACCAAAGAGTTAATAGTACTGCTGGGGCCTTAGTAGCCCAGTCCGACACTGAACCTAATCACATACTATCTATTGTTTGGACAAAGTGTTTGCCCATCAAATTCAAAGTCTTAGGGTCCTAAGTGTTGGCATATATTTCTTGCAATTACATAAACTTTGAAGGATGAGAAACCCCTTAGATCTCATCAGAAATTTCCAAAAGGACATACCACACTCTTCTGCCGGGGATGCAGCTCGCCACTGCTCCCGGTGACTGGCAGCCAATCGGTGAGCTCAGCTTGTTAGAGTGGTTTATTCCTTCAACTCAAGTAGAGACACTAAGCCCACTGATGGGCGATGGTAGCCAAAAAGTAACGGGAGAAATGGCAAAGACTCCACCCACAGGGGACAAGTAAAGCACCATCAAAAATAAACTACAACCAGCGGACAGGTGTTTTGGAAACCACCCAAAAAACATTTAAAGTGTTGTTATGATTATAAAACCCATTTAATATATATGCCCTATTTATAGGAATTCTGAGTTAAT
The DNA here is from genome assembly GCA_033576535.1 of Allobates femoralis. Lineage (NCBI taxonomy): Eukaryota > Metazoa > Chordata > Amphibia > Anura > Aromobatidae > Allobates > Allobates femoralis. The sequence continues at coordinate 16,899,311 of JARQOC010000004.1, forward strand.
AGGAAAACATTATAAAGAGCCTCACTCACACTGGAGGACGGCCGTGTCTTGCCCGCTTTATATAGACATCTCATTGATTTGAATGGGCATTATATAAAACCTTGTCTAGTCTGTGGTGTGAAGGAAAATTGAACATAAATTGCTTTGTTTCCTCATAGATTGTGGCCAATTGTTTTGACATTAGCTTATTGTCAAATACCTAACAAGTACGTCTATTTCCAGAAAGGCCAACCCCACGAAGGAGAATTTTCCGTGATTCTGAAAATAATTGACAAATTAGTTTGTCCTCTGTGTACTACAGACCGAAACGTTTGTAAAGTATCCGGCAGGTCGATTTTTCTGCCAATGGTCTATAGTTAATCATACCATGATTGCAGAAAACTAAGGCTCCGTTCCTACAGAACATATCTGCTATTGACTTCCTGCAACAATCAACAAAAATTTTCAAAGGGGTCATGGAATAGTCTCAAACAATCATCCACGTACCAACAACAGGTCACCTCTGCACTGATGGTGTTGATAGAAATGTCTGGGTAATGTTTTTAGACTTTTTATATCATCACAGTCCACCGCTCCGTTTATAGCTAGCACATGCTCCCTAATCCGAACCTTAAGGGCTCGTGATGTCAATCCTATATAAATTTTTGGACATGGACATGTAGCGTAATAGATCACCCCTGTAGTGTTACAGGTGATAAATTTACGGATAGTAAAGGTTGTTGTGCCAGATGTATTGGTAAAAGAGGTAGCCCTCACGATGTTAGGGCAGGCTACACATCTGCCACAAGGCACACATCCAGTCTTTTTTGATAGGGAATCTAAGAAGGTTTTTTTATTGTTGGTAGCATCATAATGGCCCGAAACTAATATGTCTCGCAGATTTTTGGACCTTCTAATGGCAAATTTCGGATGGTCAGGCAAAATTTTAGAGAGGGTTGCATCTGTCCTCAATATGGGCCAAGCCCTATCTAGACATCTGCGCATCTCTCCGAATTTACCATGATATTCAGTTACAAAACGAATTTGCTTATCACGAGTGTGTATTTTATTCTTGTAGAGGGCCTCATTTCGCGATACATGTTTCGCCCGATTGGCCGCAAACTTAATGGAACAATGGCTGTACCCACGCTCTAAAAAGCGGTTTTTTAATTCTACAGCTCGTGCATTATAATCTGAATCTGAGGAACAGATCCTGCGGAGACGCAGAAACTGTCCCACTGGAACAGATCTGATCATGAAAGGGGGATGAGAGGAAGAGGCATGCAGTAAGGAGTTCGAGGCTGTGGGCTTCCTGTAGATGTCGGTCTGTAGGAGGCCACAGGCATCTCTCCTCACAGCGACATCAAGGAATTCAGCCAAATTCTCGTTGATCTTATAAGTAATTCTAATATTAACATCATTATCATTAAGATCATCAATCAAGGTGTTGAAAGCGAATTCAGACCCATGCCAGATAACAAAAATGTCATCGATGTACCGCGCCCACAATTGGACGCGGCACATCAACGGCAGATGATCTGACATGAAGAGGTCCCTCTCCCACAGCCCCAGGAAAAGGTTCGCGTAGGAGGGCGCGAACGAGGCCCCCATAGCGGTCCCCTGGAGCTGCAGGTAGAAGGACCCCTTAAAAACAAAGAAATTGTGGGTTAGGCTGAACTCCAGGAGTTGCAGGACGAGAGATACCATGTCTCCAGACAGCACCGACATACCCAAGAAAAACCTCACAGCCCGAAGACCATCTGCATGCCTGATACTCGTATAGAGGGATTCTATATCACAGGTAGCTAACATCGTGCCCTCGTCCAGTTGCATAGAGTCCACCTTTTTCAGGTATTCACTTGTGTCCTTGATGTAAGAGGGCAAACTCTCCACCAAGGGTTGAAGTTTAGAATCAACCCATTTTCCCACATGCTCGAGGAAGTTTCCCCGACCCGACACAATAGGTCTGCCGGGTGGTGTATTGATGTCCTTGTGGACCTTGGGAAGAAAATAGAGAGTGGGAACCACGGGATCTGTGACAAGCAGAGCTGACATCAAGTTAGATGTTATAACTCCCAATCTTCCCTGGCTGTCCAGCCTTTTTTTTTTTTTCAGAAAATATTTGGCCAGCCTTTTTAAAGCTCACTCTCCCCAGTATTCAGTGACCCCCTGACGAAGGTCAATCGAAACAGCTGTTGGGGTCGGTACCCACATTCCGGACTCATGTGCCACTAGGTAAGCAATTTACTGAAAGAACTAGTGGTGGTTTCTCTGCTTCTGACTATATCTATCGTTCCCTATACAGGGACAGTATTGTCATACATTAATTGTAGCTTCTTGGTGTGTCAGCAGCCTGGACTGAGGGCTCTAAACAGCAATTTTTTGCTAGACTAGACATCTAACAGCCTCTTTTCCCTCTGGCTGATCCATTTGTCTGCAACTGGTATACTACATGTTGTACAGATGTAGCCCTTGAATTAATAGGAATTAGGCCAGTATAAACGCCCATCTGGTATATCTTTGTGGTCTGACTGCTGTCTAATGAGTACCCATTAAGCTCTAGATATATATGATAAAAAATTAATTAATTTTTTGCATTGCACCAGCACTTTACATCATTAATTATTGTTCTTTCTTTCATGTGGTCCCAATTTGTGGGTGCCCTCCAACTGTGGGTTGTGGACTTCGGTCCTCCTGGTTCCCATAATTGTCATACTGGTTTTAACCTTTAATAAATTGAATTTGCATCAGACTGGATTGTCGCGTATTTTCTCTCTTTTGCATACAGCGATATATCGCAGTTGCATCGTGCTGTCACACAGCATGACGCACTTGCGATATCGCTAGCAACATCACTTTTAGGCGATGTCATTAGCGATATTGACACGTGTGATGGGGCCTTTAGACACAGAATTGTGTGCAAATGCGTCAACTTGCAATACATCTTTTAAAGTATGCTGAATAAAGGATAATTACTTGGAATTATTCCGTGACCTCTTCGGAACTCTTTCTTGTTTTAAATCCTTTAATTGCCCAGCTGATGGGCATCTGTCTGGGGAATGGATCCAGAGTGGTATGTCTACATTTAATATGGTGAGCGTCTTCTCAATTTACCTTTCTGTAACAATACCTGCTGTAGAAGGTCTACACAAAAATGAATGATGAACGAGCACTAAGATGCTTGGGTGCTTGACAATCAAAACTAGCGGTTGGACTCTTGGAAGGGTGCGAATCGAGTACCCAAGTATAATGGAAGTCAATAGGGAACTTCAACATTTTTCCAAAAGATCTTCTGGAATCATGATCCAGTTTTCCACTGACTTCCCATATAGTCGGGTCTAGTTGCACCCATCCATCCAACTGCTTCTTTTTGAGTAACAAGCACTCTCTCTACTGGAAATCTCATGAACTACTACATTTCTAAAGGAGCAAAACCTTTAGGATAACATAAGTGTGATTTTCTGATACTTTTGTCCTTGTGTTTTTCCCATCTCCTTACTTCTTGCATTCGGATCATTTTCTTTCAGCTTCCTCTCGAGCTCCCTTTGCTTTGTAATGTGTTTGCAGCAGTCCACGAAAGCATCAACACATTTCGGTCCATTCGTGATCTTTCGAGAACGACGTTCACAGCTGTGACCCATGGCGTTGTCAAGCATACCATCCTGACAACACGTCTTCTCCAACCCCGTGTATTGGGATGCTAAAATGATAAGGCAGATCATTGTAGACATGGTAGCTAGTCAACAAAAAAAAAAGAAATTTGTCATATGAGCAAGCAACCAGTCACTGCTCCAGTTTTACCTTTTTTGTCCCGTTCTTGAATCAATAAACCTGAGGAACGTCGCCTACGTTTTAGTAGTGGTTCACATAAAGGTTCTGTGGAAAAATAAGAACCAAATAATAGATTTTAGATGTTATATGTGACCAAATAATCCATGTAGAATTCCTCATTTCCAGAATTAATGTCCTTACAGTGTGGTTCTCGTAAAGAGTTAGTTTACTATTCAAAGTATGGGATAAAATTGACAGAATATTTAGTCTGAGTAATGTGGTGGTCTTAAGAAGGTGGTCTTTTAGGGGGTCCTTAGTTTTTATAAAGTCTCAAGTATTTCCTAGGACAGACAAATCATGCTCAATCAAAGCATACATTGTTGACTCATTCATAAGTGTTGACCATTGGCGCAACTTCAGGCCCAGGGGCCCAGATGCGAAAGCTTCAACGGGGCCCCCAATTATTGCAAATCTTTAATATTATTAGTCTTTTTCTATGGGCCAAAGGAACTTTTGGGGCCCCCCTAGGCTGCAGGGCCCGGGTGCGATCACAACCCCTGCACCTATTGTAGTTACGCCCCTGGTGTTGACCATTACCAAGCCAAAGTTATTGGAGAAGAATCACAGAACAGTGTAGATCGAGTCATCCTGAGTCATCTGGTTCAACCCCCTGCTCGAAGCAGGATTCACTAAATCTTTCCAGACAGATGTCTGTCCAGCCTCTGTGTGAAGACTTCCATTGAAGGAGAACTCACCTCCACTCATGGCCGACTGTTCCAATTTGCTGATCAAGTTTTTTCTACTATTTAACTTGTGCCTCCTCTCATTCAATTTCCTCCCATTGCTTCTAGTCTTTCCTTGTGGAAATGAGAAACATGATCCCTCTACAGTGTGACAGCCCTTGAGATATTTGTAGACAGCTATTAAGTCTCCTCAATGTTTTCTTTTTTGCAAGCTAAACATTCCCATAGGACATGGCTTGAAGACCGGTCACCATTCTGGTCGCTCTTCTCTGAACTTGCTCCTGTTAGTTTATATCTTTTTTAAAATGAGGAGCCAGAACTGACACAGTATCCAGATGAGGTCTGAGCAAACAGTGGAGGGCGATAATGACTTCACATGATCTAGACTGTATGATTCTGTTACTATATCCCAGATTTGCGTTTGTCTTTTTTGCTGCTGCATCAACTGTTGACTCATGTTCAGTCTGTGATCAACTAGTATACACAAGTCTTTTTCACATGTCCTCCCATTCTCTATATCTATTTTTCATTTTTCTTGCCTAGATGTAGGACTTTGCATTTTCCTTGTTATAAACCATTCTGCTAGGTGCTGCCCACTGTCCCAATTTGTCTAGATTTTGTTAATCCTCTCTTAAGGTTTCAAAATGCTATCATTAAAGGGGTTGTCCGGTCTAAAAATTATAATTCTGCACTCACTCTGTGTGACTGCAAAATTATTAATCCTCACAGCAACCGCACTGAGCGCTGAGAGGATTCACTGTTTCTAAACCGGGAATGGACTGCAGTTATGCGGTATGCATATTCCCGGACACTCTAGCTGGAGCCTCCATCAAGTAGGCATGGCCATGCACAATACAATTGTATGGAGAAAGGTTGTGCCCACTAGATGGCCATGCCCACTAGTCAGACATGCCCGCTCGAGACATTTGTATGTAGAGAGGCTGTGCCCACTAGTCTTGTTTTGCAGGGAACATGCATACCGTAAAATTGCAGTTCACTTCCGGCTTACAAAACGTTGAAGCCTTGCTGAGCACAGTACCGGCGCTGGGTGGATTGACAATTCTGCTGTCACACAGAGTGACTGCAGAATTATCATTTTAGACCAGACAACCCCTGTAAAACATACAATGATTCCTTTTCTCTATGATTGATTTCAATTCACTAAGGATCTGACTGAATGCTGGGGCAGAGTCGTAGAGTTCGATTTGAGCACTTCTCCAACTCATTGCCAAGAGATAGGTCTTCATTGCTGAGATAGCTCATGGTTGGACTGATGTAACATTTATCATCTATCTAATCCAGATATAATGCATGTTTTATGTTTGAGTTATAGAAATGGTGATTAATATTAACAGTTGGAAAAGTTTGATTGACCTTTAAAATAAAAAAAAAATTCTGTCTCTTAGGGCCATTTCACATTGGCGTTTTCGCCAAAATGTGGCAGATGCGGCAGACTTACCGCATCTGCCGCCTAATGGCCACACTTGTGGCACCCTTGCGGCAAGCCCCATTGTCTATAGGGCTTGCGGCTAGTGTGCGGCAGGTGCGGCAAGTGCAGTTCAGGCAGTTGCGGCAGGTGCGGCCACGAAAACAACCCCTGCTGACCGTGTTTTTTTTTCGTGGCCGTACCTGCCGCAACCGCACTTGCCGAACCTGCCGCACATTACTGCAAGCCCCATACACAATGCACGAGGCGGGAGCCTCGGCAGATGCGTCTTTGAAAGGGGCCTTAGATGGGAAAAAGGAAAAAAAATCAAGACCAAAAAAATAGCTGAGGCTTTAAGACTAAAAATTATTTCCATGCAGGTATTGTGGCCATTGAGGTGATGAAACTAGTCTTTCAACCCCTTCACTAACTTGCTATTTTCCATTTTTGCACTTTCATTTTTTACTTCCCTTCTTCCAAGAGTCGTAACTTTTTTATTTTTTCTACCATTATAGTCTAATGAGAGCTTGTTTTTTTATGTGGACGAGTTGTTCTTTTGAGTAACACCACTCATTCTGCCACATTGTGTACTAGGAAGCATTAGAAAAAATTCCAAGTGCGGTGAAACTGCAAAAAATGAGCAATTCCACATTTGATTTTTGAGGGTTTTTTTTTATCATAGATAGCAAACGTGTAAAAAAAAGTTTTTATTTATTCAGTAAAAAACATTAAAGTGTTGGTAAAAAAAAATGTTGTTTTGTTGATATTTTCCAACACCTGTAACGATTTTAATTTTCAAGATCTGGGCATAAGTGTGGTTTTATTTTTTTCGGCCTTGAGTTGATGTTTTTACTAATATTTTGGGGTAGATATTTTGGCTGCTTTTTATATTTTATTGAAATGTTACGATGGAAAAAAACTTAATTTTCAAGTTTTGATTTTTTTTATTACCCTTATACCAATTGAATTGAGAAATTTTATGTTGTGATAGGACATTTCTGAGCACAGCAATACCACATAAGTGTATTTATTTATTTTTAAAATGTTTTATTTTTAATGGGGCAAAAGGGCAGTGATTTGAGTTTTATTTCTTATATTGTTTAAAACTTTTTTTAACTGTTTATTGCATTTATTAGTCCCCATCTAATTGCTTGTACAATGCACAGCAGTGCATGAGCAGTGCTCTGTATAGCAGAAACCATGATCTATTATTGGTGTGGAAATGACTATTGTGTAGATAGGCAAAGATATCTTATAGCTTCTGTATAATGGTATAATGCATATTTTAATCAGTGGATTGAGCTTCTGAATTTAAATGTATATTGTCTATTTGTTTGAAAAATGAAAATAAGATGAATAGGCAATTATATGATAGAAGACGTCTTTGTATATTTTCTTATCTGTTTCTGGAAAGGAGGCCAATTTTAACACAGAGCTATTGTTTATGAGTGTCTCATATCAGTAAAGGAATGTTGAAGATTGTTACAACAGTATATGAGAACATTTCAGCATCTGGGAATATTGTGGGAATAAAATAGACAATGATGTTATTGTGTATTATAATAATGTTTTCTTATGAATAATTGATTGTATGTTTATGTCCAACTATGTATTATACATTAATAATAATGAAACCCTGAGGTCACAACCAGGGTTGTCTATTATAACAATGATATCTTTGTATTAATTCACTTCAGAGTTGGCTTAGCACTTGAACTGCATCAAGTCTAGTTCATTCTCTCTGCATGCGGGCATTACATAAGGATTTTATAATCTGAAAGCAAGACAAGTCAAAGTGACATTTTCCTGATTGAGAAGATATTGACATTATGAATGCTAGCTCACAGCCAGTGTTCACAGAAAATACATCATGGGAGACACAGGGTAATGAGTTGACCTCGGCTGTCATAACAACCCATTGTTGCCCCATAAGTATTTCGGACAATGGGATTTACTTGGCTCGAAACCTTAGGCGGAGGTCCGATTCACCTGTGGAGGTTAGAGGTACATGTGTAACAGATCTGATCAGATCAGATGACATATGTAAAAGACTTTTCAACACACTTCACCAACAAGATCGATCAGATCAGACAAGTCTTTTCTATCCAACCATTACAACCCTTATGTGTACCAGACCACTCCCCTCCCCCATCAGCCCTCCTCTCCTCCATTACTGAAGGTGAACTTGCACACGACATTTCCAAATCGCACTTGATCACTTGTGCATCGGACCCCATCCCTTCCCACTTCCTCCTTAACTTTGCCACCACGTTTATCCCTAACCACCTCTTCAACCTATCACTGACCTCTGGTACCTTTCTGTCCACTTTCAAATATGCAGCAATTACACCCATCGTAAAGAAGCCATCCCTTGACCCAACCTCCACATCCAGCTACCGCCCCATATAGCTGCTCCCGTTAACCTCCAAGCTTCTTGAAAAACACACTGTACTTTCATCCCTCCTCTCATCTAACTCTCTCTTTGACAACCTTCATTCTGGCTTTCACCCCACCACTCCACTGAAACTAACTTAACCAAAATAACTAATGACCTACTTACCGCCAAAGCTAACGGACACTTCTCCATCCTCCTCTTACTAGATCTGTCCTTTGCATTTGACATAGTCGACTACTGACTTCTATTACAGATCCTCTCTTCCATTGGTATCACTGACCTTGCCCTCTCCTGGATCTCTTCCTATCTTTCCAACTGCACATTTAGTGTCTACCACTCCCACACTACCTCCTCACCATATCCCCTCTCTGTTGAAGTCCCTCAAGTCTCTGTCCTTGGGCCCCTTCTTTTTTTCCATCTATACACTTGGCCTAGGACAACTCAAAGTCCCATGGCTTCCAGTACCACCTGTATGCTGACGACATTCAGATCTACCTCTCTGGCCCCGATGTCACCTCTCTGCTGTCTAGAATCTCAGAGTCTATCAGTCACTTCCTCCTTCTTCTCCTCTCACTTCCTTAACCTAAATGTAGACAATACTGAACTCATCATCTTTCCCCCATCTTGCGCACCTCCCTTACCTGATCGATCACAATAAATTACATCACACTTTGCCCTATACCTAAAGTCCTGTGCCTCAGAGTAACCCTTGACTCTGCCTTATCCTTCAAACCACACATCCAAGCTCTCACCACTTCTGCCGCCTCCAACTCAAAAATATTTCCAGAATCCGACCCTTCCTCAACCCTCAATCTATTAAACTACTAGTGTATGCCCTCTTCATCTCCCTTCCTGACAACTGCAACCTCCTACTCCCCTGTGGCCTCCCATCTAACTCTCTTGCACCTCTCCAATCTGTCCTTAACTTTGCTGCCCAACTAATCCGCCCTCTCCTCACTGCTCCACATCTTCTCCCCTCTGCAAATCCCTCCACTGGCTCTCAATCCCCCAGCGTATCCAATTCAAACTACTAACATTGACTTACAAAGCCATCTACAATCTGTCTGCCCCATATATCTCTGAACTAGTCTCCCGATATCATCCAACTTTTAATCTTCGATCCTCCCAAGACCTCCTCCTTTCCTCCACTCTTGTATGTTCCTCATCTAACCGCCTGCAAACTTTGCCTGAACATTCCCCATCCTCTTGAATTCTTCACCCCAAAACGTCTGACTGTCCCCTACACTCGGAATCTTCAAGCGGAACCTAAAAACCCATCTCTTCAGAGCATCCTACAGCCTGCAATGACCACGGTGCCACCTCACCACCACTGAACTCGGCGCTCCACCATCACCAGAGCAGACCCAACCTACTGTCTCCCTCCCCATTGCCATGTAGCATGTAAGTCCGCAAGGGCAGGGTGCTCTTTCTCTTATGTACCATTCTGTCACTGTTAGTTTGTTCATTGTATTTTTAACTTATAATCGATGATGATCTTTGGCAATATGCAGCTGACAAATTCCTATCTATATACCATGCCATTATAAAAACAGAGAATGATATTAATAAAAGAATTGTTCCTTGACCTGATCTCTGAGCAGTTGAGATCAGGAAACTTGTGTGCAAGGCGAGGCCGGCGTCATAGAATACTCCTGGTGCATCGGCACCACTCCCAGGTGTGCAGCCAATGTCGTACTTTTCCACGGAGTCCCACACCTTAACAGACAGAGAAATACCTTCAGACAAAAACTGAACACTGCAAAAATGTATTTATGACATTTCGGTCATGATATTGTCACCTTTTTCTGGGAGATCTTCAGTTTGTTGTTGATCACATAGACTCCTTTATCCACCGCTACCAGTCCAACAGCCGCATTATGATCTGCTTCTAGTCTTAGCTTCATGGATCCTCCAGGGGTCTGTATATTGTTGTCTCTATCTTTATCTCCTGTGACCACCAGCTATGGGAAACAATAAAATATAAACATTTTGAACTGTTTGTCCTAGTACAAACCTGCATCCTTCAAACCAGGAAAATAGATGGAAGAGTTGTTTCTACATGTGCCCCAGATGAAGAGTATATGGAAAAGGGTATTAAAGGGAACCTGTCACCCCGCCTTCTCGGGCCTATAAAGGTAAAAGAGCCACCTTCAGCAGCACTAAGGCTGTATTCTGTGTAGGTGGCTCTTATGTGTAATGTCCCTAGGGACACTGAAATAATGAGTTTTATAAATTTGGCTCTATCCCTGTACTTGGACCGGGGGTGTGTTCTTTACCGAGCTCTCTACCGACTTTTTGCTGTCCATTATCCCCCCTCTGGGCTTCAGGCACCACCTCCTCTCTGCTCCTTATGTCCCCGGCGCCTGTGCTGTACACTCATGTCTCAGGCATGCGCAGTGTGTGCTGTCCGACAACTGTGGTCACATGATCTCCTGATCTCCTCACATCGCACCTGCAAATAGAGGAGGCCCCAGCCCCGCAGTGTGAATACATCATAACACACTCCGATTTGGGGAATCCGCTATACACAGGCGCGATGGCACAGGGAGGAGTTCAGATTTCAGTTTTAAAGAGACCCCCAAAAAATTGTGAAGAAAGGTGGACCTAATGGATGGGTGTATTCGATTAAAAAGTAAGAGAACTCTAAATTTTAATCTACTATATAATTGCCGTAGCACGTTTTGTGTCGGCCCCCGACGTGCCGTGGCTATGTCACACTCTGTGACGTCACCACGGCGAAGCATTGCCCGCGTAGCGGGCATTGCGAGCCGTCGCCGCTGTCAGCACACATATTAATAGTGATGATCCTCCTCCTGCCCGCGCTGCCTGCCCCATCACCCCCCTGCCTGTCACCATAGCCATCCTCCACTGCCCGCTCACCCCCAGCCTATCACCACTGCCCCTCCGCTCCCCGATCGTACCCCCCCACTCTCCGGTCACCCCCCCCCCCACGTCAGCACAGACCCCCTCCACTGTCCGGTCACCCCCCCCCCCCCGGCCTCTTACCACAGCTCCTTCCAGCCAGACGCGATCTCTCTTCATCCTGCTTGAGGACCTCTGATGACGTCACGATGATGGGTGGAGTCACAGATCACATGATCGTGACGTCATCAAAGGTCCTGTTCCGATCTAACCTACTCTGCCTACTCATCCCCCTGCGCTGCACACTGACCCCCACTCTGCCCCTGACCCTGCTCTGCCTACTCACCCCCACTCTGCCCCTGACCCCCACTCTGACCACTCACCCCCACTCTGCACACTGACCCCCACTCTGCACACTGACCCCCACTCTGCACACTGACCCCCACTCTGCACACTGACCCCCACTCTGCACACTGACCCCCACTCTGACCCTGCTCTGCCCACTGACCCCCACTCTGACCACTGACCCCCACTCTGCCCACTGACCCCCAAACTCTGCCCACTCACCCCCTACTCTTCCCCCTCACCCCCTCTCTCGCCCCCTCACCCCCACTCTGCACACTGACCCCCACTCTGCCCCTGACCCTGTTCTGCCCACTGACCCCCACTCTGCCCACTCACCCCCCTACTCTTCCCCCTCACCCCCTCTCTGCCCCCCTCACCCCCACTCTGCACACTGACCCCCACTCTGACCACTGACCCCCACTCTGACCACTGACCCCCACTCTGACCACTGACCCCCACTCTGACCACTGACCCCCAAACTCTGCACACTCACCCACCAACTCTTACCCCTCACCCCCTCTCTGCCCCCCCTCACCCCCACTCTGCACACTGACCCCCACTCTGCCCCTGACCGTGCTCTGCCCACTGACCCCCACTCTGACCACTGACTCCCACTCTGCCCACTCACCCCCAAACTCTGCCCACTCACCCCCCAACTCTGCCCACTCACCCCCCTACTCTGCCCCCTCACCCACACTCTGCCCACTCACCCTGCTCTGCCCACTCATCCTGCTCTGCCCACTCACCCCCACTCTGCCCACTCACCCCCCTACTCTTCCCCCTGACCCCCTCTCTGCCCCCTCACCCCCACTCTGCACACTGACCCCCTCTCTGACCCTGCTCTGCCCATTCACCCCCACTCTGACCACTGACCCTGCTCTGCCCACTGACCCCCTCTCTGCCCACTCACCCCCTCTCTGCCCACTCACCCCCACTATGCCCACTGACCATGCTCTGCCCACTCACCCTGCTCGGCCCACTGACCCCTCACACTGGCCACTCATCCTGCTCTGCCCACTCACCATGCTCTGCCCACTCACCCCTCACTGCCCACTGACCCCTCACACTGACCCTGCTCTGCCCACTGACCATCCTCTGCCCACTCACCCCTCACTGACCCTGCTCTGCCCACTCACCCTGCTCGGCCCACTGACCCTCATCACACTGCCCACTGACCCTCCTCTGCCCACTGAACATGCTCTGCCCACTGACCCCTCAATGCCCACTCACCCTGCTCTGCCCACTGACCCTGCTCTGCTCACTGACCACTCACACTGCCCACTCACCCTGCTCTGCCCACTGACCCTGCTCTGACCACTCACCCCTCACACTGCCCACTGACCCCTCACACTGCCCACTCACGCCTCACACTGCCCACTGAACATGCTATGCCCACTTACCCCTCACACTGCCCACTGACCATGCTCTGCCCACTGACCCCTCACACTGCCTACTGACCCTGCTCTGCTCATTTACTCCCACTCTGCCCACTCACCCCTGCTTTTACCACTGACCCTGCTCTGCCCACTGACCACCCTCTGTTCACTCACCCCCCCGCTCTGCCCTTTCACCATGCCCACTGACCCCTGCTCTGCCAACTGACCGTGCCCACTCACCCATGCTCTACCCACTGACCCTTCTCTGCCCACTCACTGTGCCCACTGACCGCCGCTCTGCCCACTAACCCCTGCTCTGCCCACTGACTGTGCCCAATAACCCTTGCTATGCCCACTAAACCCTGCTCTGCCCACTCACCCCCGCTCTGCCCGCTGACCCCTGCTCTGCTCACTGACTGTGCCCACTCACCCCTGCTCTGCTCACTCACGCCTGCTCTGCCCTCTGATTTTTCCCACTAACCCCTGCTGTGCCTACTGACTGTGCCCACTGACCCCTGCTCTGCCCAATCACTCTGCCCACTAACCCCTGCTCTGACCACTGACCCCCGCTATGACCCTGCTCTGACCACTGACCCCCAAATCCTGCTCACTGACCCTGCTCTGCCCATTCACCCCCCACTCTGCCCACTCACCCCCGCTCTGCCCACTGACCCTGCTCTGCCCACTTACCCCCCCCCCTCTCTGGCTACTGACCATGCCCACTGACCCCAGCTCTGCCCACTGACCCCAGCTCTGCCCACTGACCCCAGCTCTGCCCACTGACCCCTGCTCTGCCCAATGACTCTGCCCACTAACCCCTGCTCTTCCCACTCATCCCCCACTCTGCTGCCCACTGACGCTCGCTTTGCCCACTGACCCCCAGCAGATCGGTTTCCCAGCCAACGACAGGTCCTGTCCTGCCACCTACAAGACGGGTGGTGCGAGCCGCCGCAGGGTAAGTATCCTCACTGAGGTTTTTTTAGTTTTATTATCACCATGAAGGAGGGGGGAGGGGGGTGTGCAGCCCCAGAGGGAGGGGGGCCGCAGAGACTGGAGGCCCAGAGGGACGGGTGCCACGGGGAGCGGAGGGGGTCAGGAGGAGCGCCTCCATCCTGCCCCCCCCTATCCATCCTGCCCCCCCCAACACCATCCTGCCCCCCCGACTCCATCCCGCACCCCCACCACCATCCTCACCCCCCGCCAACATCCTGCCCCGCCGCCTCCATCCTCCCCGCCCCCCCTCCCCCCGCCACCATCCTGCCCTGCCGTCTCCATCCTGCCCTGCCGTCTCCATCCTGCCCCGCCTTCTCCATCCTGCCCTGCCTTCTCCATCCTGCCTCGCTCCGTCCATCCTGCCCCTCCGACTCCATCCTGCCCCTCCGGCTCCATCCTGCCCCTCCGGCTCCATCCTGCCCCTCCGGCTCCATCCTGCCCCTCCGGCTCCATCCTGCCCCTCCGCCTCCATCCTGCCCCTCCGCCTCCATTCTGCCCCGCCCCCTCCATCCTGCTCCGCCACCCACCATCCTGCCCCCCCACCCACCATCCTGCCCCCCTTGCTCCTTCCTGCCCCACTCACTACTTCCTGCCCCGTTCACTCCATCCTGCCCTGCTCGCTCCATCCTCACCCCCGCTGTTCTTGCTCCCCTGCCTCCATCCTGCCCTCACGCTTACTCATCCGGCCCCGCTTGCTCCATTCTGCTCATCTGCTCAATCCTGCCCCTTCGGCTTCATCCTGCTCCTCCGCCTCCATCCTGCCCCGCTCAATCCATCCTGCCCCCCGCTCTTCTTGCTCCCCCGCCTCCATCCTGCCCTGCTCGCTCCATCCTCCTGCCGCCCCCCTCCCCCGCCTCCATCCTGTTGCCCCGCCTCCATCCTGTTGCCCCGCCTCCATCCTGTTGCCCCGCCTCCATCCTGTTGCCCCACCTCCATCCTGTTGCCCCACCTCCATCCTGTTCCCCCCGGCTCCATCCTGTTCCCCCCCGGCTCCATCCTGTTCCCCCCCGCTTCATCCTGTTTCCCCCGGCTTCATCCTGTTTCCCCCGGCTTCATCCTGTTTCCCCCGCCTCCATCCTGCCCCCTCCCGCTCCATCCTGCCCCCTCCCGCTCCATCCTGCCCCCCCTTCCCGCTCCATCCTGCCCCGCTCGCTCCATCCTGCCCCGCTCGCTTCATTCTGCCCCGCTCGCTTCATTCTGCCCCCCCAACACAATCCTGCCCCCCCTCCCCTCCTCAGCTGATCGCTTGCCCAGGCAACTACAGGTCCTACAAGGCGGAGGTGGAGCGAGCCGCCGGACAGGTGAGTATCCTCACTGAGGATTTTTTTAATTTTACTGTGGACAACCGGGGGCCAGGAGGAGTGGGGGACCGCGGTGACCGCAGTATTGCCATATACCATAGTGCTGCTATACATGTACTGTAATGTACCGCCATATACCATAGCACTGCTATACATGTACTGTAATGTACCGCCATATACTATAGTGCTGCTATACATTTACTATAATGTACTGCCATATACCATAGCGCTGCTATACATGTACTCTAATGTACCGCCATATACCATAGCACTGCTATACATGTACTGTAATGTACCGCCATATACTATAGTGCTGCTATACATTTACTATAATGCACCGCCATATACCATCGCACTGCTATACATGTACTGTAATGTACCGCCATATACTATAGTGCTGCTATACATTTACTATAATCTACCGCCATATACTATAGTGCTGCTATACATGTGCTCTAATTACCACCATATATCATCGTACTGATATATATATCTACCATATAATTGCCGTAGGCACTTCCGTGTCGGACCCCGAAAAGACCGTGGCTATGTCACTCTGTGACGTCACCAGTTGGCCTGCGCGAGCAATGGCCGCGAGGCCATTGCGAGTCGCTGGCTGAGCGCGAGCAATGGCCGCGAAGTGGCCATTGCGAGTCGCTGCCCGAAAATAGAACCAGAGGCTCCGCCACAAAGTTAGCGATTTACTGCTCATGTAGCGCGAGTCGCTGCCTGAGCGGTAAATCGCTAACTTTGTGGCCGAGCCTCTGGTTCGATTTTCGGCCAGCGACTCGCAATGCCCACTTCGCGGCCATTGCGAGCACTCAGCCCCAAAAAGTATTCCACACCCCCCCAAAAAGTATTCAACCCCCCCAAAAAGTATTCACACCCCCCCAAAAAGTATTCACACCCCCCACCCCAAAAAGTATTCAACCCCCCAAAAAGTATTCACACACACCCAAAAGTAACACCCCAAAAGTATTCACACCCCCCCAAAAAGTATTCACACCCCCCAAAAAGTATTCACCACCCCCAAAAAGTATTCAACCCCCCCCAAAAAACTATTCAACCCCCCCAAAAACTATTCACACCCCCCCAAAAACTATTCACACACCCCCCAAAAATATTCACACCCCCCCAAAAAGTATTCACACCCCCCCAAAAAGTATTCAACCCCCCCAAAAAGTATTCAACCCCCAAAAAGTATTCACACCCCCCCAAAAAGTATTCAACCCCCCAAAAAGTATTCAACCCCAATTTCCCCCCCAAAAAGTCCTTACACCCCCCCAAAAAGTATTCACACCCCCCCAATAAAATAAAATAAAAAAATATAATAATATATAAAATTAATATATTAATTAAATTAACTAATTTAAATTAAAAAAGAAATCTAATACAAATAAATTTCATTAAAATAAAAAATTAATATACAAATAATAAAAATAATAAATATTAAAATAAATCAAAATTAAAAAAAAAAATATATATATATATATATAATTAAAATATTAATAACATTAACTAATTCTAAGAAATTCAAATTACTCAAATAAAAAAAAAATCAATTAAAATAAAAAAAAAATAATATTCTAAAAATATTCTATAATAAATAATTACAATAATAAAATCATAAATAATAAAAAAAAATTCCATATAAAAATTCATAACATTAACTAATTCTAATAAAATAAAACTAATAAATAAAATATTCATAACATTAAGTTATTCAAAAAAATTTGAAATAAAAAAAAATAAATAAAAAAAAAAATAATATAGCTACTATAATCTAATTAACGCACGTTCTAGAATCCCGATGCATTTGCATCGGGCTCACAGCTAGTGTTCAATATTTTTGAAGCATTTGATTTTTAACCCCTTAACGACATATGACAGACTATGTTCATCGTATGTTGTCTCCCTGAGCCTGCATCTTTCCTGCCAGTTGATGGCTGTAATATGCAGCCACCATCTGCCTCTAACAGCCACAGGTGGAGCAAAGCTCTGCCCATGGCTATTAGCCTGTCCAATACTTCTTTCAATCCGTTTAACCCTTCACTGTCACTCAGAGACAGTAGAGAGTTTGCTGAACACTCCTGTGCCTGTAATCAGATTGCGATGAACCTGGAATGGATGGTGTTTTTCTGGACCCACGCTGCTCATACAGTGGAAGGAACGCAATTCGACAGAGATGATGGTCAATATCCTGGCTTTATTCCAACGCGTTTTGGAGCTACACCTTGCTCCTTCTTCAGGGAGCCAACATATTGCCATGGCAATGGCAATATGTTGGCTCCCTGAGGAAGGAGCAAGGTGTAGCTCCAGGCAATATGTTGGCTCCCTAAGGAATGAGCAAGGTGTAGCCTTGAAACGCTTTGGAATAAAGCCAGGGTTTTGACCATCATCTCTGTCGAACTGTGTTCCTTCCACTGTATGAGCAGCATGGATACAGAAAAACACCATCACTTGTTTCCACTGCATAACAGTGGAATGTTGATCCAGCAGCTCCCATGCCACGGTTATACACTGGTTGTGGGTCACACAACCATACCAGATGAGCAGCTTCATTTTATTGTTCTATTGGAGTTGCCTCAAGGATAAGACCCTATTGTGCTCTCCTTCCTTCCCCACAGTTTCTGTAATCAGATTGGTCATCTGAAAAACCAGTTCATGGCTAGCAATAATAAAAGACTGAGATTCCTGTTATACTCAGCAATGATGTGACATAGCGGTGTATAGCACATGCAATCGGATGATCACAGGTTCAAGTCTCCCAAGGGGACTAACAAAAACAGCGAAAAGCAAAAAAAAAGTTTAAAAGTTGAAATCACCCCCTTTAACCACATTAATCAAAGAAACAAAAAATACACCATCTGGATTTGATGTGTTTGTAAAAGTCTGATCTATCAACATATAAAACAAATTAATCCAATAGGGAAGCAGCAAATCGAGGAAAAAAAATCAAAACTATAGTTCTACAGCAGCTGCAAATTCAGGAAATGTTGTATATACCGCCAAAATGGTGTCAATAAACCTGACACAGGACCATATTTCAACATTTATGAAGTTACGGTTCTTGAAAAGTGGCGACCAAAGTAAAAAACATTAAAAAAAAAAAGTACCACCTAACTAAAACAAACACTATGGATATTTGGTATCTATGTAACTGTACTGAACTGAAGCATCATATTGCCAGGTCATTTTTTGATAACATGAATAGAGATGAGCGATGTTCGACTCGAATTGTTCACCAATCTCAAATCCGAGCTGTTTTTGGCGACGTTCGAGTCGTTCATCGAATTAGAACAATTTGCTCTAAATTCGGCAGTTCGAGGTCATGTTTGATTTTAGTTCGATTTCAGTTCCGCAATGTATATCCATACATTGCGGAACTGAAATGAAGTAAAATCAAGGGTTAAAAATAAAAAAAATCGATACTTACCTCTCTAATCCATCCAGCGACGCTTCCAGCAGTGTCTACCTGTCGGAGATGTGATCCCGGCAGCGTTTCCCGGTCAAATGATGAGTTCTCGTGATAACTCGTCATGTGACAGGAAACCGCTGCCGAGATTATGACGTCACCGCAGGTCCTACAGGTCCTCACTAGTAGTGAATAGTAGTGACGACCTGTAGGACCTGCGGTGACGTCATAATCCCGGCAGCGGTTTCCAGTCACATGACGAGTTGACTCCTTTTTGCACTTTCCATGTCACCCCGGGTTAGTGTTACATGTTGACTGCTTGGCAATGTAAAAGACTGCAATGACTGAAAGACATGTTGACTGCTTGGCATGAGAAAGGCTCTTTGTAGTTTTAATGGGAGTAAATTTCCTTTGGCACATTCAGAGTCAATGTGTAGATACTGCTGTTTTGTTGTCTATTTAAGTGATGGCTCAGCTGTGGGGTTGTCAGGTGACCATACCCCTGGCCTTTAAATAACTCCCTCTTCCACCAACAGGTGTCGCTGATAGAGTTTAATCTCTGCAAGACTTGGAGCTGAGAAGAAGTGTGTGCTCATTTTTTAAGCCTTTTTGGTGTTTTTCTTCTGTTGGGAGTTGATGTGCTTTCCGGTCCATGGGCGGAGGTGAGGGGAGTCTTAGCCTAGGGCTGATCAGGAGCAAAGAACAAGGGTGGTGGCTTGGATGTCCTCACCTTCAGAGGTAATTCTGTGATCAGGGTAAGCCAGGTCAGACTAGCTCTCCTTATCGTCTTTTTCCCATCTTACCATCTTGTTTCCTTATCCCCCTAACTGGTTTACCACCCTGCGTGACATTCTGCTACTTCTAATCACCCTCCACACCCCAAAAATGGTGGCACATGCTATCTCAGCCAATCAATAATGGAGGAGGGGGGGTCACTACTCAATCAGTGTTTGGCTGATACAAGATTTTAATAATTTGTAAAGTAAAATTACTAATTTAGCCTTTGACATTGTGTTTAACCATTGTGTTTGATTAAAGAAAAATGATTACCAATAAGTGAATTTACAGAGCTCAAAAGCTCCTATAACTCCCCACACTTAAATTACAAAACATAATATAAAACTGATATAATTAAGCCTGCTGAAGAATTTTCTTACCGTCCCCATGCAGGTATCAGCCACATCAATCCAAATAGAGTCAGCCACGACTTCCCGTCCGGCTCCAGTAGTCACAGTGTAATAGGCCAAGAAGCGGAATGATGGGATAAATTCTTCTGTTATTAGCAGTAACTTTGTCACAAGAGCCTGGCTACCCTCTCTTGGCTGTGTCCCCACTCCCATTATTCTTCCTTTGTTCATTATCTAAAGAAGAAAAGGTCAATGTCAGAGAAAGGAAACTCAATCGAAAGACATTTGTTGACTACCCCTTACGGAGAGGTAACTTACAAATTGTGTGGTATGTAAATATTATCATCCACCTTATAAATTCTCATTAGTGAAATATTTATTTCTGGGGTTAGGGATTATTTCCAAAGCTAGGTCATGGATTCATGTTGTACAAATCCTAAATGTGACACTCAAACAAAAAAGGATTGGTAGGAGAGTGGAACAACTGGCACCGCTACCAATGACCTGTCACCGTGCCAGCACCAGTTGGAACTTTTCAGATGATTGGTGGGAGTATAACAACCAGAGCCCATACCAATCAGCTTTTATCAGTGCCGGCATCAGTTGGAAGTTCCCTGATGATTGCTAGGAGTACAACAACTGGCACTTTTCATGTCCCCACCTGAACCTGCTACTGCGATTCCTGCCCCTGCTTCTAGACACTGCCATAGGCACCTTGTAAGTGGTGCTAGTATAAAAGGAGATATGTCCTCATCAGAGCCTTCTTCTGCGATTCCTGCCCCTACCACTATTCACCACATTATCCATCCTGAAGTGGTACTAGGGATAAAAGGTGATATGTCCTCATCAGAGCCTTAATCTGCGATTCCTGCCCCTGCCACTATGCACCCCCTTATCCATCCTGAAGTGGTGCTAGGGATAAAGGTGATATGTCCTCATCATAGCTTGCTCCTATAAATCCAGCCCATGCCACTAGGCTGGTGATAAAGATGTTTTGCTTCTACCCGGACCTGTCACTAGGCATCACCTTATTCAACTGGTATATGAAGCTGGTGTTAGTGGAGAAGTCCTTGCAGAGGATTCTGGAGAGTGCAGGCTTCGCTCATCCACTAAGACGACGGTGGCTGGGACCTGTGGTGGTTCACAGTCTGATGGTGTAAATATATATGCGGTTCGGGTGAGCTCATCAGTTCCGTGGCTCAAGCCCACTGGAAAGTACCACAACCTTAAGCTGCTCTATTCAACTGCCAGAAATAGTTTTTGGTTCCTCAATCTAGCTAGTTTTTGCATTTATTGATATTGGTTAGACCTCTGCTTGTTCTTCGAACTCCGCGATTTTGGTCTTGACTTGGCTTCCTGACCTCGCTATTGTATTTTGTTTTTTTTCCTTATCCTGACATCTCGTCTTGTCCCTGTTTGGCAACCATCCCGCCTCTGGACTGCTGCTCATCTCTAGTCAGTTACCTATTGGGCTCTGCCATAATTCCATATCCCTGTATAAGTGGTAAAGGGTCTCAGAGTTTCTGAGGTAAAGGGGAGTGTTCCGCTCACCATATGAATATTCTAGGACAATCCAAAGCAGGATCCATGTCCTGACTTGCTGCCCGCCGGCTGGGCTGATACAATATCCAGAGAAAAGTAGATGTCAGACCACCAAGGTTGCTGATGTTATGATACCTGTTTTATACGCTCAATATAGAAGAAAGCACTTATTAGATTCCATGTGGTCTGACATCTACTTTTCTCTGGATACGGTTTCAGAGTCTCTCAGGGTTCTGCATAACTAAGCAGATGTGCTGGTAGCATCCGATGGATGTCACAGCACCGCTATCAATCAATTTTTACCAGCGTCGGCATAAATTGGAAATACTCAAATTATTAGTGGGAGTACAACAATTGGCACCCCTACCAATCAGCTGTTAATAGTGCCGGCATCAATTGGACATTCTAGGATGTTGTGAAAAACAGCAGCTCTGTAATTTCTAAAGTGTTCGTGGCTGGGTATTAAGGTACCTTTAAAAGCCGCAATCTCGCCTGGGAATCCTAAAGGCGATATTTCGCCCTGGATCAATTGCCGTGAAATTGCTTCACAGTTGTGCCCTGTGATTGGGGAATTTCGCGGCGATAAATCCCTCTCGCCTGTCGCCTGATTCCTGAGCACTGCTCTAAAATCAGACGCAATCATGAAGGTGAGATTTCCAGGTTTTGGCCTGTGAAGGGGCGATAGTGATGGAATCTGCATCGGCTATTGATTTCCCGTAGGCGTGCCACAGCGTGCTTGAGTCCTCACCCCGTCTGCGATGATTGGTGGTGACTACTGTGTTCCCATTGGATATCAGTTGACAGGGCGCCATATTTGAAGAGCTGTCCATCCAGCACCACACAATGGCAATGGCGTCATGTATTAGCCAGCCTTCTAGAGGAGGCTGCCCAATCATAACGCTGTTGCGTTGTCCAATGAGCGTGTATGGGGTGCGGTGTAAGCCACTGTTGGACACCTATCTTCTCGCCCCGCTGAACATGTATGCCCCCATTGCCTTTGTGATTGCGGCTTGTGAAGCGGCGAGGGAATTCGACCGGATTGCTTCCGCTGTGGGTGAGGCGATTTCCAGAGCAACACATCGCCTTTCTTTCACGGCGAGATTGCGGCGTGTAATTTCACCATCGGCAATCTGAGGCCACCATGAAAAACATGCACACGCACGTTAGTTCGCCTCATATCGCCAGTCGCAGTTGCGGCGTGTAAAGATACCCTTAAAGATACACCCAATATACAGATGAAGATGCAGATGTGATACCTAGCTATATACACTTTAGTATTGAGGCAATCATTGTGCTATAGGAAAATCTGAGAAGTTTAAGAAGCCATCCGCACCAATGAGAGCTAATCAGCAGGGGTGCCGAGTTTTGCACTCTCAGTGATCAGAGATTGACTGGTAAGCCATCCAAAAAACATAGCGGTCCAACCTCTGCCAAATAGGGACCTCCAAAGTGGAGAGTGGCTAGGTAGAACTACTGTCACTATGGAGGACATGACATGTACAATTACATAAATAAAATGAATAATGCATTTATTTCATCTGTAGCTTGTAGTTCTTCGTTTTCTGTGAGATGCACAACTAGTGGAATTACACACTTGCTGTCATGGTTGCCCATAGATTACAGCAGATCACTGTGCAGCCCAGAACCTCAACGTCCTGTAATCATCTAATTATCAGGGTCCTTTCCAACTAAGGGTATTTCCAAATCAGAGAACCACATTATCCATGATTACCAATGAAATTATTGTACAATCGTAAATCCAATGACGTAACACAATCTGATCATATGAATGTGCTGAACGTAAGGTGCAATAGTCATTTTCTAATAAAATAAATCTAGATATTATTAAGGTTTAGATGTAGTAAATGACAAGGAACTCAAATAAGTTACCACGTAGTTGTATTGTTTGATCTGGTTTTGAACCGAGGGGTCATTATTCCGGAGAAAAAAGCTGATAGCGACATTTTGTCCAATTTGAACTTCTCCTCCGGCGACACTGAGATGTAAGTAATTGCCACCGCGGGGTTTGTACGAGGAGGCCGTCATGCTGGCGGAAGCTTGTTGGTCATTGCTTAATTTTGGATCTCTTGATGAAACCTAGAAGCAAAATTTTTAAAACAAATTTGAGTAAACAATAATATTTATCTTTAATCTATGTTAGTCATTGGACAGATATTTCTAATCATAGCATTATGCCAAATCAGTCATGCGGCATATCTGAATGGCTTCTGGTGAACCCCATCTACTATATAATTGCCTAATCGTCTCTGTCACGGAAATCGCGCGCCAGCGCTAATTGGTCGCGGCCAGCCGCGGCAACTAATGACCGCAGCGTATGCAAAACAGCCACGCACATTTAAAACTCGCGCCAAGCTGAAACCTGGTGACTGCGGCACATAGGCGTCGCTATCGCCAGGATACACGCATCCGGCCGCGGCTATAACAGAGGTCCGCAGTGACCCCCGGCACTGATACCCACCGCTCTGTCCTCACCCCCGCCCGCCTCCCTCTGTTCTCACCCGTCGCCTCCAGCTACAGAGTCGCACTCTGTACAGCGGTCATGTGACATCACACAGCCCGCCCTGTCACATGACCGCTGCACAGACTTCAGCACCCGGCTCAAGCCAGCCACGTGTAAGAACAGTGGGGGGCAAGGGGGATTCTGCCCCCCCCGCATCCATCCTGCCCCCCTGCATCCATCGTGCCCCCCTGGCTCCATCCTGCCCCCCGGCTCCATCCTGCTCCCCTGGCTCCATCCTGCCCCCCGGCTCCATCCAGCTCCCTCGGCTCCATCCTGCCTCCCCGCCTGCATCCTGCCCCCCCACCTCCATTCTGCCCCACTCGCTCCATCCTGTCCCACTCGCTCCATCCTGCCCCCCCCGGATCTATCCTGCCCCCGCAGCTCTATCCTGCTCCCTCGGCTCCACCCTCCCCTGCTCGCTCAATCCTGCCCCTTTTGCTCCATCCTGTCCCACTCACTCCATCCAGCCCTGCTCGCTCCATCCTGCCCCCCCGTCTCCATCCTGCCCCCCCCCTCCATCCTACCCCCCCGGCTCCATCCTGCCCCCCAGCTCCATTCTGCCCCCACTGATTAGTCACGCTTGGCCACTGAACACCAACACCGCTGCACATCACAGACACCACTGCACACTGCCAACATCCTGTTCCCCCAGCTCCATCCTGCCCCCCCTGCTTCATCCTGCCCCCTGGCTCCATCCTGCCCCCCCGGCTCCATCCTGCCCCCCCAGCTCCAATCTGCCCCCACTGATTAGTCACGCTTGGCCACTGAACACCAACACCACTGCACATCGCAGACACCGCTGCACACCGCAGACACTGCTGCACATCGCAGACACCGCTGCACACCGCAGACACTGCTGCCCACCGCAGACACGGCTGCACACCACAGACACTGCTGGCTCCATCCTGCCCCGCTGGCTCCATCTTGCCCTTCTCGCTCCATCCTGTCCTGCTCCTTTCTGCCCCTGCTGATCAGTCACGCCCAGCAACTGAACACCGACACCGCTGCAGACCTACACCGCCACACACCAACACCGCCGCACAACACTGACATCGCTTCACACCGACACTGCTTCACACTGACACTGCTGGCTCCATCCTGCCCTGCTGGCTCCACCCTGCCTCGCTCGCTCCATGCTGTCCCGCTCCATTCTGCCTCCGCTGATTAGTCTCGCATGGCAACTGAACACCGACACCACCGCACACCTACACTGCCGCAAAACACTGATACTGCTGTACATCGACACTGCCGCATACCTACACTGCCGCACACCGACACTGCAGCACACCGACACTGCCGCACACCACCACTCGCTCCATTCTTCCCCCGCCTCCATCCTGCTCCCCCTGCCACCATCCTGCCCCCCAGCCACCATCCTGCCCCCTGACTCCATCCTGCCCCCCGCCACCATCCTGCTCCTCCGGCTCCATCATGCCCCCCTGCCACCAACCTGCCCCCCCCTTGGCTCCATCCTACCCGACTCGCTCCATCCTGCCCTGTTCCAATCTGCCCCCACTGATTAGTCGCTTCTGGCCACTGAACACCGACACCGCTGCACACCGCAGACACCGTTGCACACCGCAGTCCCCGCTGCACACCGCAGACACCACTGCACACCGCAGACACTGCTGCACACCGTAGACACCGCTGCACACCGAAGACACCGCTTAACACCACTGCACACTGCTGCACACCGCAGACACCACTGCACACTGCTGCACACCGCAGACACCGCTTCACACTGACACTGCTGGCTCCATCCTGCCCCGCTGCCCCATCCTGCCCCACTCACTCCATCCTGTCCCGCTCCTTTCTGCGCCTGCTGATTAGTCTAGCCCGACGACTGAACACCGACACCGCCGCACACCGACACCGCCGCACAACACTGACACCGCCACACACCGCAATCACTGCTTCACACCGACACCACTTCACACCGACACTGCTGGCTCCATCCTGCCTCGCTCGCCCCATCCTGTCCCGCTCAAATCTGCCCCCGCTGATTAGTCTCGCTTGGCGACAACACCGACACCACTGCACACCGACACCACTGCACAACACTGATACTGCTGTACACCCACACTGCTGTACACAGACACCGCCGCACACCAACACAGCCGCACACCGACACCGCCGCATAACACTGATAGTGCTATACACTGACTCCACTGCACACCGACAGCGCCGCACACCGACACCGCCGCACATTGACACTGCCACACATTGACACTGCTGCATGTATCTACTATATAATTGCCTAATCGTGTCTGTCTGTCCAGAAAATCGCGCTCCAGTGCTCATTGGTCGCCACCAGCCGCGGCAACCAATGAGTGAAGCATATGCAAAACAGCCGCACGCATTCGAAACTCACGTCAAGCTTAAACCTGGCGACGCATCAGGGTCGCTATTGCCAGGATACACGCGTCCGGCCGCGTCTATCGTCGGGAGATCCGACGGTGGCTGCAGCTCATCTACTGCCGCACAGAGGTCCACGGTGAGCCAGCCAGGAGATGACCAGCGTCAGCTTGCAGCGGTAGTACCCCGACCGCCATATTGGAACACCCACATTATGGGTATTCCTATATGGCTGCTGGAATTCAAATCCTTCACCAAGCCGACTGGTCGCCACGGCGACTAATTAGTGAAATGGTGCGGCTTGGCGGGAAATATGAATCCTGCGCCGCTGATTGGTCGCCGCTCTCAGCGGTGATCAATCAGCGGCGCGTGATTCAAAACCCCTGCCAAGCCATGCTCAGCTTTGCTGATTGGTCGCTGCCAGCCGTGGCGACCACTCAGCGACCTTGGCGCGTTTTAAAACATGCTTCGCTGATTGGTCACCATGGCCGGCGGCGACCAATCAGCGAAGCGGTGCGGCTGCGCGGGATTCAAAACCCCTGTCAAGCCATGCTCTGCTTCGCTGATTCGCAGCGACCAATCAGCGAAGCGTGTTTTAAAACATGAGCCAAGTGCACTGATTGGTCGCCGCCAGCCGCGACGACCAATCAGCGAAGCGGAGCACGGCTTGTTATATCGGCGCGCAATTTGAACTGCCGCCCATAGTGTGACGCAATTCTCTTCTGTTTACAAGGCTGTCAGTCATAGTGTCACGCAGTACACTCCTGTTTACAAGGCTGTCAGTCATAGTGTGACGCAGTTCACTCCTGTTAACAAGGTATTCTAGAATACCCGATGCGTTAGAATCGGGCCACCATCTAGTTGACTGATAATAGTATCCAAAGGTTCAATGATACTCAGCTCAGCCTCCTATTGTTTGCCATCAAATCTGATGAAAACCTTGACTGAAGGCAGAATATATAAAGATGTGAACAGAGCCTGAATAAAAATCACTAAGTCAACTCTACAAACCCATAAGTGTTTCTTTCTGTTAATCACTCCAATAAAGAGTAGTTCATATTAATCAAACAATTAAATTGTTTTTATATATATATACATATGCTGCATGGCAAAAGTAAGATTATTACTGTAATCTGCAGCAAGCTTTGGTCTGCGCGAGTGTTCAGGGTCAGCCGAATGGTTCCATCTTCCTGAGTTGTCCCTTCTACACTTCCTGGTTCGGCTACAACCGGGACACGATGAGCCGGAGACCCGTCAGGGTTTGTGACAAACACCTATAGTGGGTGAAGACAAAAATGAGTCTTTAGAAAAGAATTAGAACAGTAAATACCTGTCTTCTGGGTTCATCGAACCACAGCATTGTATTTACTCAAATTTGACCAGGAGATTAGATTTGTCTATCTCTTAGTTTGCTCACAAGTCTCTCTAGATCCCAGAATATAATAAATGTAAAGGTTAAATAATGAAAAAAAATATAACATTCACGACTCCTTGGATTTTACGTTGTCTGAGAAGTTGATGCCTTGGCCATAGTGGTTTACTCTCCATTCTAAGGCCCATCAAGTCTTTTAAGCCTCCAACTCCAACTATGGCACATGATATACCAAGTGGTGGACACCATGGTACTCCTGCCACAATATGCATCTGGGCATCATTTCCAGCTACTCCCAGCACTAATTGGGCTTATCCCTAGAGGTCCTCATATATATTTAGTGGCGGCCTTAACCCATTAAGGGCAGGACATTCTATATGCCAATTCATTATCTGGCCCACGTTTGTTCTTGCATCAACGATTCGTTCTGTTTCTACTATATACCCACACTGGATTCTCTCTGGAACAATACTTGAGCAATCCTATACATAATGTGGCTTCTTTTGCTATTTTAAATATTTTTTTATTTTCTTACCCTATTTTTATTTTAAAATGATAGTGCAAGATTAAGAAAACATAATCTAAAAACATAATTTAATAATACAACATAATCTATCCAACCAGTGTTCTCACCATAAGATCGAAGGGCATTCCAGGCTTAAAAAACTTTGAAGTTTTGGTATACAGGATTTTAAACGGAGACGTCACAATATGAATATTTTCTAGTTCAGATTCCACCAAATCACTGCCTGTAAGAGAAGTAGTAGTAAATCTACAAGATCGTACATCAGGATTATGGACAAATTTGCAGCATTAAATATAAGAATTTCCTCCTATGTACAATGGCGAGATTCTAGAGAACTGAATAGGAGACGTCATCGATGTACCAATCAAAGCTAATTCTTTTTTTCTTAAATGGCACCATATCGCTTAACCTAAACTGATATAATGAAACCATTTTGGTTGCTATTTAGTAACATTATAGCAGTATTACTTAAGCCCAACATACAGTATCAAAACAAATGTAGACAAAACCAAGAAAAAATACAGAGCTTGAGTACATGGCCCATATCAAGTGAGGCTGTTTGTGATTCTTTGAGTTTCCATTAAAGCTTTCCTATGCTTTTCAGGGATGTTAGTAAACTTTTTTACATGACCTGAGCACCATATAGTACTGTTGTTTTGGCGGTGTTCTTTTTTTTTTGCTTTGATTTTCTTAATGGCCTTCAGCTTGATTTGGGTTCTGCTCTCTATTTCAAACCACATATCCAAGCTTTTTGCCTCCTCCCATTGACTCCAAGTCAAAAATATTTCCCGGATCCATACATTCCTTGACTAAGAAACTACAAAACACTCTTGCATGCCCTTATCATCTCCTACCTTGACTACTGCAACCTTCTAGTCTCTGACCTCCCTTCTATCACTATTGTACCCTTCGAATCTGTCCTGCACTCCGCTGTCTGGCTAATCCACCTGTTGCCCTGCTACTCCCCGGCCTTTGTTCTCTGCCAGGCCCCTGGCTTTCCATTACTCAGAGGCTCCAATTCAAAACCCTAAAGATGACATGCAAAGCCACCCACCACCTGGCTCCGTACATCTGTGACATGGTCTCCCGATATTTACTTACGCACAACCTGTGTTCCTACAAGATCTTCTCTACTCCCCTCTTATGTCTTCCTCTAATAACCACATTCAAGATTTCTCCCGTGCTTCCCCCATACTCTGGAACTCTCTGCTCCAACACATCAGACTTTCGCCTACCATGGAAACCTTCAAAAGGAACCTGAAGAACCACCTCTTCCAACATGCCTACAACCTTGTCCTGAGTCCACTAAACTGCCACACGACCAGCCCTACCCTCTCATACCATATCCTCACCCATCCCTTGTAGACTGTGAACCCTCGTGGGCAGAGTCCTCTCTCCTCCTATACTTGTGTGAGCCTTGTATTGTTGATAATTATTTTATTTGACTATGAATGCACATGAAAAGTGCCATGGAATAAATGGTGCTATATTAATAAATAATAATAAAAGGTCCAACAGAGTCTTCTCAAACCTAGAAAGGTCTAAAAGGATCGTCACCAACCTATACAGGTCAACCAGGGTCTTCTCCAATCCTAGATAAGGTCCAACCATGGTCTTCTAACCTCGAAAGGTCCACTAGGGTCTTCTCCAAGCCTAGATAGATCGCCCTGGTCTTCTCCAAGCCTAGATAAGTCCAACCTAGGATCTTCTCCAAGCATAATAGGTCCCCAGGGTGTTTCTGCAAGCCTAGGTAGGTCACCAGGTCTTCTCCCTAAGCCTAGTATGTCCACCAGGTCTTCTCTAAGCCTAATATGTCCACCAGAGTCTTCTACAACCTAAATAGTCACCAGGGTGTTTTTCCATACTTTAGCCTTTCATGGTTTCTGTTTTCCATTCTCCTTCTCTATCTTCCAAATTGGATTTGCAATCACTTACAGTGTTCACTGATTGGCTTTTTTATGTTAGCAATGCAAACAATTATTGTGAGTTTGTATTACAGTTATGATATTTAGCTATACATGGGGGTAGTATTTAGACTCTACATAACATTAAAGTTGTGGTAGTATCAAATTCCAGTCTGTTCTTAAATGTATGTAAATAACTTTAGACAAGCATAATTTGTTTAATCATCAATCCAATCGAGCAGAATATCGGATAGCCCAGCAATGGTGTTTGACTGAAGAATGCAATGTAATGTGAACATTTCAGAGAGAAGTCATTAGTTTACTCCTGATAGAAGATTTGGAGCTTTCTTGTGAATATCAATGTCAGTCAATTTAGTGAATCGACTCTGCATAAAATAGAACATGGTGATCGTTATCTTTCCTACCTGAATCGGTGATGACAGTAACAGACACATATATGCTGTATTGTGTCATGTCTTTCTCGTCTGCAAAACTCTTAGCCAAATCTTGTCTTCTTAAAATAGCGAAACCTTCTCCATCGCTGATCTAGTTGAGAAGGAAAATCATATAAAGTCAACTTTGTATACAGTGTTTCCATTATGCACATACTAAGTCACACATGGATACAGGGAGAAATAGAGCCTAAACCACAGAAGCTGAAGCCACTTCCTACTAATTGTGTGTTTTATTTCTAATAATGTTTTTTTTTCTCTGTTTTTCTTCTAATAAAGTTTTTTTCTGTGTGTGTGTGTGTTACCTAAAGGCCACTTCACACTGCGGCATGATACGGTCCGTTCTGTCCGGGATGACCCAGACAGCTGCGGACCGGATCAGCACACAGGACTGGGGGCTAATATGCCCTCTGGTCCGGTGTGCAGCGCACGCAGTTCCCGCTGCTGATAAGTCCTGTCAGCGGCTGCAGCTGCGCGCGCTGCACACAGGACCGGAGGGCATATTAGCCCCCCAGTCCTGTGTGCTGATCTGGTCCGCAGCTGTTTGGGTCAACCCAGACAGAACCGATCGGATCATGCCGCAGTGTGAAGCGGCCCTAACTCTTCACTTAATGGACTGGTAGTGGGCGGATATCTGAAGACGCATAGCATTAGCAATCCAGGGCTTAATGACAAGCTGTCAATCACCAGCTGTCATTAACCCGTTCTATCACCCTGATGCCCCCATACCAGGACATCAGGAAGAGCAAGGTAAAGTACTAGGAATTTGCACTCCTTATGAATACACCAATTTCTGCAGCAGCTTTAGGTTGCTATTCAAAAGTCTGGGGTAGAAACTATGGGCCCCCAGTATGCTGAGAATACCAGCCCCCAGCTTCCTAGTTTTATCTTAATAATTAAAGAAAGACTAGCATCACCTTAACGTGAAGGTACTAGCAATAAAACCATGAGAATTAAAGTGATCCTGACCCCAGAAATTGAGCCCCCAGCCCCTTAATACGTGTCCCTGCAGCATGAGAACCCCTTAGCAGGCATCCCTTTCTGTCAGAAAAGCGCTATTTGAATGTTTATAAAATTGGCTTTATTACCTTGTATTCGGGTTTAAGACGAAAATCGTCGTCTTTATACCCCGATGATTGATCCTGCCCCATTCGATGACGAAAATCGCGTCATACCTGCAATCCCGCCCCTTTGATGACGCTCCCAGGCTCTCGGATGTGCAGCAAGCCCATCGGGGTGTGCATAATTACAAAGCGGGCGGAGGGGAGCAGGAGCCAGCACGCCTTTTGTGGCTTCATAAATAATAAGAAGCCGCAGAATACAAGGTAATAAAGCTAATTTTATAAACATTCAAATAGCGCTTTTCTGACAGAAAGGGATGCCTTCTAAGGGGTTCTCATGCTGCAGGGACACGTATTAAGGGGCTAGCGCTCAATTTCAGGGGTTAGGATCACTTTAAAGAGTATATCTGCTGCAACACTACACACCATGAGATATCTGAAATAGCTTAATGGCTAACAATTAATGGAAAAGCTATATGCACAGCTAACAAAGATGTAAGGAAAGGGGCATGGCAAAACTGCTTCAGAATATAAAGAAACTATAGAAAACTTAGCTTTAGCAGTGGCCACTGTGAAAGTGCCCGATAACCACGCTAAGGTGTTTAAATACGCCATCTTATTGTAACCAGGTCCAGGACACATCCTTAATGTTGGTTTTAATTGCATAAAGAGGTATAAAAACCCACACATGCTGCAGTATACCACTAGTAGAGGCACACGGTTAGGACCCGATAAGATGAGAAATACCTTGGCGCGGTTATCGGGCACTTTCACAGTGGCCACTGCTAAAGCTAAGTTTTCTCAACTTTCTTTATATTCTCAAGCAGTTTTGCCATGTCTCTTTCCTTACATTTGCGTTAGCTGTGCATATAGCCCTGCCATTCATGCTTAGCTATAAAACTATTTCACATATCTCCTCGTTTTACCTTGGCTGGCAATTAAAACTAGACCAAAGCCACTGCAATTTTTTGCAGCCAAGGTAAAACTGAGCAGCTGAGGGTGGTAGCTAGCAGCTGTCCACTGTATCTGTGCTGGAAATGCAAAATACAGGGAAGCCCTATGCATTTTTGTCCATTATTTATTTCTTTTGCACACTATCATGGCAGGTTGCTTGTTATACACCACAGCATACATGATGTAAGCTCAGACACTGGTACAGATTGTGGGAGCGCAGTCTGATTGCAACAGCCAATCACAGACCTTCTCACAGAAAGTGAGCATCTGTTATTCGCCCGTTGTCGGTAAGTACAGTGAATGTGAATGAAGATTACTGAGCAGCCCCGGAAGCAAGCAGCGGAAGACTGGTGAGCTTGCTTGCTCTGTCTGTCTGTGTGTGTAGCATAACCTAGAACAGGAGCATTAGTGCAAATACACTAATGCTCTTTGTCATCTGAACAGTTATCAAACAAAACCCAAACTTGCTGAGTTTTTGGCAAACGTTCGGGCTGTAGGGGGCCAAACGAACAATGCTAATGTTTGGCCAAATTTGAAACTGTCGAAAATGTTCAAACAAGGTTTGCACATCTCTCATAATGGCATAGATGCTGCTGAAGGTGGCTCTTTTAGTTTCAAACACCCAAATCTGTTATGTGAAAAAATGCTACTAGCCCGAAGATTCTGGGTTATTCCTAACCTACCTGACACCGACACTGGCGGGAGAAAATTAACTTTATTCCAGTCATTGGGGAGGTTCCAGTGTGGGATCAGTTACTACTTAGTAAACAGTGAGAGGCAGCTTTACCCAACTGCCCCCCCAATGACTGCCAGACAGCTTTAATGCTGTCAGTCAGTGCTGAGGGCTGGCGCTCACTCTACACTAACAAAACCCAAAACACTGACTCTAGTTGAGCTTCAATACTAGACTAGGACTGTCCCAACTCAGTATACCTTCTCAAGGTGGAATGGCTTTTACACTTTTGATCTAGCAGTGTTAAAAGAAAGCAATCAGCAGGAGTTAAGGCTGTAAAGTGAAGATGGGGACTTACAGGCACTGGGATGCTGAATGCAATCATACCTTTACTTTAATGATTCCATGTTTG
Source organism: Allobates femoralis (assembly GCA_033576535.1). Lineage (NCBI taxonomy): Eukaryota > Metazoa > Chordata > Amphibia > Anura > Aromobatidae > Allobates > Allobates femoralis. The sequence continues at coordinate 16,932,816 of JARQOC010000004.1, forward strand.
ATCGCAGAGAAATTTATCAAACACTGGGAAAACAGGGCAGCAGATGATTGATGTGGCAGGACTGTGTCACTATTTGGGTTTTTTATTTTCCTTCTCTGTAGACATGGCTATCGGCTGTAAGCTAAACCCTCCCACTCTTCCTTTCATTTCTACTTTCAGTTTTGTCAGGAGCCCTGTGGCTGGAGTATAGTGACAGTGCACAGGAGAAAGAAACTGAAAGAGATAAGAGGTAGGGGACGGTTTGGCTTGCAGCCAAAAAGGCATGCCCACGGGGGAGTAATAAAAAATAACAACCCCAACTAGTGATGTAGTGCTGAACACATCAATCATCTGCTGCCTTGCTTTCCAGGAGTTTTAGGACACTTTTCTCTGCAATCAAACATGGAATCATTCAAGTAAAGGTATGCATTCAGCACCGGCTTCCCTTTATAGCCCTAAATCCTGCAGGTTGGTTGCCTTTAACCAAATTTTCTAAGTACGATAGTTAGTACACCTTTTTACCAATCACCAACTGATATAATTATGGTAGCAATTGTCTCGCTCCATGGATTACGTTTCTTCATGTAATGTAAGCTTTTAAATAAAAGTGATTGAGAGAACTGACTGCGGAAATCCAATTCTATAGCTTTTTGATTTGCTAATACCTCCTCAGCCGCTTTCTGCTCCACTTAATATGGAACAGCTTTGCTTTTCTTCTGCTTCAAAGTTATGTTCCCTGGACTAAAAATGAAATGTTCCCTTTAATAAACTGGACATATAGCACATAATGTATACCTTCTCTTTACTAGTTTGCTTTTTCTCTGCTTGATGAAGGTCTAATTAAAATACAGCCACTCCCACAGAGAAATTCTGTGGTTTCCGCCCAGTTGGCTAACCAGAAAGTTTAAATAAATACTTATATTGTTATGGGTGTGGCACGGACTGATGAGACTTAGGGGGATCTAGAATTAGGAGGTCATGGTGTTTAGGAGACCGCAGATCTTATTTGGATTCCGCTGCTCATCATTTATCCTGAGAAGGTGTTGATATAATTAGATTTGGTGCTGAATAGGTTAAGGTTCATTTTCTATTCTGCTGTAATTAACATGTAGTTGCAATTTCAACTCATGCTACTCCCTTCCACTATATAAACCTACTCCTTACTCTCTCCTATACCGGCTATGGTTCATTCTATGCTGACCTGTGAAGAAGTTGTCTTTTGAAAAATCTGTGGTTATCTTTCCAGCGAATGAGGTGGAGTCTGTATTTGGAGAAAAATTGGAGTTCTTTGTTGTGTCTGTTCCCTTTGTATGTCTCCCCTTCCTTGTTTTGTCTTTATATTAGTTGAAAGACCAGTGTCTTGGTGGCCAGCTCACTAGTCAGGGCAACTCCAGGGTCAGCCAGGGCCTAGGCACATGACTGCACATGGTGGAAGGACCCATCTATGGATGTTAGGGAGCTCAGAGATGATGCACAGCTGTTAGATGGTAACCCCTCTCCCCTCTCCTTATTGTTAGGGCTTTCCTTTACATTTTCCCTGATGTATTCCTTCTGTGGAGGATGAATTATATCTTATCTATTAATCTTAGTTTTTATACTCATATAGCATTAAATGAAACAATAAGTTTTTCCTGTATTCAGGTACGTATCCAATATTCTCTCTCCGTCTTTGAGTCACTCTCCCCTCTCCATTCCAATCAGCCCGCCTCCTCCATTTCTCTCTCTCTCTACCTTTTTCTCTCTCTCTCTCCTTCATCCTTCTCTTCTCTCTATCTTTCTCTCTTCCTCTCTTTCCTCTCTCTCTCTCTCTTCTCTCTTCCCCTCTTTTCTCTTCATCTCTCTCTTTCCTTCATGTCACTCTCTCCCTCTTTTCCCTTTTTCCCTCTCTATCTATCTATCTCTCTCTCCTTCTCTCTTTCTCTTCTTTTTCTCTTCTCTCTTTGTCTCTCCCCCCCCCTTCATCTATTTCTTTCTCTCTTTCTTTCCCACTATGAATCTGTGAACAAGGAGCTGTTTTGTAAACAAAGTGTCTCCTCAGATGTGTATGCTGGAAAGAAGATATGGCTGTGCAGAGTTGCCTTGAAAATGGACAAGCTGATTGGTCCTCGCTGTGCCTGCACCAGGCCGTGCTATGGGAAACCCAAGATAACCTGTATCCCAGCAGCTAAGGGATGATACCATGACGTGATGAAGAACGGACTCCCAGAATACAAAGAACTATCATTATTAACAAACATAGATATTAGCTTCATTTCACCTAACTCCCACCCTGCCATGGACATTTACATGCTTATCTTTTAGACTATAAAATGCCCTGTACCCGGATATCGGGTTCAGTTGTTGCCGTGTACGTTGTCATTATAATTAAACCTGGACACGTTATAAGCTTGAACCGGACTCTCTCGGTCTGATTTACTCTTATTTGGTACCGCGTGTTCATAGTCTAATCTGGGATGACTGGCGAAGGAGTGGAACAGTAAATCGTCCCCGACACTTCTATTGCACCATATGCCGGGTATCATCTCATCCCAGTGTTAGATATATGTGACCAAAATCAGCCAATATAATGTACAAGCTACAAAGAAATAGTAGCAAAAGGAAACTATTGGAGTTGATTAGGAAATAAAAGCCTGATCTTCTCGGACAACCCTTTGAATTAGTTTTTTTACCATGTATTCTGAAAAGATCATTTGAAGAACAGCAGAAATGGATTTATGGAAATTTTTAGATAACATTTTTAGAAAAATTTTAATTACCGCAACACTCCTTAAGGTATCTGGTAGACTTTTCTTCTCGTTGTCTCTTTTGACTCCAAAGATCACAAAGGCCTTTCCAATTACAGGTTTACCATAAAGATAACTGACAAGATACAATAAGGAAAAGAGTTTTTAAGATCTCTACATTGCCACAGTCCACTTCAATCCTCCATATTCCATTGGATGGATGCCATAAAAACTGGCGTGGTAGACCATGTATCCAGGAAGAGGCAGGGAGTAGTCAGCCCAACCCTCCAAAAAATGTTAGGCAGTAGTGATAAGCAAACCCGCCAGTGGTCGGGTTTGGTGGACTTAATGTGCTCACTTTATGGCTGGCATTGGTGTGCCTTGATGCAGTTCATAGGGTCAACTTAGTTCACTGCTGACGCGGCTCAGCTGTGAACTTAGATGACCTTTCTCAAGGCACCCAGTTATTAAAGAAGGGAACCAGGGATATGTTTTGTGTTTTATTTCAATTAAAACATTTTTTAAGGTGTTATTGGCCTGAAACTATGAATTTAAGGCTTAGTGCCAGCTGCTAATAAAAAGCTACCATTAACACCCTTATTACCCAGTGAGCCATCCCTACCAGGGCTGCTGGAAGAGTTGGGTAAAGCACTTGAAAATATTGCTACGCAAGATTGCGCCTTTTCAGGCGGGCTGCCGGCTGTGAGTTTTAGCATGGAGAGTGCAGAACACTTGGTTTTTACCATGCTGAGAATCCCAATCCCAGGGAATTCCCAGGGAAGTCTATGTTGGGATCTGGGAACTGGGCCCGAACACTATGTATTGACCCTGAACTTTATAGTTTGCTTTCGCCCATCACTATTAGAAGGCACTTCCAGTTCCAATATCAAGTAGGAGCCGCACACAGGATTCTTTTTGCAGCCTTTATTTTTTCTTCTTGTGGGGTCTTACAAAGTAAAGGGTGCGGGAGGGAGATCGGGGGAGCAGCCTATACTACGGCCGTTTCGCACCGTCAGTCGTGCTTCTACGGGTACAATCTCAGAAGTGGGTGTTACTCATCTTTATTTATGCCCACTCAAGTGTGACTTCATCAAATTATTAGAAAGAACTACTTATGACTAAGGGCCTCTTGGACATGCCGGAAACGCGTCAGGTTTTTAAAAACATGTTGCATTTTTTTTGTCAGGTATTAATGGTTCTTCAATTAAGCAATACTTTTTATTTCATAGAACTTTTTGGATGGTTGTGCCGATTACTCTCTGCCTTTTCGAGATACAATATAGTCATTTTTACTATCACATATAGTATTAAAGCCTTTATACTTGGTAATTTTAGCTTGAAAAGAAATTGCCTATAAACATTTCTGCAACGGAGTCGATATTTCCCAATACTTCTACTCACTTTGCCTCTATGTTTACCCTTAGTTCTTCATCGTTAAAGTAGAAAAATTTCTTGGAGGGTTTTATTTTTACTTCAAAGCTTGGAAGAACTGAAATAAATGTAAAATAGAACGTGAAATTAGAGCAAATGTCAATCCCGGAGGTCAATCTTACAATACCAGACCCAACCACATGGTGTGCTGTTGAGAGCAAAAATGTATACAACGTATATGAGGAAGAAAGTCCTTTTCATACAAGATTCCAAACTTAGAATTTGATACAGAAGGGATTATTTTTATTTCTAGCTTCATATATTGGCCAACATTTTATCTAATTTTTTTTATGTCATATGCAATGTTTTCAGTAATTATAAGGCTACCTTCACATTTGCGTTCCCCTCCGCAGCGTTCTGCGGAGGGGATCCGCAATGTGACCGCAGCACCGCAAGCCCCTATCTTTATAATGGGAGTGCACGGTGCTGCGCATGACCGTGCACACCCATTCACTGCCATATGTGATCTGTGCGCAGGCGGATACCTGCACACAAATCACCCAGTCTCGTCCGCACCAGAAATGCAACATGTCGCGCTCGTGGTGCAGACGAGACTGGGTTTTTTGTGCACAGGCATCCGCCTGCGCACAGATCACATATGGCAGTGAATGGATGCGCACGGTCATGCGCAGCACCGTGCGCTCCCACTATAAAGATAGGGGCTTGCTGTGCTGCGGTCACATTGCGGATCCCCTCCACAGAACGCTGCGGAGGGGAACGCAAATGTGAAGGTAGCCTAAGTTATAGGGAGTATGATGGGAAAGGGATAAAAACTAAATGTTATTATGAGAAGTGGGAGTTTGGTTGCATTTCCTATAGGAACTTTGAGTGAGGCGTTAAATAAAGATCTCACTTGCTGTCCTAACCCCTCCATGACATATGACCTACAGGTGCATCTGAATGAATTAGAATATCATCAAAAAGTTAATTTATTTCAGCTTTTATAGTGGTTGTGGCTGTCACAACCACACAAGGTGAAGCCTCTGATACCTATTTATGTCATATTTGATCTCTCAGACCCTTCATCCTCCCTACTTTAACGTTCTGAGATAATGATGACCTTTGGGTTTTCATTGGCTGTCAGCCATAATCATCAACATTAACAGAAATGAACACATGACATAGATCCCTCTGTGTGTAATGACTCTCTATAATATATGTGTGTCACTTTATGTATTGAAGTACTGAAATAAATGAACTTTTTGATGATATTCTAATTCATTGAGGTGCGCCTGTAACATCTGATTGTTTCTGGTCTTTACAGTTGAACATCCTGAGATCATCCAAAGGTGAGAGTCACTTTCATGAATCCGAGTAAGAAAAAAGATAAGACACAGACTCCAATTTTTGTAATTTTCTTTGTGTTCTACTTACCGTATTCCTTTACTTCAAATTGAGTGGTATAATTCTGTATCAAGGTGTCCTCAAACTTGGCTGAAATGGTCCATAGACCCAAACTGTAAAGTAGAAAGCATCAAACAAGTAAAAATCATCATCCTCAACATCATCATGGTCATCAAAATCACAATAAATGTCTTCATGGTGTTGGGATTTGGCTGGGCTGGCCATATTTTTCTCAAGAATTCAATCTATGGCGATTATTTTGTGCACTGTGAACGCTTCATCTGACCACCAATATACAAGTTTTGCAAATCCACTGAAAATCACAGCTGCTTTGCATTATGGGGAAACCAACTTGGCCACTCACATCCACACTAGCCCAGTCACTGATGCTTCCACAGTGAGGGCACTGATGTACCGCAAATTGTGGTTTTGCAAATCACAAATCAAAGCTCAAAGTGAATGAACTCCAGTGGAACCACAAATGTCAGGAGATTCAATTTCAACGTAATCCTCTGTGGATTGATCTACCCATCTCTACCAAACATATGATTTCCTAGGTTATGCTTTTTCCATGTTTTTCTTCTCACCTTACAAGATCGGTCAACCTATGAGACAAGGACATTATTCCAGTTTTGCTGGTCTGTTGAATCACATCTTTTTTGACAATGACATTTTCTGGAGTCTGTAAAGAAAATAGAAGATCCTAATCATATATCTTGTAGACTGTGAGCCCTTGCATGCAGAGCCCTCTCTCCTCTCCTACTATATCCTCACCCATCCCGTATAGACAGTGACCTCTCACGGGTAGGGTACTTTCTCTCCTCACCTACTGTATTCTCACCATCCATTGTAGACTGTGAGCCCTCACAGGCAGGGTCCTCTCACCTCACCTACTGTATCCTCACTCATCCCTTGAAGACTGTGAGCCCTTGTAGGCAGGGTCCTCTCTCCTCCCTTGCTGTATCCTCACCCATCCATTGTAGACTGTGAGGCCTCACAGGCAGGGTTCTCTCTCCTCACCTTCTGTATTCTCACCCATCCCTTGTAGACTGTGAGCCCTCGTGGGCAGGGTCCTCTTTCCTCACTTACTGTATTCTCACCCATCCCTTGTAGACTGTGAGCCCTCGTGGGCAGGGTCCTCTTTCCTCACCTACTGTATTCTCACCCATCCATTGTAGACTGTGAGCCCTCACAGGCAGGGTCCTCTCACCTCACTTGCTGTATCCTCACTTATCCCTTGAAGACTGTAAGCCCTTGTAGGCAGGGTCCTCTCTCCTCCCTTGCTGTATCCTCACCCATCCCTTGTAGACTGTGAGCCCTCCAGCAGTGTTCCCTCTCCTCATGTACTGTATTCTCACCCATCCCCTGTAGACTGTTTGCCCTCATGGTCAGGTTCCTCTCTCCTCACCTTCTGTATCCTCAACCATCCCTTGTAGATTGTGAGCCCTTGTGGGCAGGGTCCTCTCCCCTCACCGACTATATCCTCATCCATCTCTTGTAGACTGTGAGCCCTCATGTGCAGGGTCCTCTTTCCTCACCTTCTGTATCCTCAACCACCTCTTATAGACTTTGAGCCCTCACAGGCAGAGTCCTTTCTCCTCCTGTACCTGTGTGCACCTTCTATTGTTCATGAAAATTATTATTATTTCAATGTATGACCCTTTTCACATGTAAAGGCACCATGGAATATATGACTCTATAATAATAAATAATAATAATATACCTATGGTCTATATAAATAGTCTTGCCTAGTGGCCTTTTTTTGTAAGTATTTATTATTATTATTATTATTATTATTATTATTATTATTATTATTATTATTATACAAAAGATACTTCTTAATAGGGTTTTCTCATTGACACAGTCTCAATCCATACTCTTTTATGGGCTATACGAACATCATATTGGTTGCAATTTTCTGGGAATTAGCAAGGATAGAGTGTCCCTCTCTATGAGCACACTGAAGTCCTCATTCATTGGAGTGGCTTTTATTAATACTGGCTGGTTATGGCTTTTGAGTCATTAGGGCTCACGCAGAGCGTTTGTGCTCCGTTTTTGTTGATGGGTTTTTGGTGCATTTTCTGCAGCAAAAACAGATGATCTTTTTTTGCAAATAAGTATCACAAATGCATCGTCCATTTATGTTGCTTTTTTGTTCCATTTTCGGGGACACAGACAGACAGACACAAACATTTTCTTACCCTCCCCGTGATCCCACAGTGAGCCCCGGTGATGTCTTCCTTCTGGGTACCGACAGGACCTGTGGGTATGAATCTTACAGGATCTGGAATCATATGACTCTCAGGGTAAGTGACATGGGCAGGTCCTGTCAGTACTGTACCCACAGGTCTTGCTGATGCCTGAAAGGAACACATCACCGGGGCTCATCGTGGGATCGTGGGGAGGGTAAGTAATGGAGCATTGGTGGTGCATAAAGCGTACCAGAAAAATGGAGCAATAATTGACGCTCATTATTTTCTGGATGCGCTTTCTGCACCATTAACGCAGCGTCTGAACAGAAAATAGAAAACCCCATTCACTTTGCTGGTAGATGCAGCAACTGATCAGTTTTTGGTGCAGTTTAAAAAAAAACACGGCACCAAAAACGGATCAAAAATGTCCAGTGTGCACACGGCCTTAGTTATAAGTGGGATCTGAAGCTCATTAGAGATTATTACTTTAGATGATTGCTCTTTGTAGGCAGTTGTCATTGATGGGCTGAAGATGCACCGATGTGCAGGATTGATTAGCCTATGGAGATATGTGAGATTCTTATTCCAATAAATGGGCTGTTTCACAAGTAACATATTGGTGACCAGTCACATGAATAGGTGATCCATTTCGAATACTCATCAGTGGCCAATAAGGGTATACAGAGCTGTGATATCCTGCTGTTCCTTGCATACATCAAGCCCTTCTTGGTGGAGATATCTACTGCACGGTTGGCAGACCTCCACTGTTCTTACATTAATGACCTATCTTAAAGATCGGAATGTTATTTCAGGACAACCTCTTTAACCACTTCACCTCCAGGCGATTTTTCTGCGATTCTCCAGGAGATTACAAGACACACTCTAATATGATGCCAACCTTGAATCGGCCACCAGGCTAAATCTGAGCGCATGGTTAGCTTTTGATTTCTGAATTAAACAAAATTTGTATATTTTACTCTTATCTTGCATAATATCGCAGAATATAGTCTTACCAGAAATTCGATGACCACCGGCTTGCTCACAGGTCTTAGATTTGGGGTCATGGTAAAAATTCTGTAAAGAACTGAAGAAGAAATGATAATATATAAACAACGTTTATGGGATGATTTGGATAGGGTTCATCAATAGGATAATTACAGTGGGTGAAATAAGTGTTGAACACGTCACTAATATTTTAAGTAGATATATTTCTAATGGTGCTATTGACACGAATTTCTCACCAGATGTCGGTAACAATCAACCAAATCCACACAGGCAAAAAAAAATTAAATATCCATTAATACAGTGATGTATAATAATAATGAGAAATGACACAGGGTAAAAGTGTTGAACACTTGAAGAAAGAGAGGTGCAACAAGCCATGAAAAGTCCTGACAACAGATGAAATCTATCAGTAATGAGAAAGCAATCCTGCCACTTAGTGAAAAATAATATCATCTGGTTTAACTGATGTCCTATAAAAAGGAGTCTCATTACCAAGGTGCAACACAAGAAACATCTCATGATGGGTAAAACCAGTGAGCTGTCTCAAGGCATTTACAACCTTATTGTTATAAAACATACTGATGGAATTGGTTACAAAATAATTTCTAAACTACTGAAGGCTTCATGGAGCAGTGTTGGGGGCCATTATTCAGAAGTGCAAATAATATAATTTCACCAGACACCAGCCACATCCTAATGCTCCCTGCAAGAATTCAGGAAGAGAAGTGAAAAAAGTATCAGAAGGCTTGCCAAGAAGAGCCAAGGACACCTGAGGAGGGCTACAGAAAGACCTGGAATCAGCAGGTACAATTTTTGTTAAAGAAAATGATAAGCAATGCATTCAACCTCCGTGGCCTGTACACACGCTCCTGAATGCATGCTCACCATGCAAGACTCAATTGCCTAATAAAACACATGTTCAAGCACATGTAAAGTTTACTCAATCACACGTTTACAAGCCTGTGAAATACTATAGAATATAGTCTTGTCAGATAAGACCAAAATTTAACTCTTTCGATGCTATAATGCCCATTATATTTGACAGCCAAAAGGCAAATCACCAAAAACACCATACCAACAGTGAAGTTTTATGGTGCAAACATCATGGTGTGGGACTGTGTTTCAGAATTCAACACTGGCAAAACTTCATATCATTAAAAGATGACTGGATGTTTGGGGTCGTTACCTGGCTGCAGAATAAATTTGGGGCCAGACGCCTGCCTGATAGTATTGCACGATGGATAATTATCTACCTGTATTTCTTAGTATTGAGGACACAAATTAGTAGGCAATGTGGAGGAAGGGAGACATTGTGTAGACCAGGGCTGGGGAACCTTTTTTGGAATTGATTTGAAGCCAAAGGTTGGTTACAGTATTGATGTAATTTTATTTCTTTTTTTTATTCACTTTATACTTAACAATAACAGTAATACTTTTGAAAGTATCCGTACTGTGAGGCAATTTTTCCAGACGTGCCTAAAACACGTGCACAGCATGGTACTCATATGTGTATATACTATCGTTACAAGATTAAGCCTATCGCTACAAGACTAAGAAAATCTTGTGTATATACTACCGCCACCAGACTAAGCCAATCTTGTGTATATATTATCGCTACAAGACTAAGCCAATCTTGTGTATATACTATCTCTACAAGTATAAGCCAATCTTGTGTATATACTATCACTACAAGTGTAAGCCAATCTTGTGTATATACTATCGCTAGAAGACTAAGCCAATCTTGTGTATATACTATCGCCACCAGACTAAGCCAATCTTGTGTATATACTATCTCGACAAGACTAGGGTAATCTTGTGTATTTACTAGTGATGGGCGAATCCTAAATTACTCGGAATCGCTTGACTCTAGCGAGTCCGAGCCCAGGACTCGCTACTCGTTGCGAGTCTAGCGAGTCCAATGTTAATGAATGGGGAAGCGAATAATAGCGAGTAGTGTGAGATTTACAAATCGCAGATGTGTCTCGGAAGCTTCAGCCTGAAGCAATCCTAGTTTTGTCATTTATTTGCATTGCTCGTTTACTTTGCAACTGTAATCGCTGGGAAACTCAACTCGCACAGATAAGAGTCCTGCTTTCTCCTCTGTGCTGGCTGCCACAGCTCCAGGGTCCTAGAGCCTGCCTGCTGCCTGATGTAGCAGTGCTGAGATTGTTCTCAGTCTGCTCATTCCCTGTGTACAGACATGAATGTCTGTGCACAGAGATGATGTAGCAGAGCTGAGATTGTTCTCAGTCTGCTCATTCCCTGTGTACAGACATGAATGTCTGTGCACAGAGATGATGTAGCAGAGCTGAGATTGTTCTCAGTCTGCTCATTCCCTGTGTACAGACATGAATGTCTGTGCATAGAGATGATGTAGCAGAGCTGAGATTGTTCTCAGTCTGCTCATTCCCTGTGTACAGACATTTATATCTATGCACAGGGGATGTAGCAGAGAGGACATCGCGTTTTGGACTGCGTCGGACGGAAGAGGATTTTTTAAATTAAAGATGGAGTCCCTAATGTTTTTTTTTTTTATTTCTAATAAACATTTTTCTTTGTGTTGTGTTTTTTTTAAAACAATTTAATAGAAATTCATGGCGGTCATGTCTAATATTGGCGTGACCGCCATAAATTTCGGGCTTAGGGCCAGCTGATAATACAAAGCTGGCCCTAACCTCTTTATTACCCAGCGTGCCATCGCTACCAGGGCCGCTGGAAGAGCGGGGTTCAGCGCCAGAGGATGGCGCTTCAATGAACGCGCCATCTTCTGGGGCGGCTGCGGGCTGCAATTTGCAGCGGGGGGTGCCCAGAAAGCTTGGGCATCCCTGCGCTGCAGATTCCAGCCCCCAGCTGCTTAGCTGTACCTGGCTAGACATAGAAATTGCGCGGAGCCCGACGCATTTTTTTTAAATTATTTCATGAAATTCTGAGATTCTGACTCTGAGACTCTGACTCTGAGACTCTGACTCTGAAATTCATGAAATAATAAAAAAAAAAATGCGTGGGGCTCCGCGCAATTTCTATGTCTAACCAAGTACAGCTAAGCAGCTGGGGGCTGGAATCCGCAGCGCAGGGATGCCCAAGCTTTCTGGGCACCCCCCGCTGCAAATTGCAGCCCGCAGCCGCCCCAGAAGATGGCGCGTTCATTGAAGCGCCATCCTCTGGCGCTGAACCCCGCTCTTCCAGCGGCCCTGGTGGCGGTAGCACGCTGGGTAATAAAGGGGTTAATACCAGCTTTGTCATACAAGCTGGTATTAAGCCCGAGATTCTTAATGTCAGGCCACGTTTGACCCAGCCACTAAGAATCTCCAATAAAGGGTTAAAAAAACACAACACAGAGAAAATTTTTTATTTGAAATAAAAAAAAAAAAGCCATTAGGGACTCCATCTTTAATTTAAAAAATCCTCTTCCGTCCGACGCAGTCCAAAACGCGATGTCCTCTCTGCTACATCCCCTGTGCATAAATATAGATGTCTGTACACAGGGAATGAGCAGACTGAGAACAATCTCAGCACTGCTACATCATCTCTGTGCACAGACATTCATGTCTGTACACAGGGAATGAGCAGACTGAGAACAATCTCAGCTCTCCTACATCATCTCTGTGCACAGACATTCATGTCTGTACACAGGGAATGAGCAGACTGAGAACAATCTCAGCACTGCTACATCAGGCAGCAGGCGGGCTCTAGGACCCTGGAGCTGCACAGAGAAGACAGCTGGACTCGGCTCGCAAAGAAACAGCAGTTACTTTGCGAGTCTCCCTGCTATCACTGGCACAGTAGCCAGTGATTACTCGCAGGAGTCTAATGCAAACAATGGCAATCCTAGTTTTGTCAGCGTTTGCCTTTGATTTGCATTGGACTCGTGCGAGTAATCACTGGGAAACTCGCCGAGTACCGAGTCCTGCGAGTCCCTTACTACTCGCCGAGTAACGAGTCCTAGCGAGTAGATTCGCCCATCCCTAGTATTTACTATTGCTACAGAACTAAGCCAATCTTGTGTATATACTATCTCGACAAGACTAGGGTAATCTTGTGTATTTACTATTGCTACAGAACTAAGCCAATCTTGTGTATATACTATCACCACAAGACTAAAGGTCCAGTCACACACAACGACGCTCCATCGATCCCGACAGCGATAACAACCTGCCGGGATCACTGGAGCGTCATCACCTGGTCGCTGAGGAGCTGTCAATCAGGCAGGTCTCCCCAGCGATCAGGGACCTGGGAGCCACCTCACACATCACAGGAAGCAATGTTCCCGGCGTCCTCCCTGCTTAGCTCAGCCTGTAAGCAGGGAGGAAGCTGGTAACTATGATAAACATCGGGAATCAAGGCAGCGCGCGCTGCCTAGATACTCAGTGCTTACCATGGTTACCAACCTATGAGATTGCTAATCATTGGTCTCTCACTGTCACACACAGCGATGCGTGCTGAACAGCAGGAGACCAACGACAAAAAAATGGTCCTGAGCCCTTTGCAGCGATCAGCGACCTCACAGCAGGGGCCTGATCGCTGCTAGATGTCACACATAGCGACATCGCTGGAGAAATTGTTGTACCGTCACAATTACAAAGATCTCGCTAATGATCTCGTTATGTGTGACTGGGACTTAAGCCAATCTTGTGTATATACTATCTCTACAAGACTAAAGGCCACGTTAGACACTTCAATTTGATAAACGATGCTGTTAACGATCACGTGCACGCACGATCGCTAACAACATCGTTCACATCTGGTGAGCTGTCACACAGGCAGACTCACCAGCGATGTGGACCAGCGAGAATGCTGGTAACCATGGCACACATCAGGTTACTAGTCGCCGCGCAGCGCTTAGTAACCCGATGTGTACCATGGTTATCATCTCCCAGCATAGGCTGTGCCGCTGGGAGATCGTTCATTGCTGTGTCACAAACCACGATGCTGCAGATCGCTCAATGGATTATCGCTTGATTTGAGGACCTGCTCACAAATCTTCCACCAAACAATCAAGTGATTTTTCGTTGACAGATCTCTCGTTTACACGCAACGACGCACAAATGATATTGCTTAAGCGATCAAAATTCTGGATCGCTTCAGCGATATCGTTTACAAGATTGAAGCGTCTGACGTGGTCTTTAGCCAATCTTGTGTATTTACTATTGCTACAAGACTAAAGGCACAGTTATACACAGAAACTTTCCAACGATCCCACCAGCGATCCGACCTGGCCGGGATCGCTGGAAAGTCTCTCTGGAGTCGCTGGTGAGCTGTCAAACAGACAGACTCAGCAGCAACTCAGCAGCGACTCAGCAGCCGAGAGATTTCTGGTAACCATGATATCTAGGCAGCGAGCACTGCTTAGTTACCCAGTGTTTATCATGGTTACCAGCCTGTGAGGTCGCTGGATCGCTGGTCTCTCGTGGTCACACATGTGGATGCATGCTGACCAGCGGGAGACCAAGGACCATAAAACGGTCCTGAGCGACGTGCAACGACCAGTGACCTCACAGCAGGGGCCTGATCGCTGGTGCATGTCACACACTGTGACATCACTGGAGAGGTTGCTGTTACGTCACAAAACCTCTGACGTTGCAGTGACATCGATAGCGATATTGCAGTGTGTGAAATACCCCTAAGCGAATCTTGTGTATTTGCTGTCGCTACAAGACCAAGCCAATTTTGTGTATGTACTATCGCTGCAAGATTAAGCCAATCTTGTGTACTTGCTATCACTACAAGGCTAAAGTCCCCATCACACATAACGAGATCGTTAGCGAGATCGTTGTAACGTCACAGGTTTTGTGACGTAACAGCGATCTCACTAACGATCTCGTTATGTGTGACACTTAGCAGCGATCAGACCCCTGCTGTGAGATCATTGATCATCACACACTGCTCTGGATCGTTTTTGGATTGCTGGCCTCCCGCTGGTCAGCACGCATCGCTGCGTGTGACAGCGAGAGACCAGCGATCAGCGATCTCACAGGCTGATAACCATGGCAAACATGCAGCGCTAAGCAGGGAGGATTACAGGCAGTGCTAAGCAGGGAGGACGCTGGTAACTATGATAAACACCGGGTACGCTACCTAGATACCGGCTGTTTATCATAGTTACCAGCGATGTGGAGGTGGCTCCCTGGTCCCTGGTCGCTGGGGATCAGGTAACGACGCACCAACGATCACTACAGGATCGTTATCATTGTCGGGATTGCTGGTGCATCGTTGTGTGTGATGGGAGCTTAAGTCAATCTTGTGTATATACTATCGCTACACGTTAGCCAATCTTGAATATTTGTTTATGCAAAAAAATGTACAATTTTGTATAACTGCATATGCTGATAGTATAACAATCTTTAGAGCCACACTTTGATAACTTTAAAAAAGTCAATTTGTCAACCATTTATTAATGTCACAAGACTGTACCTGTAGATCCCGGGGTGTAGATGGGTTTGTCGGTCTGTATGAATATATATCCACTTTGAAAGGACACCAGGACAACTTTCTCCAGGGAGCACTGTGGAGACTTTACGGACACGTACACAAATTGTTTCTTAATTGGATCTTTTTCCAGATTTGTTGAAGGGATCTGAAAAAAAACAAAAAATAACCTCATTGACACAAGCAGAAGGAAAAAACTACGAAAACATACATTTTTAATAGTGCATATTCTCCCAGAGTCTATTGCTCTAGACCCTCATCTATTCAGCAAATTGATTATTGACTATGAGCAGTGTTTCTCAATTTAAAGAGTCTTGAAATCAAGCCCATTGATATTAAAGAGTTCTGGGGTTAAACCCCAGTGGTGGAATTACAAAATAGCCTATCAATTTCTATCAGCCCTCCAACAATCTGCATCATGATGACATTTAATGTTTTTTAATTTATGTTCCCATGTGTTTTGGACTATCTGTTAATGGAGTTTAACACTTTCATCAATAGTAGTTTTGAGTGATGAGTGAGTATTGAGGCTTGCTTCACACTACGGCTGGGATCCGATCTGCGGCTATCCGCTTGAGGCAGACAGCCGCAGACTGGATCAGCACACAGAACTGGAGGGCTAATTTGCCCTCCGGTCCGGTGTGCAACCACACGCAGCTGCCACCGCTGATAGGTCAGGACCGCGGCTCACGGGGAGCTAGCCGCAGTCCTGAACTGTCAGGAGGGGCCGGGGCTGAGCTTCAGCACCATGGAGCTGTCCCCTCTGACAGATCAGGAACGCGGCTCGTTCCCTGCGAGCCGCGGTCCTGAGTCATCAGCGTCGGCAGCTGCGCCAGCTGCACACTGGACTATTAAGCCCTCCAGTTCTGTGTGTTGATCTGGTGCCTGCCTCAAGCGGACAGCCACAGATCGGATCCCAGCCGTAGTGTGAAGCCGGCCGAGTGCTCAATACTCGTAACGAGAAGATTGGACACTTGGACGGGCATGATTTGAGTACCAAGAATAAGTGAAGTCAATGATAAAGACTTCCAGGAAAATGCTTGAGTTTCCCATTGACTTCTAATAAACTCAGTACTTTAGTCGAGCCGGTCCAAGCGTCCCATCTGCTTGTTTCGATTAGCAAGCACTCGAACGGCTTAGTGCTCGCTCATTACTAGTAGTTGCATGCTGACACATGCTGGATAAGTAGAGTTTTTGTTTGGCCTAAATTGATCCTGTCTTGTTCCTTCTATCAACCAAAATCTCTGGAAAAGTGTTAACTGGAACCTCTAAAAAGATTTAGAATGTCCAAGCAACAAGCAACATAATTCCAACACTGGCTTAATTATTGAAGTAAGGTGTTTTACTCTAAATCACTGTAATAGTTCAGAGGAAACATATCTGTGAAAGCCAATTGGGCTTCATGCTGTAAAGAAGAGAATTTCAAGAGGTAGGTCCCATTGGGTTCTCCATGCTCCACTTCCTTTAAATGACTGGTCGCTCCTTAAACATACATACAGGGAGAGACCTGTCAGTCTACTTAATTGGGACTAGGATCCGCCTCTTGGACTAGTCACTCATGCAGCTTGGTCCTGCTTTTCTAAATTATGTTTTTGCTGAACCCTCGCAGTGTTCCAGACACTATCAGACATACAACACAGCAGACTCTGAATCGTGTTGCCAGTGATCCATGAAGAATAAAATAGGTGACAGGTTCCCTTTATTCTATTGCTCAAGTGGGAGCTTCCAGAGTGAAAACTGGGAGGTTGATGTTCCAGAAATCAAGACTACAGGAAACAGAGTTATTGTCTAATGGATTATCAAAGGATATTATATATGAATTGTGTAATCTACAAATGAAGGAGATCAAGTTATCAGTAGTTGTCATGCTTAGGAGGTGAGGGAATCAGGTAACTGAATGGTGAGAGGGGCGAGGGAATTCAGGGCGAGCTAAACTGACCCTTACACTGGGGGTCCCTGGCTCAACCTGCTCTTAAAGGTACCTCTAAAGATAAGGAGGTCTGAGTCTCCACCCTGTTTTCCTGAGCTCTGGATTAGGCCTAGGCTTAGGACCCCTACCTCCACCCACGGATCTGGGATCACAGCTACTCCTAAAGCAAGGACTTCAGCACAGCAACAAAGCATCAGCACAGCACAAAGACCAAGAGTAAATAACTCAGAGAGGAGGGGGAAAGCTATTTAAGCCAGGGGGAGGGGATTCCAGGTGAGTCACACCCAAGCCTCACATTAACCCCTTTAACCAGCAGCTGACCATAATAGTGAGTGTAGCTCTGGAGTATAATACAGGAGGTAAGTCAGGATCAAGACCTTCACAACCATAACTCATGCAGCTCTTGAAGAAATGCAGACACAACACACACAGCAGCATCCAGCAAAGTCAGCACAATCTAAGCGCGTGATAGTACCCCCTCTTTTGAGAGAGACCTCCGGACTCAACAACAGACACCTCCAAAGGAAATCCACATCTCTTGAGTGACAAGACATGAAAGAAGTTATGGGTTGCCAAAAGTGAGGGTAGGTCAACTCGGTAAAGCACAGGGTTGCAAATGGCCAAAATCCAAATGGTCCTATAACCCCGGGAGTAGGATCACCAGCAGCACACCTTTACCTGACGTGTTTGGACAAGACCCACACATACTCGTTCACTCTCAGGTCTGGACCTGCACATTTATTTCCAAGTCTGCGGTCACAATCAGAGGGCACACATCCAGGATGGTAAACAGCAGCAGTGTCTCCCCAGGGCACAGGGCTCCCTCCCCTTGAGTGCACAGTAGGAACCACCTCCCGTCTCCTCCTCATGGAAAGATGCACAGACTTACCATGAAGCTGAGGCATAGTCTGAATTCCACCCCCTTTTCTGGGCTCACTTCCAACCACTTCTGGTAGAGGGGTAGGAGTTGGTGCAACCAGTAAAGTAGAAATAGTTGTAGTTAGGCAATTGCTCACACAGAAAGCCCTAAAGTTACAACTTTTCTAGCCCACCAGTCAATCACCGGGTTGTGTTTCTCCAGCCAGGGTAGGCCCAATACAATGGGAGTGGGCAGGTTCTCCAAGAGGTGACAGGACAGAACTTCCTGGTGGAGAGTTCCTATGCTCAAGTTTACATTATGCATCACTTGGGAGAGGACCTTCTGGCTGAGTGGAACTGAGTCAATTGAGGCGATGGGAATGGGTCTCACTAAAGCACTGCTGGTGAGACCATAAGCCTGAGCAAAGCAAGAATCCATCAAATTGACCCCCGATCTGCTATCGACCACTATCGGCACAGTCTCGGTTTTACGATCTACCACTACCCTGGCAGACAGTGTGAACAGAGACTTAGCAAGGAATGAAATATAAACTCTCTGGTTATCTCCTTCCGAATGACCCGAGGTAGGCTGCTTCTGAGACTGCATGGTTGTCTTGGAGCGAAGTGGACAAACCTTAATTAAATGGTCTGATTTGCCACATAAAAAACAAGCTCTGCCCACTAGGTGAACAGTAGCCACAGGAGGTTTAACACGTGAACCTTCTGCCCCCAACTACATGGGTTCATCAGGTATAGTCTCCTCAGTAGGGATAGGTACAGGAGACAAAGTAGATCTCAGTCTCTCCCTCAGGCATCTGCCAACTCGTATGACTAGGGACATCGCAGCCTCCAATGACTCAGGTGCGGCGTACTGAACCAGGGTGTCTTGCAGTCTGGCTGACAAACCAAAGCAGAACTGACTTCTGAGGGCTGGGTCATTCCACTGGGTGTCTGTCGTCCATCTCCGAAACTTCGAGCAGTACTTCTCCAATGTTCATGTGCCCTGATTCAGTTTACAGAGATTAGATTCAGCAAAGGTCACCCTATCAGGTTCACCGTACACCTGAGCCAGAGCAGCAAAAAACCTGTCGCATCAACCGCAAGGATGGAGAGTCAACCGGGAGGGAAAAAGCCCATGTCTGGGGGACCCCTTTAAGAAGGGAGAGTATTATTCCCACCCACTGTTCCTCACTTCCAGATGAACCGGGCCGGAGCCTGAAATAAAGTTTACAGGCTTCATGGAACACAAAAAAATTGTCTCTTCCCCCAGAAAACCTGGAAGAGAAACCTTGGGTTCTGTCATAGCCTGAACATAAGCCAATGCCAGGTAACCCATGACTTACTGCAGCTGTTGCACTACCTGAGTTCGCAGTTACCTCCTCGGAGATATTCTGCATCAGGTGAGAAAATGCATCAGCAGATGCAGTCTGAGACATAATGACTCAAGACAAATGTTTTGGCCGCTGATAATGCCACGCTTAGGAGGTGAGGGAATCAGGTAACTAAATGGTGAGATGGGCGAGGGGATTCAAGGGGAGCTAATCTGACCCTTACACTCGTGGTCCCTGGCTTGCCCTGTTCTTGGAGGTACCTCTGAAGATGAAGAGGTCTGAGTCTCCACCCTGTTTTCCTGAGCTCCTGATTAGCCCTAGGCTGAGGGCCCCTACTTCCACCCACAGATCTGGGATCACAGCTACTCCCAAGCAAGGACGTCAGCACAGCAGCAAAGCATCTGCACAACACAAAGACCAAGCATAAATAACTCTGTCAGCAGCGTTTGACAGAAGAAGGGGAAAGCTATTTAAAGCCAGGGGGAGGAAATTCCAGGTGAGTCATACCCAAGCCTCATATCAACCCCTCAACCAGCAGCTGAGCATAATAGTGAGTGCAGCTTTGGAGTATAATACAGGAGGTAAGTCAGGATCAAGACCTTCACAACCGTACCTCATGCAGCTCTTGAAGAAATGCAGACACAACACACAGCAGCATCCAGCAAAGTTAGTGTAATCTAAGAGTGTGACAGTAGTAACTAATAGAAATATCTAGAAGGGAAATTAAGCAAGAACTAGAGTAAAATCCAGAATGAGGACCAAGATAGAAGTGGGCAATTATCAAAACAAAAAAGAAATAAAAAAATTTGCACTCACCGTGATAATCTTCAAGCATTTATTGAAAATATCAAAATAAGATGCAGGTAAATTACAGGATGCGGGCTGCATCCCTGGACAACAGCCGTTTCGCACTCAGGTGTGCTTCAACAGGTCCAATTAATTGGACATTGGACTCATTGAAGCCAACCTGAGTACAAAGCATCTGTTGTCCTGGAACACAGCCGCATCTTGTAACTTACCTGCCTGATATCTCGGTATTCACAATAAATGCTTGAAGATTCACCATGACAACTTCTATCTATTTTTCCATTGGATGGACATGTGGTGCTCCACTGGTCGGGACACCACGGAGGGGTACTGCAGATAAACCAGTGAGTGTGGTATCTCAATGACCGGGGGTTGGGATGTTAATCTGAAGCCCTCATCACAAGCATTAACACACCTTGAGCCAGGGGATCAATTGGGTAACCCGTTACTAGGGAACCGATCCCGATGGGCAGAGTTGAGGTAGGTAGTGAAGAGTGGGAAAAGGAGTTAGCCAGATCATAAGGAGAGCTGACAAAGAGGGGACCCTGTGAGTGGCAGAGAGGAGGGCACCTAAAGAGAGGTGACACAGACAGAAGGGGGATCCCCGGGTGTCAGTTAACACCCTAATCTGGATCGGCACGATACCCGTCCCAGGAGGGACCCAGTCCAACAACGGAGGATCGGCTCGGTGAGCGTGCAGGAGTTAATCCCTGAGCCACCAAACTGGAGGGATGTGAGCTGCCTTAGGGAGTCGTGACCATTCCCTGCATACATCCCCAAAAGCCCCCGTGTAGGATCAAGGAACCCTGCAATTAGGAAGACTCCGTCAGGAGTGCGGATAAGCACTAGGAAGGTACAGGTGTAGAGAGTGCAGACAGAGGGAGAAACCGGCAGGTACACCACTGAGGGTGTCGAGAAGACATCCCATCTCCTGTGACTACCCAGGCCAGCTACCCGTTCCTGTGTAATACTTGAAAATTGTCTGAAGCTACCAGTAAACCCATGCAGAGCCTAAACAGTGTGTGGTGCCTCATATTCATTGTACCGGAGGGACTACATTCCAGTCTCCTGAGCATAGACTGCATCAGCATCCCGTTTTCAGAGGACCCTTCCTGCGTGAGTCCTCTACCACCATCACTGCCCCGGGGACCCCGCTCCACCCATGGGGAGCATTATCATCTAGTTGCAGCAACACCATCCCCGGAGGACTGAAAGCAGCGCCAGTATCATTACGGATACCGTAGGTGGCGTCACGAACACTTTGCTTTTTTCTTTTCTTTGTCTTTTGCCATTTTTCAGTGACCACTAAGGCGACGGGCCCGGGCACCGGCCACCAGTGACAGTTCCGTTAATCAACACCCGGGATCCGAGTAACCCTCGGCCCTGGGTGGGTCAGATATTTGTGACACTTTCTATAGAAGCTTGGCACAGTGTAGTGATAAATTGTCATTTGCAGCTAATCTGAGTTTCTCTATTAGTGCATTAGTGCAGGTCATAAACTTTTCATGAACTGTTGAGAATTGGACAATGACTATGGTCAAAAAAATACAAAAACTCAGGAATTGAACATTTGATTGTTGTTTATTAACCTCACCAATGATGAACATCATTATGAAATGTTGGCTACCGTTAGAGAATAAAATGACGAGCCGTCTAGAGATGATTGGACATTGACTGGAAATATTCTAATCTTACCGTCAGCTTAGTGGATCCAAAAAACTGGTTATTGCCGCTCACTGAGACTTGGCCGCTGACTAAAGTGAACCTCTTCCGGGGAAAGTCATGGACTGAGATATCAGCGGTAAATCCTGTACCCTGTCCATCTACTATAAAGGTCTCATCACTGTCCACCCGCAGCACATTGGGTGTTATAAGGCTGCATCTAATAGAATAAAAACATGGAGAGAAAAGATCAATCTTTAAAATCTGCCATAAAACATTTCCAATTCTAGCACCCATAGCACAAAAGAAGATTAAACAGGTGAGGATTAGATGCACAGGAAAAAAAAATCCAAGTGCAGCAAAATTGCAAAAAATAGTTTTTTTTAATTTATTAACCATGTTTACTATATGTCATGTCAGTATGTATGATATTTTCAATAAGGCAAAAGAGGGGGGGTGACTTAAACTTTATTTTTTTTTATACTTTTCAAAACTTTTTTTTTATTTGTTTTTGATTTTACACAGCTCTCTAGTGGGCCTCAGCACTGCACACTCTGATCGCTTCTCCTGTGCACATGTGAGCTGCGAGAAGTCTCTAAACAGGAGAAATGATCACTTTCAAAGAAGGCAGGTGCTCGCCAGGCATCTAGAGGAAATGATTCCAGACCACATCCGGAGTCATGAAAAAATGTATGATTCCCAACACAGTGCTTTGGATTGCGCCTTCGGTGACTGACAGTGCGAATCAAAAGGTTAAAAGCACCAATCGGATTGCAGATCAGATCGGTGCTGATAGGGTAGGTTCACATTTGCGGACCCCTCCACAGCGTTCTGCGGAGGGGATCCGCAATGTGACCGCAGCGGCTGACAGCTCTTATCTTTATAATGGGAGCGCACAGTGCTGCGCTTGACTGCTCATGACCGTGCGCACCCACTCACTCCCATATGTGATCTGTGCGCAGGCGGATGCCTGCGCACAGATCACCCAGTCTCGTCCGCACAGGAATGCAACATGTCGCGTCCCTGGTGCGGACGAGACTGTGTGATTTGTGCGCAGGCATCCGCCTGCGCACAGATCACATATGGGGGTGAATGGGTGCATACGGTCATGAGCAGTCAAGCGCAGCACCGTGCGCTCCCAATATAAAGATAGGAGCCCACACGGGTAGAGGAAGTCAGGCACAGTCGGTCTGTAAATCACTGATATAACCCACAAAGTGTGCGATTCCTATGCACGGTGGTGCACGTGTGCGTGTTAGCAAACAGTCTCGTATAGCGATTTAGATAAGAAACACGGCACTCACCATAGGTAGAATCTTCATAGCTTTTATTCCATGCGATTCAACATAGACAAAACAAAGGGAGGGGAGGGGGTGCTGAGTCTCAGCACCCCCTCCCCTCCCTGCGTTTTGTCTATGTTGAATCGCATGGAATAAAGATAGGAGCTGTCGGCCGCTGCGGTCACATTGCTGATCCCCTCCGCAGAACGCTGCGGAGGGGTCTGCAAATGTGAACCCAGCCTTAGCTACTCAGATCAGCTGATCAGATCAGCAAACATGTACAGGTAATGCTGTTAGCTATTCAGATCAGCTGATCAGATCAGCAAACATGCACAGGTAATGATGCAAGCTCGGGGCATGAGCTTGCATCAGAGGAATGGACACGACCACGGACGTACCTTTAGCCATTGGTCGGGAAGGGGCTAAATTGCTTATTTCTGGTATTGCGGTTTAGCTCGTAATCCCCAAGATCTTTTTGAAGTTATTAGAACTTTTCAACCCCACTCAACCTGTGGTTTATCATAGTTGATTGGCTGTGCGGGAACTACATATTTATTTTGCCTATAAAATTCAAGACTCCGATGGTCACTTCACAGAACTATAACAAATCAAATCAGTAGGAAAACAGGGTTTGATGGAGTCTTCAACTACATTTCACCTTTTCTATGTGGCCATACACTAAAGAAGCCTAAAATGAAGAACAAAGAGCTTTCCATGAAAGGGACTTCTGAAAACAAGTGTTACAAGGGCCATGTCCACACACTTGCGCTCTAAGTATTTAGCGCTTCTGCGCTAAACACTTAGGTTTTGTGGGAGAAGCGCAGGTGCGTGTATGCCGGTGCTTCCTTGAAACGCAGCCCCTGGTTACCCGATGTGTATCGTGGTAACCAGTTCATACAGCAAGCTGCCTAGTGACCGCTGGTAGCGTTTCCCTGTGTGCTCGGCATAAGCGGTCACTAGGCAGCCTGCTTTATGAACTGGTTACCACGATACACATCGGGTAACCGGGGGCTGCGTTTCAAGGAAGCGCCGGCACACACGCACCTGCGCTTCTCTCACAAAACCTAAGTATTTAGCACAGAAGCGCTAAATACTTAGAGCACAGGTGTGTGGACATGGCCAAGGACTATGGCCCCATGGGAGAAAACAAAAATGACAAGTACAAATCAAATACTGCAAAAAGATTGATTGTCCAATATCTGATCCAAAAAAATCCATGGAAAGTAAAAAATCTCTAATTTTTCAGCCAGAATCCCTGAGAGCCTTCCTACGTGTTTTAACAAAAAATGGTTCTTAATCATTACTTTGTCTATTAAAAAAAGACTCAATAGAACAAAGTTAGCCATGATGTTAGAATCATGATTACAAGGTACGATACAGAACCAGGATGTGGACTGAACTCACTGTGATATTAACATATCATGACAAAACGGAATCATTCACCTCCTCATTGGGGAAAGAAAGCCAGTTCAATAACATTAGCCTTTATACTAATTACAGTATTTTTTGGACTTTAAGACATTATTTTTTCTCAAAAAATGTTGAAAGAAAGTGGAGGTGCGCCTTATAGTTAGGATGTATCTGATTTGTGGATGTGAGGGGTGGGTGGAGGAGCGAGACATAGGGAGTAGGAGTCAGCACTGGGCTAACAGTGTGCTCAATATTAAAGAAAATGAATATTCACTGCTCTCCACTCCCATAACTTCACCCACCTCTCGGCTCTGAAGGACATTAATACCGCAACCCCATAACAATGTCAGCAACACATCCCTCCATCACAAAGTGTCATGACCACATTCTGTGCTTAATATTGTTTTTCTTTCCTGTCTAATTTGCTCTTCTAAAACCCAGATGCGTCTTATATTCCAAACAAATAAGACATAAATGTACTGGTGCATTTAACAAAGGAGCAAGCACAACATTTTGGCCCATGATAGATAGTAGGCATCCTTTAGAATTATAATATATATATATATACACGCACACATCTATTTATCTATCACATATCTACCTCCTTATCTATATATATTTCTATTCATATATCTATCATCTATTTTTCTATATATTTTTAAGTATATCTATTTATCTATATATCCATATATCTATTAATACACCTATTTATCCATCCATCTATCTATATATCTATTCATCTATCTATCTATCTATCTATCTATAAATATATCTCTTTATCTCTATATTTACACATCTACCCATACATCTATGTATTCATTTATATATTTATTCATCCATCCCAATTTAATTTTCTGAGATAATGACCTTTGGGTTTTCATTGGCTGTAAGCCATAATCATCAACATTTACAGAAATAAACACATGAAATAGATCCCTCTGTGTGTAATGACTCTATATAATATATGGGTTTCACTATATGTATTGAATTACTGAAATAAATGAACTTTTTTGATGAGATTCTAATTCATTCAGATGATCCTGTATCTATAGATATATCTATAGATATAACTATATCTATTTATACGGTGAAATACAGCAGTTGCAGCACTCCAATGGTTGAGGATGATCTTATGCCTTTATTTCTGGCCTGGGGCACAAGTGGATACGTTTTGGGACCACACACCCTTTTTCCAGCAGTCTTGCATCTCTATCTATCTATCTATCTATCTATCTATCTATCTATCTATCTATCTATCTATCTATCTATCTATCTATCTATCTATCTATCCATCTATCGTACATGTAAACACCATGATAACAAGAAATGCAGTTTTCTTACATGTCATATCCAGTTCATATTTGACTGTACCTGCTGGATGCTGTAGTAACAATTGCAGTCACGATATATATATAAATATATATACTGTATATATATATATATATATTATATAACACAATATATATGGCTCTGAGATTTCAGTTTATACATATATATTAGTCAATTTCACATGTATAGGGTCAGATTATACTCACGGCGGCTGCGCGTTGGACCCAATGAGTCCATATAGTAGAATGAGACACAGAGCTCCGAGCCCCATGATGCCTCCTGGTGTATGTGCAAGTCTGGACTGGTGGGGGGGGTTATAAAGGGATTTTGTCTGCACTCTCGTACCCTGATCCCATAGTAATATTAATTAGTAACTGGAGAAATTCAAGGATTAAGGTATGTAAACAGTTGGCTGCCAAATACAGGTATGTGTATTACAAAATCATCACTGCTGGGAAATGACACAACTCTGGTATAAGAGATCAGTGAACAATCCACAGTGAGAGAGGAGAATAGAGGATTATAGAGGGTATTGTGTAACAAAGAAGCAGTGTCGAGAGACTGCATGTTATATAGAAAACACCTATACTGAACATGGAATTACTTGTGACCAACTAATACAAAACACTTAGAAAAAGGCTTATTCTGCTTCTTTCTTTCCAAGACATATCAGGCTAGCAAAGAATCAATATTCCTCCTCAAGCCCCTCACCCACCCGTAGACATCAGAGAAGAGTAAGCCAATACGGCTGACTATGAACATTAATGAATGTCCACTTCCTTTATGAAATTCATTATTGCCTACCAGTAATTGTTTGATAGCATTCAATGTTACATCATTACCAGCTATATCAATGGCCGAAAAATCCAACATGGCCAATGTAGTCTGAAATGATTTCTTTCTCTTTTATTATTATTGTTATTTTTCGGCCTTCTGCTCAAGCCCGAGCCATGGCAACTTGATGGATAAATGCTCTGTATGAAGATCGATCTTGCACAGCCGAGATAGTTCAACAGGTCTTCTCCAAGACTAGATAGGTTAACCACGGTCTTCTCTGCTGTGGTCTTCACCACATCAAGCCATTGGGTTGCTGGTCTTCCTCTTTGTCTCGTATCTTCTATTCTTCCTACCATAATGTCCTTCTCTACTGATTAATAAATGAAAGTCCATATTTCTTTCAAAAATGATCAAGCATGTTGAAATCCAAAAACTCCCTCCGCCTTTCCCCAATATAGACAATAAGGTTAAAAATCTGGACATTCTGAAACATAGCAAACGATTGTCCGGTCTTGCCGAAAGTGATGGGTTCAGCCAAGGCTTCGGTTAAAATAATATTTATGGCCAGCTTTAGATTGGTGGGACCAGTTTTGGACACTGAAATGTGCACTGACGCATCACCAACTTGATTAACAAAACTCTAAAAGATTCAGTTTTGACTCCCCTTACATTGTTTCCCATTTGACTTTCTAAGAATAGTAGTGTCTACTAGATACACAGTAGAGGTGTATGTCTAGGATGAGTATTTGGAGTTTGAGAAATTATCCTAGCATTGTGTAATAATTATAATGGATAACTCAGGAGTCTTCTTGCATGGAGCAAAGACACAACAGAACACAGTTTATAGGTGAAATAGTAAATATTATAACACACAGTGATAAACAACAAAGTGCCAAAGAAAACTCAAGAGTCCATAAACACACAGTGTAGATATTGAATGAAGCCTTAATGAAAAGTCTGTTGAAAAACCTCAGAGTAAAATGCTATTAGTGGGGCAATCCATAAAGCACATTTTTCACTTGGAGATGCAGTGAAAGGAAAGTCTATGGCAAGTCCAAAAACAGAGAAGTTTGAGCAAGAATATATAACACATTAAATCATCCAGGGAGGCCTGGAAAATAAGTTTTAGAAAGTCCACAACCAGATGCAGAGCAAATTACTGAAGTCCAATAGTCCAGAAGAGTCGCTTGCTCTGCATCTATTTGAAGTAGGAAGCGACAGAGCAGCAACGAGCTTACGTGTTAGCAAAGACAGGTGAGTCAAGAGCCGCTGCTGAGGGAGTAGCACAAGCAGCCAGAAGCAGGAGCAATGCTGGAACAGGTGTAGAAAGCAGAACCTCTGAAGAGCAACGATCAGGATATTCACACAGGATTTGCAGGAGTAGGCGGAGAACATGAGAAGCCACTATGAACAGGAAACAGGCAGAATGCTCTAGAAATATCTAGAGGCTGGGGTGGGGGTTTATAAGGGCAGAAGGAAAAAAAAGGGCCCATGAAGCAAAGCATTTTAGAAGAAGGCAAGAATGGCCAAAAGATAGTCAAAATATTCGGAGTCCTTACACGTTGACTAGATATTTTAAACTGTCCACTCAACTGCAACCTTATTTTTCCACAAGATACAATAAGGAAACTCAGAAATATAAGCTTTGCCAATTTAGTCATTTACATTTATGATTTATTTTTTTTCAAAAACTACCCAACAGGAACCTTTCTGATTGCACCTTAAAAGATTTAGGCGACAGGAAAAGCATCTATATAAAACATGTTTTATTACTATAAACTCAAGGTCTCATCATTTATGGTCAATCAATCAATGATGTCCTACAAGAACACATGGATAACCCTTTCAAATATAGCCAAGATTAGATCCCCATACCTTACCCTAAACATTATATTTAGTGCTTGAACTTTAGAAGATTTGCTGATCTCTACTATTCTTTTACATGTGAGTGGACCAGATCCTTTGGTGCTGAATTTGAAAAATTAATAGTTGTTCTACATCTTGTCCACACGTCTCATGTTCTCAATATACTAGCTTTGCCCCTCCACCACCCAACAGAAGTACAATACTGAGGCTCAGTATTGCAGTCCTGTAGGGTGGTGGAAGGTCAAAAACTTTTCTCTTGACCAGAGAAACCTGCAAGAGATACCGGGAACAAGACATAGTTAAAAGAAACGTGTGCGAGGGATCACAAACCTGTCTGTGCTCCACCAGACCACTACATCAAAGCGTCTATGAAAGCATCAAGGGCACTCACAGGACCCCCAGATGTCATGGCAACAAGTCAAGGCCCTGTGATTGTATCACAAAGCCATCGATGCCGGCGGGGAATAGCGTGATCCCTGCATTGCCGCTTTAGGTTGCGCTCTCAGTGTTTGACAGTGCAATCTAAGGGGTTAACAGTGCTGATTCGATGACTGATCTGCTTGCATCTGTTATTTGCACATTTCAGCTGATCAAATCAGCTAACATTTACAGGGGAGGATGTTAGCTCATGGTGTTAGCTTGCATCAAAATAAGAGAGGCAGTCTTGGACTTATCGGTATATACAAGGTCGTGAAGGTGTTAACAGACCGTCCCCAAAATATGTATTAAATTAGTGTATATTAGATGGAGTTTGGATATTAATCTAGCCTAGATTTTCCGGCTTTTTTATTTTATGTTATATTTTTGCTATTTATTAATTTTAGGTTTGGTATAATAGGGTAGTAGGGTCCCTACAAATACAGTTTAAAGTTTTTACAGCTTTGACTTTATTTGTTACTTTTCCACTTGAAGACACAACAGTAGTGTGGTCATCTCTTCATCTCTTGTAACCTAACATTTGTGTTGTTCGCAATTATTTGGTGTCTATCAAACTGACATTGACAAGAGCATCAATAGTGTATCTTCCTACAACTAAACTCAAATTGGTTGCCCTGAATTGTGACAGAATAAGGCTAGGGTCAGACTAGCGTTGTGCCCTGCGTTCAGGGGGTTCCGTTAAAAAGATAGAATTTGTTAGCATTAGCGTAGTGTTTACCGGAATGGTAAGACTGCATTAACGCTGCCAATTCATTCCTATGGCTGACGGAACCCCGAGCGCAGTACAAACGCCGGCATCTAAGTGCCGTAGTTTGAAACTTTGCTCTATTTCCAAGCACATCACATGACTTGCGCTTCCATTTCATGTGATGCGCTTGGATATGGCGCGAGGTTTCTAACTCCGGCACTTAGATAGCGGCGTTTGAACTGCGCTCGGGGTTCCGTCAGCCAAAGGAATGAATTGGCAGGGTTAATGCAGTCTTATCTTTCCGGTAAACACTACGCTAATGCTGACAAATTATATCTTTTTAATGGAACCCCCCTGAATGCAGGCTATAACACTGGTGGGATCCTAGCCTAAGGCGGTGATGTTTTGTCTTTTATCAGACTTCAGAAGCTTCAAGTGACAGTTGTAGCAACATTGCCCAGTAATTGGGAATGCAATGTTCTTGAATGTCCTTCTATGGCTAGGATCTCTAACTACAGGCCTCAATGGCCGCAAACAGTGCAAGTTTTCAGGATTTCCTTATATTGCAAAATGGATAATATAATCACCTGCACAAGTGATAATTTCAACCCCTGTGCAATACTAACGAAATCCTGAAAACCTGTACTGTTTGCGGCCCGCTAGGCCTGGAGTTGAAAATCCCTGATCTAGGGCTTAGGCTAGTGCCACTTCAGTTTCCAATCCAGTTACTGGATACAGTTTTTCATCCTGAAAACCTGATCAGGTATCTGACTCATAGACTCCAATGTTAACAATTGTTTGCCAAAGTGCAATCTGTCTACTGGATCCAGTTTTTGAGAAGTCAGGTTTTAATAGGGTCTGCAACATTTGTTGACCTTTTAGCAAAACCTGATCAGTTTTTTAACATGGAACCCAATGGGAACCTGATCCGGTACCGGATGGTACATATAGGTACCATCCATAACCTGATCCACTACCTGATCCGGTAAAAATGCCTCAAAACAGACAAGGGGAAAAACTGTATCCAGTAGTGCATCCACTTACTGGATGCAGCCTCCTAAGTGAGTCCCTAGTCTCACTGTCCCTAATGGCATGCCTATCAAGTCTAACCCTGCTGCTGCTTTTCATTCCTCCTTTACTGCATCAAGTTTTGATCATTTCTTATTTTATTCAGAGGTGTTCAGGAACTTAAGTCTGGTTTCACGCTTGTGTTTTTTTCAAATCAGGAAGATCAGTTATTTTAGGTAAAACAGCGAT
The DNA here is from genome assembly GCA_033576535.1 of Allobates femoralis. Taxonomy (NCBI): domain Eukaryota; kingdom Metazoa; phylum Chordata; class Amphibia; order Anura; family Aromobatidae; genus Allobates; species Allobates femoralis. Next base: position 16,963,549 of record JARQOC010000004.1, read on the forward strand.
TTAAAGAACGAGGCAGCACTCACCGGTATGTGCAGGGTGGTCTTTTAATCCAGATTGTCAAGGATAGACAGGGTGCAGGGAGGTGACCACCGGCCTTCCGTGGTCACCTCCCTGCACCCTGTCTATCCTTGACAATCTGGATTAAAAGACCACCCTGCACATACCGGTGAGTGCTGCCTCGTTCTTTAAATCGCTGTATTACGTTCTGGTGCTTTGGATGTGCACCGCCGGAGGGGTACCCGCCAGGGATGATTTCCCGGAACATGATTGTTGATACCGCTTAGTGCCCTGGAACATTTTTCTTTTGGATTTACTTTATTTTAGGTAAAAACCTGATTCTTTCAGGATCCAGTTATTTGCCCATTCACTTTAATGATGTCAGGAAGAAACCTCAAGCAACAGGATTCTATCTGATATCACTAAAGTGAATGGGCAAAAAACTGGATCTGTGGCGCCCCACGAAGTCAGGCGTCAGAGAGGGGTATTCCCCTACAAGAGGTGTAATTTCCCCAGCTGCAACTGGACCCTAGGTTGGTGGGTGGAACCCATTCCTGCACTCCCACATTAGAATAGGAGTGGGAGGTTACCCGGGAGGGAGATATATTCACCTCTAGGGGGAACAAAGGAGGTCAATCAGTCAGTAGGAAAGAATAGTCAGACAATGAATGTCTGAGAGAGTCGGCACAGTCGAAGGAGGAGGAGAGGAAAAAGAGTGTGGAACGAAGTGGAAGGTTTTACTTGGACTTCACTACGCTGATCCGGAGGAAAGCAGAAAGAGGGCGCCCGACGAGAGGAGTCTGGGCCCTAGAGAGAAAGGGGGAACCCAGCGTGGAGCGACCATACTCCAGGAATTATCCAGTCCACCACGGGAACACCGGGGCCCGAGGAACCGGCCAAGGTCTATCTTTGCAGTCGGCAACCGGCTGCTGTGGTCCGTTTATCGCCACAGCACCCTGCCAGACGGAGCAGTCTGCCTGCTTCCTCACCACGAGGGAGAGGACCCCCAAGTCTACCTACACGGAGCCATTGGGTATAGACTCATCCTAGGCGGACAAGAAAGGACACAGGTTCGTCAACTAAGGTTTACCATCGGTTCCACCATGCCACCTGGGATCCACTTGCGGCCACCCATACAGCTATCTGTTACTTTAACAACTGTTGCTGAACTGTGGACTCTGTATTTGCTACTGAACGTTTACAGTAAAGTACCTGGGAGAAAGTGACTTTGCTTGTGTGTGGTTATCTCCATCAACCTGTTTGCTTTCAGGAACGCTGCCCCGGAGGATCAGCTCCACCTGTAGGGAGCTTTGCCAACTCAGCCGCAATACCATCGATCTCTGGAGGACTGTGGCGGCGCTGGTGACCAATCACCAGGTACTACAGGTGGCGTCACATGACAAGCTCTGTACAAACACCCCTTATTGAAGTGTCACCCAGGCCACGGGCTCAGGTGCTGCCACCCGTGACATCCCCGTGAAAACACCCACCGAGCCTGATACCCGAGTACCCCAGGGCCTGGGGCTCAACAGATCCTGAAAGAATCAGGTTTTTACCAGAAATAACTGATCTTCCTGATTTGAAAGAAAACACAAGTGTGAAACCTGCCTTAGGATTCATCTCACTCCCGGCTCCAAGACTTCTCCCTACCTGCCCCAATTCTCTGGAATGCTCTACCTCAAGAAATTAGAACTATCCAGAACTTACATAGTTTTTGATGCTCCCAAAAATCACTTCTTTTTAGGGCCACCTATCATTCTCCCAAATTGAAGTCCTTTAGGTATAGCCTATTCTCTATTTCTCTGAACATAACTCTCTGTCACACTCCACCACACACAAAAAAGCTCTACACAGATTGGCTGGTGGCCACTTATTCCACCCTTATCTACTACGTATTTCCTCTAGATGGCTAGACCATCATTGTAAATAAGCACTTGAACTTTGAGTAACCCGCACCTTATTATATATTGTAAGCTTTTACGAGCAGGGTCATCATTATTTTTTGCTTTAATTATTGTATTTTTTATAACTGTTTCTTATGACTGTCTGTATATGAACCTTTGAATTGTAAAGCACTGTGGAATATGATGGCGCTATATAAAGATTATTATTACCCCGAAATGCAGCATCTGCAGTTTTGGGGTTCTGATCTGGCACAAATCCTAAGTCATATTAAAAGGCTTGTTAAAGAGTCGATTACGACTTCAAGGATTGCTACCCTTATTGGGTGGAATTAGAGTTTTTTCACTTCCTCGCTGAAATGACAATTTTTCATTATTACTATAGTTATTATTATTAGGGTTTGGTTATATAAGAGCAAAATGTTGGAGAACGAACAACTGATCCCGAACACAGTCTCACCTTGTCCCACAAAGGGGCATATTTGAACTAGCCGGGTTAGAACAAATATGTCTGAGATTACTCTGTCAATGAACTGAGCTGCAGTAGAGACCTTGGGCTGCCGATATCTTTCAACCAGATGACATAGACCTCACTGTTTTATTTTGCTGGAAAGTCGAGGTAGATGTACTGATAGAAGGAGAGGCTTCCAAGCAAGTAAGAACTGCTGCTTTCAGCTTGTGTATTTTTTGGCATCTTGCTCAATAGGGTTTTGGAAACCTTCCAATGGAGAAATGAAGGAAAAACAGAGAAAGTGTATATGCAGTGTTAGATTTCCACCACATACAGGCTGGTTTCACACTGCAGGATTTTCCCTGATCAGGTTCCATCCAGTTTGTGCCAAAACCAGGAGAGTAACTTGCAGAGAAAAACTATAATTGAAAGATTGACACCTGTTCTGGGTTTTGGAGAAACTCCTGGTTTTGGCGCACAAACCGGATGGACACTGATCAGGAAAAATCCCGCAGTGTGAAACAAGCCTTACCGTTTCGCATATAGCCTTTTACCAAAAAGTTCTACTTTGGTCCTATCTTCCAAATGCCATGAAGGAGATACAGCTAGCGTGTGGAAGAAGGTGCTTTAGTCAGATGAGACTATAGTAGAACTTTGTGGACTTAATCCAAATTTCTATGTGGCAGAAAGCTACGGTTAGGGTCTGACTTGTATCAGCCCTCAGCCTGCCGGATGCACTTAAAGCTTAGAAAATACCAGGCTCAGCACAAAGCGTTACCGGCATGTGATGCTAATAGCCGCCTGTGTATAGTATCCCTATGGCAACCTGCAGAATTATGCACCCGCTGGCTCCACTCACCACTCCCGGGTATGTGCTCTTGATGAGCTCACAGGAAACATGGTTTGCAGAGTTTTCCCATGTGTTCATCAAAAGCGCATATCCGGGAGTTGTGAGTGCGTGATTCTGCAGGTTGCCATTGGGATACTATACACAGGCGGCTATTAGCATTATATGCCGGTAACGCTATGCCTTTTTCTAAGTTTTGAATGCATCCGGCAGGCTGAAGGCAGACGTAGGTCTGACCCTAGCCTAACACTGCAGATTACCTTTAAAACACCAAACCCACTGTCACACATGGTGGTGGCAGCATCCTGCAGTTGGGAGGCTTTTCTTCAGCAGGGGGAAGTTGTTCAAAGTTTATAGAAAGATGGATAGAGCTAAGTACAGTAATGGTGCCGTCACACCTGGCGACGTCGCTAGCGACATCGCCGAAAAAGTGACGTATCAGCGATGTCGCTAGCGACGTCGCGCTGTGTAAACGAGCGCGCGCGACCACGTTTTATCGCTGGTCGCAGGTTGACAGCCGGCACCCGCGCATCGCTTCCGACATCGCTGGCCAGATCGTGCTGTGTGACGGCACCATAAGACTGCAAAAGCATAGCACCCCTGTGACAACACAACCTTTTTCAATGTGTGTCATGAGTTAATGTTCTTAAATTAGTCAGACGTGTGATTCTTTTGTTTGTTAACTCAGGTTTGTTAAATCATCAATTCTCGCCAGTCTGCTCACAGCCCCATTGTCTTAGTTTGTGGATTGCTAAGGAAATATTATTTTCCTCAGCCCCCTTCTGTCTACATCCTTTTTGACATTAATAAAATTTAGCAGTCAGATTGAAAGCCAACCACTGAAAGAACAGCATTATCAAGCCAATCCTGTAAGAATAAAATCTAGCCTGATGTTGAGGCTCATGCTATAAAAAGACCTGCTTCAGTGAACAGTTGTTCCTATGCTATGTGGCCACAGTCTATGAGTTTGTGTTCTGACTAGAGGAACAGCAAAATTGTGTTAAATTTTGCAGACGTTCAGCCTAGGATTCTAGCATTTGGCTGGAAGATCAGAGACAACTTACGGAACCCAGGTTGGGACAATTCGGTCACCTGGCTACAAACTTTGCTGGGCTCAGTTAGCTTCCTAAGTTTGCTGCTATTTCTATCAAGGTGGGTGCCAAAGTAAAGTGGGGCAATGCTAGACTGAAGTAGTTGGCCCTGGAAGCCAAAAAGGCACGAATATTATAGTCCCTGGAGAGCCAGCAGACAGGTGAGAGTCTGTTACCTGTTACATTATGTGTTTTGCTGGGTATGTGTTTGTAATGTCTATGACTGTTGGGGATCCAATAAAGTCTTACCATTGTGTGGCTCCCTCATGCTGTGCTGTCTGAGTAATGTTCTGCCCATGATTAAGGAGTTCATGCATTCAGTGGGATGAGCCCTGGTTCATGCAACCTTTCTAAAGGCACCTGAGCAAAAAGACAGGAGCACCCACTGTTCCCCGGGTCTCCACAGCCCCTTTGTGGATGGACACCCCGGGCAAATGCCCAGTTTGCCCACTTCAATGCCAGCCATAATCTGTCTGTAATCTCCTGTGTTCATGTACACTACCAAAAATATGTAATGTGAGGATCAGAGTTTGATAGATATAGTCATGGCTGAGAGCACTTGCACCCTTGGAATTGTTCCAGAAAATGACATTTTTTTCACAATAAATTATTGTTATTATGCATGTTTTGTCGAGTTACTTTCACATGTTCAGTTTTTGGTCAGTTTTTAACATCAGTTTTTGTAAACCAGGAGTAGATGAAAAATATAGAAGAGGTGACGTGTTTCTATTAGGCCACGTTCACACATTGAGAATATGGTTAGTATTTTATATCAGTATTTACAAGCCAAAACCAGGAATGGAACAATCAGAGGAAAAGTATAATAGAAACACGTCACCACTAGGGATTAGCCAGCATGTTCCCCGATACTCGGTTCTCGCCGGAGCATCACAGTACTCGCAATGCTCGGCGAGCACCAAGTACCGGTGAGTTGTTCGGGCTCATGCTCGGTTCCACCTCCCTCCATGTTTGCACTCTTTACATAGAAAACCCACATGCAGGGATTGGCTGCCACACACTACAATCCAACATCCATGTTGGTTGTGGCATTGCAGTGATTGGCTAGCCGCACAGCGTCATCAGGTCTATATAAGACCTGACCGCGCTGTGCTCGTCACTCTGCTCCACATTGACAGCTAGTGTAGGGAGAGGTGCTGCTGATTGAGGGACAGATTTTGGGTCTTTTGGGTAGTGTAGGTGCTGGGATACATAATCCATCAAAATAACAGTCCTTTTGAGGACTAATCTAGCTGTATACAGGCAGGCAGGGTATATAGCACACTTTGGTGTACCACAAGAGGCTTTATACCAATCTGCACATCTGGGGCTGGTGTACAGGCTTCTAATATCTATCTCCTTCAAAACAACAATTCTACTAAGGATTAATTTAGCTTTATAAAGGCAGGAGGGGTATTCCAGTCAGCAGATTTGGGCAGGGCCGGAGAGGGCACACTGGGCCCATTAGGCTATGGTCACACTTGCGTTGTGACCCTAGCTTGACGCAAGTATTTTACTCTGCAGCGCAGTGTTTAATGCTATGCGCTGCCAGACAATGGAGCCTATAGAAACCCGGTGTTTACCTTTACAACCAGTGGTTGGGCTCCAGCGAACAGCATATGTGCTGCAGCCCCTGAGCATTGCCCCCACAGCTCATCCTCGGGGGCCCTTGAGCAGTGCCCCCACAGCCAGGGCAGTAACCAGGTTGGGGCTGGGGGTTATCTGCCCCCAACGCAGCAGGCAGGGAGGGCGCACTCAGCCTCCTCCTGCAATCTTTCCCCGCCACCCGCATGTGTAGAGCCCACTGGGACGGGGTACTCGTTACCGGACCGGGGTACTGCTGGGGATGTCACGGAGGTCCTGGTCCGGACCGTGTCCCGGGTTCTCACAAATAAAAGGGGGGATATTTACAGGGGAGTTTGTCGTGACACCACTCACTGGTTGTGGTCAGGGTGACCACCGCTACTGCAGAACCTCCGGGGAAGATGTTTGGCAGCTGGAGATGGAACGGCTCTCCGCAGGTAGAGCTTGGTTCCCCGGGGCAGTGATAGTTAAAGTCTATGATGGATGCTATAGATGTTGCAGGATAGGGATGATAGTGGAGATGATAGCAACACTTTGTGAGGGAGTTGTGAGGGAGAGCAGGGTTTGCAAGGATTATAATGGGGGTTGTAGTCGACACAGGCACTTACTTTGCAGTTGCAGCACTGGGTGTCTTGGTACTGGATGAGGTATAGTAATAGGTGCAATTCACTTACTTTCCTGCTGCTGCAGCCTTGTTCCTCAGCTTGACATCACATGTGACATCACACAGCCCGCCCTGTCACATGACCGCTGCAAAAGACGGGTGAGAACAGAGGGGGGAGAGGGGGATCCTGCCCCCCCGGCTCCATCCTACCCCCCTGCATCCATCCTGCCCCCCAGGCTCCATCTTGCCACCATCTATACATGTTCTGTAATGTATCGCTATATACTATAGTGCTGCTATACATGTACTATAATGTATCGCCATATACTATAGTGCTGCTATACATGTGCTGTAATGTACCGCCATATACTATAGTGCTGCTATACATGTGCTGTAATGTATTTGTAATCCATATGCGCCCAGGCTTCAGTGGTACGGGAGGTACATTGATGACCTCTTCCGCATATGGGATGGGGCGTCAGATGTTCCTCCCGACCCCGAGGTGATGGCATTCTTGATGTATTGCAACAGCAATGATATGAATCTGCATTTTACCCATAACTTGCATGGTAATAAGACAGAATTTTTAGATACCTGTTTAACAGGTGACATCTCCACTGGTAGGATAGTAGTAGAAAACCTATTTCTGGTAATTCTCTACTACATGTGGACAGCTGCCACCCGTCACATACCATTAAATGTCTACCTGTGGGTGAACTAACTAGGGCTAACAGAACATGCACAAAAGGGGAGGACTTCCAGAGGCAATGTAATGACATAGAAAGACGTCTATATGCTAGGGGATACAAACCTTGGATGGTCAATCGAGGTAAACAAAATCGTGGAATCCAAAGATCGGGCATCTTTGTTATCTTATACTGAACCAGCGAAGTGCAAGAAGGGGGACACTAATCTATTGGTAACTTTTTCCACTCCATATAGTGTGGATTTTGACAAGATTACTACCATAATGCGCATATTCATCCCTATGTTGTACCTGATTTATATGAGATTCTTAAACATGGATGCAGATATATACCTAGAAAAGGGAGAGACTTAGCTAGTATTCTGTCACCGAGCATGTTTGGTAACGTTGGGAAAAAAAACGCTCCAACTTGGCTCAAATACACGGGCAAACTTAAATGTGGACAGGTTAAGTGCGGTCTGTGTAAATACATGAGCCGGACTGACTCTTTTCAGGGCAGCACAGATAATAAATCATATAAAATTACAAATTACATCAACTGCTCTTCAACTTATGTAGTTTATATGGCTTCATGCACATTGTGCAATTTGAGTTACCGGTACATAGGCTGTACTAGCCGCCCCATAAAGAAACGTCTGTCAGAGCACATTACAGCTATGGATTCTTCCACAGCCAGCAGTAAAAGATCCCTTTCAAGTCTATCTAAACATTTTCTAGAGACCCATAATGGTAGGCTTGGTAGCCTAGTGGTAAAAGGCATTGAACTGGTGAGGAAACTGGTACATGGGGGAGATTGGGTTAGCAAACTGCATAAGGGTATGTGCCCACTAGGCGTTTTTGCTGCAGTCCTGAACGCAGGAAAACCTGAGGATCCTAGAGTCCTTGACAGGAGAAATGCTAAAATCTTGTCTGCGTTTTTTGTGCGTTTTTTGCGCGTTTTTACTGCGTTTTTGGTGCGTTTTTGAAGCTGCGTTTTTCCAGCGGTTTTCCCATTGACTGCACCAAAAACGCACAAAAGAATTGACATGTCCATTCTTTGCTATCCGCACCAAAAACGCAGGTATTTGACAGTTCTTGACACTTGCAAAACTAGTGTGTGGGCACAGCGTTTTTGTAAAACCCATTGGTTTTGCTGGGAAGCCCAACCACAGGAACAGATTAGCATACATTACCATAAAACCAATGGTTTTCTGCAAGCGGAAAACGCACCAAAAACGCAGCAAAAACGCCTAGTGGGCACATACCCTAATAGGGAAAATTTCTGGATACTATGACTAAATACCAGATTTCCTTGTGGAATGAATTACGGTATAAGAATGATTTAATGTATTTTTATTGAATATACTTATTAATTTGCTTTTCTAGTGAATTTTCTCTATAAAGCAGTATACTATGCGACCCAACCCTCAATATGTATACATCTGGGTCATATACTCCTTGAGAGAACAATACGCTACACTGCATGTTGACATTATAGGTTTATTACCTTTATGTATATAGTAAGTACGTTACATGAATTTATTGGTTTAAATATTTTTCCATAAAACTTTAATGATTAATGTCACACATGGTGTCTTAGCAGGTATTTCAGTTGTCAGTTTCAGATTAAACTTTGTAAACCATGTTCCCTGTAGATTAACAGCACATGAGATTCTTTGTTAATTTAACCAAATGTGGTAAAGTTGTAGCACATGTGTCTTTCTTCTGTAATTACTTTGCCTGTATATATTGTTTGTTTAATCTTTATCAATGTGTCATTGATAAAGGTTGTTTTTAACCGAAACGCGTCTGACATGGCCTGTGAGCCTAGCTATGATGCTTTCTTTTAAGATGTTTTGAGCACTTTAATAAAGAATCTTGTTGATTTGGAAACAGTGTGCCGGACCTTCACATCCTTCACTGATGACTGAAATGTACCGCCATATACTATAGCGCTGCTATACATATGATATAAAGTACCACCATATATCATAGTGCTGCTATACATGCAGGGCCGCACCGTCCATTGGACAGTGTGAGCCCTGTCATTCAGGCGGCAGCCGGCAGGGGGAGCGGCTGTGCAGAAGGGGGCGGCGCCTCAATGCAAACAGCCTCCCCCTGTCATGGCGCTCACCCCGCGCACCGGAGGTAAGCGGCGACCGCCGGGGGAGAGGCACAGAAGGGGCGGCAGGGGCCCCAGGCATCAGTAGCACCCCCCCCCGGCACTCACGGCCGCGGCCAGCAATCAGTGCCGCGGCTCAGGCGGCAGTGGGGCTCGGTGCACCCCTGTATACATGTACTGTAATGTACCGCCATATAACATAGCGCTGGTATACATGTACTATAACGTACTGCCATATACTATAGTGCTGCTATACATGTGCTGTAATGTACCGCCATATACTATAGTGCTGCTATACATGTACTGTAATGTACCGCCATATACCATAGCGCTGCTATACATGTACTGTAATGTACCACCATATACTATAGCGCTGCTATACATGTGCTGTAATGTACCGCCATATACTATACTGCTGCTATACATGTACTGTAATGTACCGCCATATACTATAGCGCTGCTATACATGTAATGTAATGTACCGCCATATACCATAGTGCTGCTATACAAGTACTATAATGTACCGCCATATATTATAGCGCTGCTTAACATGTGTTGTAATGTACTGCCATATACTATAGTGCTGCTATACATGTGCTATAAAGTACCGCCATATATCATAGCGCTGCTATACATATATTGTAATGTACCGCCATATACTATAGTGCTGCTATACATGTACTGTAATGTACCGCCATATACCATAGCGCTGGTATGCATGTACTATAACGTACTGCCATATACTATAATGCTGTTATACATGTGCTGTAATGTACCGCCATATACTATAGCGCTGCTATACATGTACTGTCATGTACCGCCATATACTATAGTGCTGCTATACATGTACTGTAATGTACCGCCATATACTATAGCGCTGCTATACATGTATTGTAATGTACTGCCATATACAATAGTGCTGCTATACATGTACTGTAATGTACCACATTTTACCATAGCGCTGGTATACATGTACTATAACGTACTACCATATACTATAATGCTGCTATACATGTGCTGTAATGTACCGCCATATACTATAGTGCTGCTATACATGTGCTGTAATGTACCACCATATACTATAGTGCTGCTATACATGTGCTGTAATGTACCGCCATATACTATAGTGCTGATATACATGTGCTGTAGTGTACCGCCATATACTATAGTGCAGCTATACATGTACTGTAATGTACTGCCATATACTATAGCGCTGCTATACATGTAATGTAATGTACCGCCATATACCATAGTGCTGCTATACATGTACTATAATGTACCGCCATATACTATAGCACTGCTATACAAAACCTCAGCGGCAATGCAGGACGATGGGAGCCTATGGCTCCCATCGCTTGTCAAGTCGCCGGCGATCGTTTACATGGGGCGATGTGTGCACATCGCCCCAGATCGGCCGCCTAGTTTCTGAAACCAGGCGATCAGTAAATGGCGTCGCCCTCTCCCATTTACATTAGGCGATGCAGGGGCGATAACGGCGCCGATAGGCCACGTCCCTGCATCGCCTAATAAATCGGCGGTACCATCACCTCGTGTGACGGTACCTTTAGGGTACACTATCACGTCATCCAGGTAGAGCAGTACCGTCTCAAAGTTCTTATGTCACAGGCAATTCTTCATCAACCTCTGGAAGGTTCCAGGTGCATTACATAATCCGAAGGGCATGCTGTTGAATTCACATAGGCCCATAGGTGTTGTAAAGGCCGTCTTCTCGCGGTCTTCCTCGGCTACGGACACCTGCCAATACCCACTAGTGAGATCTAAGGTAGAGAAGTAATTGGCAGACTTCAACGCAGCTAAGGATTCCTTTATACGAGGTAACGTGTAAGTATCCTTGTGTGTTATGCGGTTTATTTGCCTATAGTCTACATACATTCTCATACTGCCATCCTTTTTCCTGACTACAACCAATGTGGCTACCCAAGGGCTACAGCTAACTTGTATAACCCCTGCTTCGTTCGTGTCCTGTAACATTTCCTTGGCGTTCTGATAATGTGTGATAATGTACCTTGATTGGTAGATGTATTCCTGTGGGGATGTGATGTTGCATCCCTTATCCTACCAAAGTCAAGTGGATACTTACTAAAGAGTTGTTCAAATTCCTGAACTACCCGGTACAGACCTTGCTTTTCATACACAGGAGTGGTGTCAGTTCCCACATGGATTTGCTGGCACCAGTCCTCCAGTGGCCCTGTTGTTTGATCAGTTTTTTCCCCTTTGGTATGGGGTATGGGTCCCACTGTTTGGATCTCGTTGTTACTGACTGTGTACAATTTAGCAACGGTTGCATACCTGGGTAATATAACATCTAAAACTGCCACAATTTAAGATGCAAACTGGTACTCTCCCATTGTGTACATCACCACCCCCCTGGCTGTCAAGAGTGTAGGTCTGTGCTCTGTGCTGATGGGCTCCACTAATGCCTGATAGTCCTGCCCTCTCAGACCTATAGCTGCATGACACCAAATCATCATCTCACTCATTGGGGGAATCACAATAGGCAACGGGTCTGTCACCCGTGCAGTACCAATTTCGCCACCTGTAATTGTTACCTGTTGATGGTGCAGGATGGCTCTGATCTCATGCTGGAGGACCTTCCTCTGACCACGTCTGGCAGTGTCTGCGATTAGGGATGGGCGAATCTACTCGCTAGGACTCGTTACTTGGCGAGTAGTAAGGGACTCGCAGGACTCGGTACTCTGCGAGTTTCCCAGCGTTTACTCGCACGAGTCCAATGCAAATCAATGGCAAACGCTGACAAAACTAGGATTGCCTTTGTCTTGCATTAGACTCGGCTACTGTGCCAGTGATAGCAGGGAAACTCGCAAAGTAACTGCTGTTACTTTGCGAGCCGAGTCCAGCTGTCTTCTCTGTGCAGGCTGCCGCAGCTCCAGGGTCCTAGAGCCCGCCTGCTCACAGAGATGATGTAGGAGTGCTGAGATTGTTCTCAGTCTGCTCATTCCCTGTGCATAGACATCTATATCTATGCACAGGGGATGTAGCAGAGAGGACATCGCGTTTTGGACTGCGTCGGACGGAAGAGGATTTTTTTAATTAAAGATGGAGTCCCTAATGGCTTTTTTTTTATTTCTAATAAAAATTTTTCTTTGTGTTGAGTTTTTTTTAAAACAATTTAATAGAAATTCATGGCGGTCATGTCTAATATTGGCGTGTCCAAAATGCGATGTCCTCTCTGCTACATCCCCTGTGCATAGATATAGATGTCTATGCACAGAGAATGAGCAGACTGAGAACAATTTCAGCTCTGCTACATCATGCAGCAGGCGGGCTCTAGGACCCTGGAGCTGCGGCAGCCAGCACACAGAGCAGACAGGACTCTTATCTGTGCGAGTTTCCCAGCGATTACTTGCAAAGTAAACGAGTCCAATGCAAATCAATGGCAAAACTAGTATTGCTTCAGGCTGAAGCTTCCGAGACACATCTGTGATTTGTAAATCGCACACTACTCGCTATTACTCGCTTCCCCATTCATTAACATTGGACTCGCTAGACTCGCAACGAGTAGCGAGTCCTGGGCTCGGACTCGCTAGAGTCAAGCGATTCCGAGTAATTTAGGATTCGCCCATCACTATCTGCGATCTGTTGAAGCAAAGACAAGACTTCCTCCAACAATTGCTAACAACATTAGGGCCTAGTATTATATATGGGTCATTTGCATTACTGGCTTCTGCTACTACTAGGACCCCCTGGTTCTGCAATTCCACCCTCCCCACCTTTATGGGCACTTCTCTAACCCCCATTACAGTGATTGGTTCACCATTGGATGCATTGAGAGTAAAGTCTAAGGCCCCTTTCACATCACGATTTTTGTGCATCTGTGGCTGTCTGTTGTAAAACGGACAGCCACGGATCCGATTTGGCCCCCATGTTATCCTATGGGGGTCAGATCATATCGGATTTGGCCTAATTGGCATCCGATTTTGTGGGATCCGATTTGTGTCCGATTTTTTGCTGGACCCAAAATCAGAGACTGCTCTGATTTTGGGCACAGAAAAAAATCGGATCCCACAAAATCAGATGGCAATTAGGCCAAATCCGATCCAATCCGTGGCCTTTAACATGGGGGCCAATGAGCGCGGGTCCGAGGAAACAGCTGACCGTATCTCGGACCCGATTTTAGTGTACTGGTCATGCTAAAATTGCTCCAACCATTCTAATTACACTTCTGCAATGTATAATATACATTGCAGAAGTGTAATTAATAAAAGTAAGAGTTACAAAATAAAAAATCACTATGCTCACCTATCCGGGATCCACCGCTGCTTCCCAGCAAGGTCCGGGTGCTTACAGGATCTGTGATGATGTCGCAACCCAGAGCATCATCGGAGAAGTGCAAGTTCCCCACTGTGTCCGGATCCAAGATAACCACGGACCCATACACAGAATAGGTCACCTCCTGTGGTGTCCTTACCTGTCCATGGGATCCTGCAAAAAGTAGGATCCCATGGACAGGGACAGGGAAAAATCGTTTTGTGAAAGCACCCTAAGGCAGGCTATTTCAGTTCTGCATCAGCTCAATACTTCTTATAAAGGATATAGTGGATGGTGGTCACCTGTGACCCGCTGTCCAGCAGAGTAGTGTCGGGATGCAATCTAGTACAATGGACAGAAACGGCCTCTGTCCGATGAAAGTCTTGTACCAGGTGGCTGGGCCCTGTTGATCTATTCCCGAGGTTTTGCCCCGGCCCCCAGGGACTGCCCGTTTAAAGATCAGCTCCTAGCGATGTGGCTGGTGCGGTTACAGCGGCGGCAGATGGGCTCCCTAATGGAGCTGTAGCGGTTGGTAGTTCTTCCCCGGTACGCTGTGGCTTGCTTCGCTCTCATCCAGGGTACATCGACAAGTTGGATCAGCGGTTGAAGTCGGGGCTGGGGTCTTGGCGCTGGCTGTTGATTTTACTGCAGCTGCAGAGCGTCCCTCAGCTTAGTGATGTTTTTGTTCATTTGGAGAATCTCAGCACGCATCTCAGCACGCAGGGAATCATTTTTGTCAGGCTGCGCAGATTGTACATTGTGCGTGGCTGCAGACAGGGGTACAAAATTCAGGGCAGCCTGCACCTCACCACTGCACCACCTTTTATTGGCAGTTTCATGGGTTTCTACTGGCCGCAACCCTTTGATGGCCATGTCCTTCACGGTGTTAAAGTCAGCTTCTGGATTGCTCAATGACCACCAACGCACAGTCTTATTGTCCTCGGGGGATAGCAGTCCCCGAGTGAATTGTTTAATTATGACCTTATTCTCATCGGGTACACTGGCAGGGCTCACATGTTTAAGAGCGCGTGTCGAGCCCACTGGGGCGGGGGTACTCAGTACCGGACAGGGGTTGCTACTGGGGGATGTCACGGAGGTCCTGGTCCGGACCGTGTCCCGGGTCCTGGCAAGTAAAAGGGGCTTATTTACAGGGGATAATAGTTTGTCGTGACGCCACCCACGGCTTGTGGTCAATAATGGGACTACTGCTGCTGCAGAACCTCCGAGGATGATGTTATAGCAGCTGTAGATGGAATAGTTCTCCACAGGTAGAACATAGAACTTGGTTCCCCGGGGCAGTGATGATGTTAGAGTCTATGGTGTAGTATAAGCTTGTAGTGGATGCAATACACTTACTGTCCTGATGCTGCAGACTAGTGATGGGCGAATCCTAAATTACTCGGAATCGCTTGACTCTAGCGAGTCCGAGCCCAGGACTCGCTACTCGTTGCGAGTCTAGCGAGTCCAATGTTAATGAATGGGGAAGCGAGTAATAGCGAGTAGTGTGAGATTTACAAATCGCAGATGTGTCTCGGAAGCTTCAGCCTGAAGCAATCCTAGTTTTGTCATTTATTTGCATTGGACTCGTTTACTTTGTAACTGTAATCGCTGGGAAACTCGCACAGATAAGAGTCCTGTCTGCTCAGTGTGCTGGCTGCCACAGCTCCAGGGTCCTAGAGCCCGCCTGCTGCCTGATGTAGCAGAGCTGAGATTGTTCTCAGTCTGCTCATTCCCTGTGTACAGACATGAATGTCTGTGCACAGAGATGATGTAGCAGAGCTGAGATTGTTCTCAGTCTGCTCATTCCCTGCACAGGGGATGTAGCAGAGAGGACATCGCGTCGGACGGAAGAGGATTTTTTTAATTAAAGATGGAGTCCCTAATGGCTTTTTTTTTTATTTCTAATAAAAAATTTTCTTTGTGTTGTGTTTTTTTTAAAACAATTTAATAGAAATTCATGGCGGTCATGTCTAATATTGGCGTGACCGCCATAAATTTCGGGCTTAGGGCCAGCTGATAATACAAAGCTGGCCCTAACCTCTTTATTACCCACCGCTACCAGGGCCGCTGGAAGAGCGGGGTTCAGCGCCAGAGGATGGCGCTTCAATGAACGCGCCATCTTCTGGGGCGGCTGTGGGCTGCAATTTGCAGCGGGGGGTGCTCAGAAAGCTTGGGCATCCCTGCGCTGCGGATTCCAGCCCCCAGCTGCTTAGCTGTACCTGGCTAGACATAGAAATTGCGCGGAGCCCCACGCATTTTTTTAAAATTATTTCATGAAATTCTGAGATTCTGACTCTGACTCTGAGTCTCTGACTCTGAGACTCTGACTCTGAAATTCATGAAACAATAAAAAAAAAATGCGTGGGGCTCCGCGCAATTTCTATGTCTAGCCAGGTACAGCTAAGCAGCTGGGGGCTGGAATCCACAGCGCAGGGAGGCCCAAGCTTTCTGGGCACCCCCCGCTACAAATTGCAGCCCGCAGCCGCCCCAGAAGATGGCGCGTTCATTGAAGCGCCATCCTCTGGCGCTGAACCCCGCTCTTCCAGCGGCCCTGGTGGCGGTAGCACGCTGGGTAATAAAGGGGTTAATACCAGCTTTGTCATACAAGCTGGTATTAAGCCCGAGATTCTTAATGTCAGGCCACGTTTGACCCAGCCACTAAGAATCTCCAATAAAGGGTTAAGAAAACACAACACAGAGAAAAATTTTTATTTGAAATAAAAAAAAAGCCATTAGGGACTCCATATTTAATTAAAAAAATCCTCTTCCGTCCGACGTAGTCCAAAACGCGATGTCCTCTCTGCTACATCCCCTGTGCATAGATAGATGTCTATGCACAGGGAATGAGCAGACTGAGAACAATCTCAGCACTGCTACATCATGTCTGTGAGCAGGCGGGCTCTAGGACCCTGGAGCTGGCAGCCTGCACACAGAGAAGACAGCTGGACTCGGCTCGCAATGTAACAGCAGTTACTTTGCGAGTTTCCCTGCTATCACTGGCACAGTAGCCGAGTCTAATGCAAACAATGGCAATCCTAGTTTTGTCAGCGTTTCTGACAAAACTAGGATTGATATTGATTTGCATTGGACTCGTGCGAGTAATCACTGGGAAACTCGCAGAGTACCGAGTCCTGCGAGTCCCTTACTACTCGCCGAGTAACGAGTCCTAGCGAGTAGATTCGGCCATCCCTACTGCAGACTTCTTCTTTCCAGCCTGTGTGTGTGGAGCTGACAGGATGTGGCTCTCCAGGTTGGATTTCTCTGCAGTCCTGTTGGAGGGAATCATGTGCAGGCAATAGAAAATCATGCAAGGAGTCAGAATCAGGGTTCACCGTGTTTACTTAGCAGTTTGTTCAGCATAAGAGCTCAGTTACAGTTCAAGGTACAGGTCTTTACACGGGTTACAACTCTCCCCGCCGGGTTCCTTTACTCCCTGCAGCCAGGTTGTTCCTCTCTGTGACCCCTCACTCCTTCTCTGTCCTTTCCAGGCTTTTACTCTCTCACTTGGTGTGTGTGTCTCTGGACAGTATGGTGGTGCCTCAGACCCCTGTGGGTCCTCGTGGTCGCCACTGAGCTGCCTGTCCTTTGAGGTAGGAACTCTAACGTGGAGTTAGAGCCCCCAGTCGGTTAATCTGGGGAAACCGGGTGAATCGTCGGTCCCTTTCAGAGCCGACACTCTGCTGTTAGCCTAGCCTCCAATAGTCCTGCTGTGCTAGGCTCTATCAGGCTCCTTTTTACCGTGTGATTCAGGTTCCATAAGAAGGCTACTCCGCCTACAGTCGGTCGTTTTGGCTGTGTTTCTAGGACCCAGTGCTGCTGGTCCTCTCTTCCCTCACACTCCTGGGGTGCTGGATCTGAATGGGCTTTCTCTCTGTGGCGTCACACTAGCTCTTCAGATTCTGCACTCCTTACACCCCACTCCTCCAGGACGTGTGCTTCTGGTCTATACTGCTCAGCCTACCTTGGCCTACTGCTGTCTTTCAGCCTGGTCCATGCTTCCCAGCCTGCTGCTGATCTGTGTCTTGGCTGCTCGGCACCCTAGGCCTACTGACTCCTTCCTCCTCCCCTTCTCTATTTCTACCATCTATCACCTGACCTGCTTGCTCTCCCACCCACTGTTCTCTAAACCCACCACCCCTTGCCCGCCTGGAGTCCCAGGCTCCGGGTTGGGTGCTGGTGAGTGAGATGTCTGTGAGGGTGTTGTGGTGCAACTGTCTTCCTATCTTACCTGGCTGCAGTTCCCTATGTGGCCTCCTGGTCGCAGGGGCGCCACATGCGCAATGCTTCTTCCAGACGCCAGGCACAAGCTCTAATATCATCTCCCGGCCTCTGGTAGCAGTGATGGAAGTGCATGCGTATATCAGCCTCATTGCACTCCTCAAAAGTAGCTCTCAATTTGTTAAATATAGCAGCTGCTGATCTCTGTTCAGCGGCAGACCAGGACGCGCTCTCTTCTTCTACTGCGCCAGTTAACTGTCCGAGTACAACGGTGGCGTGCTGTTGACCGGTCATCGCATGCATATCTAGGACGCTGGTGATTTTTCTCCTGAACGCATCCAACGTATCAGGGCGACCGTCACAGTGGGGCAAGCACTGGGATGTATGGGAGTGAGATCGGCGATTGCGCCTAGTGCGCCGGTGGTGCTGGCAGTGCTACTGGAGGCAGCCATGGTTGCTCCCGGGTAATTCCTAGGGTCAGCGAACGCGCTGTCGTCGTCGCTGGAAGAGACATGTTGGAGGCCCTGCTAGTGAATTACAGCCAGAACAGTTAAACAGTTCGGAAGTTTCCGGGAATGCTCGGCTGAGCTAGGGGTGGGCTTCAGTTTCGCACTCTACAAGCTGGAACGCCCCCTTTCTTTCTGCTCTTCGGCTCAGTAATGGCAGCGTAGTTTTAACAGTCACTCACTACAGTTGAAATCACGGCACACAGTACCCGGTAATACCGGGCATGGGATCCTGTTCGGGGATGCCAGAAAGATATGTTGAGCCACAGGTCCTGGGGTACTCGGGTATCAGGCTCGGTGGGTGTTCTAAGATGTCACAGGTGGCAGCGCCTGATCCCGTGGTCTGGGTGACACTTTAAATAGGGGTGTATTTACAGGTGATAAGAGTTTGTCATGTGACACCACCTGTAGTACCTAGTGATGAGTCACCAGCGCCGCCACAGTCCGCCGGAGGTAGATGGTAGTGCGGCTGGGATGGCAAAGCTCCCTACAGGTGGAGCGGGTCCTCCGGGGCAGCATAGTGCAAAGGGGCAGCTTGGAGTGGAGCTTTACGTCGGGATAGGGGAGATGGAGCAGTCTATAAGGGACACCGGGAGCGGAGAGAAATAACGCACACACACTGTAGAAGTCTCTTTTACCTTTTACTGGTGGTACGGCAGGTAAAGACGTCCAGGGCACTGACGGGTGACCAGGTGCACAATGGGTCCCCACAGCAATTGGGTATAAGGCCTTCTCTGTTTCTTCCCACGGTTTCTGAAGCCCAGTCTGCTTGTGCGGTCCACGGGTTACCCTCTCTGATCACTGCTGTGCTGATCTACACTGCGGTGTCTGGTTCCCTCTCTCTGGACTCACAGGGGGACCAGGTGATTTGAAGTCTCCACGGTGTGATTGGGTTTTCCGTAGTCCTGAGTATCTTACAGGTACAGATCCTCGATGTCCGGTACGTCTTTTGGCGAATTTCCACTAGTTCCTCACTCCCTTGGTTTTATGTTCCTTGCCTTCTGTCCGCACTCTCAGGCTTGCGGGACGTCAGAAGGGCCACTCCGGGTCACTGGCTCGGGCCTAACTGCGGACCGACCACCAGGACGTCTTCGCAGACTCTCCTTGCGTCTGCACACTCTCACTAACTCCTCCCCCAGCAGCAGTATTTATAGGGGAACTCACCTAAAGGCCATGAGTAGAGCTCCCCCTACTGTGTCGGGGTAGAAGATGTTGCATGTAGTAGGTACCTGCTGTGGAAACCCAGCTTTGCATTAGAGAAGTCTGTGGCTACCTGCGTGAGCAGGGTGCCACATATACAAGTCAGCACATCTGGGGATGGTGTACAGGCTTCTAATATCTGTCTATTAAAACAACAGTTCTTCCAAAGATTAATTTAGCTGTATACAGGCAGGAGGGGTATATAGCACTCTTCGGTGTACCACAAGAGGCTGTGTACCAGTCAGCACATCTTGGGCTGGTGTACAGGCTTAAAATATCTATCCATCAAAACAACAGTCCTTCTAAGGATTAATTTAGCTGTATACCGGCAGGCAGGGTATATAGCACACTTTGGTGTACCACAAGAGGCTTTATACCAATCTGCACATCTGGGGCTGGTGTACAGGCTTCTAATATCTATCTCCATCAAAACAACATTCCTCTTTAGGATTACTTTAGGTGTATACAGGCAGGGTATATAGCACACTTTTAAACCCCCTATAGCACACTATTTTAAATGCGGGGGCCAGTGGCAAAGGACAAGGAACTGGATGTGATGGTGATGGTGCATGCTGAGGCCTTGGGCAAGTTAGAATTGTGCCACAACAAACACCCACATCTTCTCGCCCTACCTTCCTGTCCCAATTCCTAGAGTCAACAGGTTGCTAGTTGGATAGTGGATAATGCTTCAAGTCAGTTTGCCAAAACCACAAAAACCCTGTCTTCCACACGGTCAAGTCTTAGTAGCCGTGAGTCTGGATTGCATATTACTCACCTGATCCTTCTGCCTCCCACCATACTGAGTGCCCAGACAAAAATGATGTCACACTTGGACACTCTGAAGAGCTGTTCACTTTTCCATTCATAGATCTGTCCCACTTGCCCGCTCCACTTGAAGTGGGACATAAGGAGATCGTATGTAGCGATGCCCAAATATTTGAGCAGCTACGGTCACACAAGACAATCGTGGAAAGTGTCTCAAGAGGTGGACGATGATGAGACAAAATTGACAGAAAGTCAGGAGGAGGACCAGGGTGCGGAAGTGTTAGACGACATGGTGGATGATCTCGTAACTGACCCAATCTGGCAGGAGGACATGCAGAGTGAGGACAGCTGCGCACAAGGGGAGGGAGGCATAAATCGCAGCAGGCAGGAAAAAGCAGTGTGGTGGCCACAGACAGAAGACGGGCAACCGTTCCCCGTAATACCAACACGACGGAAGTTGCCAGTACAACTCTTAGGACTTCCCGTGGCTGGCTGTTTTTTAAGGAGTCTGCTGATAATTCCACAAAGGACATTTGCAACACCTGCCATGCCAGCATCAGAAGGGGTAGCAAAACTACCAGCCTGACCACCACCAGCATGGTCAGGCACATGGCAGCAAAGCATCCGACTTTGTGGGCCGAACCCCAGAGTCCAGGAGCAGTGTCTGCAGGTGACACCACTGCTTCTTGCACTATTGTGCGTGCAAGACAATCCCCTGTCCATAGTGTGGCACCCCAGGGTTCGGTTTCCACAGATACAACTGGGACAGAGAAGGATCTCCACATCAGGTAAGCTGGCACACAACACTTTCCACTCCAGACCTGAAGGGGGAGCTCTACAAGCCGAGTTCAGGCGAGGTCCCCTATAAATTCAGGCTTGGAGGTGAAGTTAGTCAGTGTAGTTCCTGAGTTCAGTTCCAGGGAGGACTGTGAAGATATGCTGGTGATGGTCCTGTGCTAAGTCCATACCAGTGATTACTACTAACCTGCGTGAGAAGCCCTAGAGTGAGGGTCGGAGACAAGGAGTATTAATAGCAGGGGGTGTGGAGCCATACGGTTCGCCTCAAAGGAACAGAGCCTGAAACTGGACACTGGAGTCCGTGACTGCAAGGGACCTGTTAGCCCAGCAGTAAAGACCGGAGGCTAGGAGACTCCAGGTGTCCTGACCACAGCAGCACTTGATAGCTAGAAAGGAATGGTGTCTCACGGTTTGCACCGCTGCTTCAAAAGATGCACTGGGAAGACATTACTTCATTCATCACCTCCTTTATTCCTCCACACTCACTGATAGAGCTGGATTGTAGAAGGTGAAGAAGAGATAGCGGATCATACGGAGGCAAGTGTTCAGGAGTTAGAGATGAAGGGGAGATTAGAGACAAGTCCGTAATTAGCAGCAGAGTTCTGGTCAAGGGATGTTTTTTATAATAATGGATGTATGCTGGCATGTTTGAAGGAGGAGGGGAAAACACCAGATGAGAGGGAAATATGAAATATTTTAGTTAGTGAGATGTGACAGATGGAGAAAGAGAGGAAGGATATGTGAGGGAATAGGGTCACTGGTGCAAGTAGTAGGGCGAGAAGATGCAAGAAGCCGGGTACTTCTTCCTCTGTGACCGGATCAAAAGACCGAAAGTGAGTTGGATGAAGTGCAGGAGCGAGGAGAAAGCATGAATGTTCTGAGGCTGTGAGGAAATTTCCAGTCATATGTTGTCAATTTTGTCCTTAAAATATTTGGCCAGATCGTCAGCGCTGAGACTGGGGTTGGGGCCTGTATTCTTTGACTGAGGAGAGAATGGAACGTGTCAAAGAGTCGTTTAGGATTGTTGGCTACTGTAGTGATAAGGGTGTTGTAGTAAGCTTGTTTGGAGAGGTGAAGGGCAATGTTGTATGTTTTTAGCATAAACTTATAATGGAAGAAATCTTCGGCCAGGTTGGATTTTCTCCACAGATGTTTTGCGCACCTGGAGCAACGCTGGAGAAACTGTGTTTGCAGTGTGTGCCAGGGTTGCCGCTGTCGGTGCTGAGATGTTTTAAGTATAGGAGGTGCAGCTTCATCCAGGGCACTTTCCAGTGTTTCATTATAGTGTTTTAGAGCAAAGTCAGGACAAGAGAGGGAGGAGACTGCGGCCAATGAAGACTGTAAATTCTTTATAAGTTTCTCAGTGTCAATGGCACGTATATTCCTATAGGTGAAGCAGTTGGGAGTGTCCTTGAATTGTTGGCAGTACTTGACAGAATGAAAGAAGGTTGTGGTCTGAGAGAGGAAGAGAGGAATTTGTAAAATCATGCACTGAGCAGATGACTCACCGTGGCCGGGACTCCGGTTTAGACAGGCGATGCTTCCTTCCTCCTTGTCACGGGTGGACCGCGCCTGCCGGTAGTGGGGCACGGTGTAGTGCAGATCAAAGTGTTGAAGACGTCTTGTAGGGAACAGATTAAAGGGGTTTTCAATTTATTCGTGACACCACCTATGAGTAGTTCGGTAAGGGCTACCGACGCTGCGGAACCTCCGGGGGATGGACAGCAGCAAGATGTTACGCTCCCCACAGGCTGAGCGGTGATCCCCGGAGGCTGGAGCTGCTTAAGATGTTGTGCGGCAGCTGCAGTTACCTTGTAGTGCGGACGGACAGTTCATAAGGAAGCACGGACACAGAAAGTCTCTGCAACGGGTCTTTACTGTAACCAGCAGGCAGTACATGGTATACAGATTACGGGTAGTGGACCGGTTGGACTCAGCAGTGATGGTGTCCCTTAGAAATCCGCAGTGTTCCTCCATTCTAACTAAGTGATTGCCAGTGTCGCCCAGGAATACCAGGTCAGGTACGGGGAGGCTGCTTCAATGCCCTATCCATGATGTACGTTCTGGATGTTTTGGGGAGCCTTGGATCCCTCAGTGGGTACACCGCTGGTTAGACGACTGGAAGTTGGCTGGTGGTGGGGTGCTCCTGTGAAGCTGCTCCTCCACGCTTCTGGTTCGCGTAGCAGAGGTGAACTGCTGCCAGCTTCGGTACCAGTGAACCGGCTGTGAGTTGTGGGCACGGGAGTCTTTTGGGAACCCGTGTGAATGATGCCCAATCCCGGTTGGTAAGGCCTCAGGTGCTGACACCCGACCGGTGACGGCCCGGGGGCTGCACGGGGTGCGGAGCCCCCGCTCCTCTCCAAGTTCAAGTTCTCTGTTCTAGACTCTGATCTAGACTCTTCTGTTCTGTTCTGCAGACTAAGTGTCTGTTCTCCCTACACTTCCCTAGCACTCTGCCCACCAGGACCTAGGATTGGCCCTCTGTTCTAGGTGATGCATGCAGGGTTGGATTTCTACATTAACCAGGTCACTGCTGTGTCAGAGAATATTGCTGCTGCATTTATGGCTGCAATACCCTCTTGTGACGCACTCGTTGTGGGGCGCCACACAGAGCCAGGAGAAGATCAGGTCCAATGTATTCCGATCTTCGTGTGTGGCAGATTTACAAAGATGTGAAAGACCAAGAGAGGAGGATAGGGTTAAAATATGAGAGGTGGATGTGGAGATGGGGTTGTCGATAGGAAAGTTAAAGTCACCTATGATGAGAGTGGGAAGATTGCAGGCTAGAAATTGGGGGAAGCCAGGTAGCAAAGTGATCAAGAAATTGACGTGGGGGTCCTGCGGGTCCATAGACCACTGCCACTCGCAGGGAGAAGGGCCAGTAGAGTCTTACAGTGTGTACCTCAAAAGAAGGGAAGATAAGTGAGGGGACAGGTGGGATAATCTGAAAAGCACAGTTTGTTGACAGCAGAAGACCAACACCTCCACCTGCTCTGTTCTCAGGTCTAGGGGTATGAGAAAATTGGAGGCCACCAAATGAAAGAGCAGCAGCAGCGGTAGTGTCCGACTGCTGAATCCAGGTCTCTGTAAGAGCAAGGAGATTAATGTTATGGGAAAGGAAAAAGTAATGGATGTAGGAGAGTTTGTTGCATGCTGAGCGAGGGTTCCAAAGTGCACAGTTGAAGGAGACAAATGGCATGCAGGGGATGTTAATTAAATTCTTGGAGTTTCTGAGAGTAGTAGGGAAAGAGAGTGAGTAGATGGTTAAGGGGTTTGTGAAGCCGTCTCTTATATTTTATGGAGGGTGATGATAAATCTGGGCTTATTAACATTTTAAAAAAAACATGAGAGTAGTAGTTAGGAGTGGGGAGCAGAGAGGGACTGATATGGATGGAGTGAACTGAGTGTGTGAAAGAGCAGGTAGATATGAGGCATGGAAGCAGCTAGCACAAAAATGATGCAAATACAAATAGTGAACATATTTTGCAGCAAAAGTGAACAAGTTATATGTCTGTTTGTCTGGCATGACTTACCCGTTTCCTGCCTCGTTTAACTGCCCGGTATAACTGCATATTGCACTCCTTAAAATCTGCACTTTTTTAAATTTGCACATCATATGCTACCCCTGCATCATATGCTTCCCCTAGGCTATGTCTAAATTTATAGGGGAGCTTGTGCTTAGATCAGGGTCAATTTAATTCGTTAATCAATCAATCACACTAACTTAAGACAACAGGGAAACATGCAAGCCAGATAAATAAACAGGGTTACTGGGCCAAAGTGAGCTATAAAGCCTTAACAGACAATGACCTTGTTACAGCATTTCTGAACAATCTGAGTAAGGTTAACATGATTATATACCATTTCAATAGCACAGAAAGATGGGTGAATCACAGCACAATCACATCAGATGAATGAATGGGATGAGATGCAATATTATATACCTGTATGAGAAGAGATGAGAAGCCTGTGAGGTTCATGCCTGGTATAACTGCATATTGCACGTGAGCAGTTTCTTTACTTGATTTAACCTGTCACCAGATAAACCCTATTTTGCGCCTTTTCCTTCTAGAGCTTGCACGATTGGCTGATCAATTTTCTTTCTACGGGAAAGATGATAGTATTATGTGACCCTATTGTCCTAAAGAGGGATAAATCGCACCCTGAAATGCGTTGATGGAATAAGGATCACTTTTATCAATTTTCCCTCAGTGCGATTTGATCTTCTTTTAAACATTTGCATGTGGATATCTGCACCCTATCTTTCGAGTTGAGGCTTGGGGTACTATCTGCTACTATAAATTAAACTTATTGAAATACTGTGTGAGATATCTGCCCATGAGTTCATATAAAACTATGGTAATTTCACGATTTTGGCTATTCAGTGCAGTACAAGTACCTTGTATCAATTCCTCTGATATTCGTATTAACTTTTGTTCTCACATGCAAGTGTCCTCAGATAGTTCAAACTCAACCACACTGACTTGTATGTAACTAGAGTCCAGGAGATGATTTTTGTTGAAACTTATATTAATGCAGTAGGTAGAAAGAGTGATTTTAGAGAGAGCAGCATAACATGGATCCAAACATGGCTACAGTTGGATTACATGGGGAGCAAGGGTGAGCAAGGCTAACATCACAGGCTACAGGAGGAAGGAAGGGACAAATACCAAATACTGGACTTCTGCCTAGCAACAGAGAAAATGTAAATCATTGTACAAAAAACACTACAATTATTTCCATTCATGGGACATAACTCTCACCATTACTATATTAAAGCATACAGAACATACCGTATGAAATCTACAGAAAACAATGGCACCTCAATCATAGAGAGAGGAATGTACTTCCTTGATCTACTTAGAAGCTTTTAGGTAATATGATCTTCAGAAATGCAGAAAATATTTAAGTCCTAATGAATGGAGAAACAAGGAAGTTAAACACCTAAGAGATTAATTGTCTCTAATGTAATTATTGAGTAAGGTTATAGAACTACCTTTAACTCCTTGCCGACACGGGACGTTGTACAACGTCCTGGGCCGGTGAGGGGGCTTGGATGTGAGCTCCAGCGCGGAGCTCACATCAAAGCTCTGACATCTCAGCTGATCTCATCAGCTGAGATGTCGGGGTAACAGCGCTGATCGTATCCGGGAGCCAATCGGCGCTGTTATCCCCTTGGATCCCGCCGTCAATCGCTGACAGCGGAATCCAAGGCTGCCGCGGCGGGGAACGCGCTGTTCCCTGCCTGCTCCGGAGATCCCGCAATAGTATCGCTGGATCTCCGGCGCTCACGTGACAGCCCGGGGTCCTGGCTAGACCCCGGATGCTGTCAGAGTGCAGTTTCCTGCTGTGGTTGTCAGGTGCTGCCAACCACAACAGGTCCGCGATTCTGGGAGATACAGATGAGCTGCAGTCATCATATCCAGAAGCAATGAATGTGCAGCAAGGTGTGTGTAAAAATAAGAATGAATTGATTAATAAAGTTTTTAAAACCCTGTAAAAAAAAAAAAAACATAAAAGTTCAACCCCCCCCCCCCCTTTTTCCCCCTATCACAATAAAAGTATTTAAAAAAATACACATGTTTGGTATCGCCGGGTTCAGAATCGCTCGATCTATCATCCTATTAAATCCGTTAATGAGAGCCGTGAACTCCGTAACGGAAAAAATGGTCCAAACGCCAAAATTCAGTTTTTTTGGTCGCTGCAACATTGCTATAAAATGCAATGACGGGCGATCAAAACTGCGGATCCCCCCAAAAATGGTATCATTAGAAACGATAGCTCAAGACGCAAAAAATAAGCCATCACACAACCCTATATCCCGAAAAATGAGAACGCTACTTGTTTTATGTTTAAAATTTATTAAAATTCAACTGAGCAACATAACTTTTTGGTTTGTAAGATTTATGCTTCTGTTAATAAATCCTACTCTCGTTTGCAGTTTGAAGGCTCTAACTTATTTGCATCTTATCAAACCAGCTAAATCTGCAGGGGGTTGAATACTACTTGTAGGCACTGTACATGTGTGGTGTCTACGAACTCGTACCGACCCGATGCATCACCCAGTCAAGTGAGTTTTACCATATAGTGAACGTGGCGACTAAAATACACCCAAAAAAAAACGTGTCATTCACTTTTTTTTGCAGTTTCACTGCATTCAGAATTTTTTTGCAATTTCCCTGTACACTATATGGTAAAATAAATTATTGCATATGAAAGTACATCTCGTCCCGCAAAAAACAAGCCGTCATATGTCTATATTGACAGAAAAATAAAAAAGTTATGGCTCTTGGAAGCAGGGGAGCAAAAAACGAATGAAAAATGAAAAATTCCCGGTCATGTAGGGGTTAAAGAGGACCTGTCATCCCCCTGCTGCATTGCAAACTGAATGCAGCACTGAATGCAGCACTGAATGCAACATGTCTGCTGCATTCAGGGAAGGGTCCCCCATGTCTCTAGCCCCCCTGTAAGCTTTAAAAAAGATATTAGAAAACTTACAGTTAAGTAGTCTAAAAGGTGGGATCTTATTAAAAGGTCTTCACTGCTGGCACAGTCCTCCAGCCTTCTACTTGTGTATTCCACCCCCTTCTTGTGATGTCAGGAGCAGAAGAGGTGGGCAGACCCAGAAGAAGAGGAGGCAGTGCAGAGACATAGAAGGGGGCGGAATACACTAGTAGAAGGCCGGAGGACTATGCCAGCAGTGAAGACCTCTTAATAAGATCCCACCCTTTAGACTACTTAAATGCAAGTTTTCTAATGTCTGTTTTAAAGCTTACAGGGGATATAGAGATGACTCTCCCCAGGCAGGGTCCGTGGGGTACTCGGAACTGGGCCCTTTCGACGTCGTTGGGGCTGCGGGATGCCGCGGTGGTGTGACCCGGTCCGTGATCCCCTCGTCGGGCCATCAATTAAAAATGTGAAGTGAAAAATGGATGAAAAGAAGAATAAACGAAAAAATAAAAGAGTTTTGTTGTGACGCCACCCGTGGAATGCGGCCGGTATAGCCACTGCTCCAGTCAGGACCTCTGGGGATGATGGGGTAGCAGCTGGGATGGTTTAGCTCTCCATGGGAAATGGAGGTCCCCAGGGCAACCGCACTGAGATGATAAGTTCTTTGGGGGTGCAAGTACTTAGTGTACGAAATAACCGACAGACACAGGGGTAACAGTCTCCTTTACCTCTACTGATGTAAGTAGCAGGTTCATCAAGTGCATAGTTCACAAGTAGAGATGAGCAATGTTCGATTCAAATTTTTCGACAATTTGAAATTCAACCTGTTTTGGGCGATGTTCGAGTCATTCGACAAATGCAAACAATTTGCTAAAAATCCGTTAATTCCAGGTTATGTTCCATAACGGTTCGTTGACCAAAATCATTACTGACTTTGTACAGTAATGCTTTTGTTCAACGTTATTATGAGTTTCAGTGTCTATGAATAGTGGGCAGGGGGATGGGGTGGGGGGATTGGGCAGAGGTCTGTAGTCAAATAATGCAGACCTCCATTTTTTTTTTTCCCGCACCCACTGCAGGCTAGCGCTTGCGGCATCTCTTCTGAGCTGACGTGGCCGCATGTCTGGCAGGCTGACTTCCGGGACCACAGGCAGCATGGAGAAGAAGATCTTTGAGTAGGGGACACGGCTGCACAGCGGGTGAGTGGTCGGTGTTCTCTGTATAGATGTGTGTCCTGCACATGGCTGGTAATAGTGCATTGCACTGGGCTGGTGATGAATGATACCCTGGCCTGGTACCGGTGCCCTGGGCTGGTACTGGAGCCCTGGGCTGGTACTTTTTCACTGGGCTGGTACTGGTGCACTGAGCTGGTGCACTGGGCTGGTATTGGTGCACTGGGCTGGTACAGGAGCCTGGTATTGGTGCAGTGGGCTACTGTAGTGGGCTGGTACTGGTACAGTGGCCTGGTACTGGTGCACTGAGCTGGTACTGGTGCACTGGTCTGATGATAGTGCACTGGCCTGATACTGATGCACTGGGCTGCTGATGGTGCACTGGGCTGGTACTGGTGCATTGGACTGGTACTGGTGTACTGGGCAGGTACTGGTGCACTGAGCTAGTGTACTGGGCTGGTACTGGAGCCCTGGGTTGGTACTGTTTCACTGGGCTGGTACTGGTGCACTTGGCTGGTACTAGTGCCCTGGCCTGGTACTGGTGCACTGGGCTGGGGATGGTGCACTGGGCTGGGGATGGTGTACTGGGCTGGTACTGGTGCACTGAACTGGTACACTGGGCTGTATTGGTGCACTGGGCTGGTACAGGTGCACTGCACTGGTACACTGGCTGGTATTGTGTACTGGGCTGCTACTGGTGCACTGAGCTAGTACTAGTTTTTATGGTAATAATCCACAAAACTGATAGTAGTCCCACCTGTGTGTGGTGGGGCATAACACTGATGGGAGCGCTTGCATGAGCTTTGAGTTTATCCGGCCTACTAGGCCTAAACAGCTCACTGACCTACCTGGCTAGTTTTTCCAGTAATACTCCACGAAACTGATAGTGCTCCCACCTGTGTGTGGCGGGGCATAACATTGATGAGGACTCTTGCATGAGATTTGAGTTTATGTGGCCTACTAGGCCCAAACAATTCTCTGACCTAACTCTCTATTATTTAATGTAATACTCCACGACACAGATAGTGCTCCCACCTGTGTAAGGCGGGGCATATTATTGATCGGAGCGCTTGCATAAGCTTTGAGTTTATGTGGCCCACTAGGCCCAAAAAGTCTCTGACCTACCTCTCTATTATTTACTGTAATATTCCACAAAATTTATGGTGGTCCCACCTGTATGTGGCACGGCATAACATTGTTGGGAACACTTACATGAGCTTTGAGTTTATGTGGCCCACTAGGCCCAAACAGGTCTCTGACCTACATATCTATATTTATTGTAATACTCCACGACACAGATAATGGTCCCACCTGTGTCTGGCGGGGCATATCATTGATGGGAACGCTTGCATGAGCTTTGACTTCAGCATGGCCCTCTAGCCCAAACAGGTCTCTGACCCACCTCTACATTATTTCCTGTAGTATGCCACAAAAGTAATGGCGGTCCCACCTGTGTGTGGTGGTGCATATCATTGATGGGAGTGCTTGCATGAGCTTTGACTTTATCCGGCCTACTAGGCCCAAACAGGTCACTGACCTACCTCTCTCTTATTTCCTGTAGTAATCCAAAACGAATAGTGGTCCCACCTGTGTGTAGCGGGGCATAACTTTTATGGGAGCACTTGCACAGCTTTGAATTCATCCAGCCTACAAGGCCCAAATAGGACTCTGACCTCCCTATTATTTCCTGTAATATTCCACGAAACTGATGGTGGTCCCACCTGTGTGTGGCGGGGCATTACATTGAGGGAGCCTTGCATGAGCTTCGAGGGGATCCAGCCCACTAGGCCTATTCAGGTCAATTACCTACCTCTCAAGTTTTGTGGAGTATTACAGTAAAAAGGAATAGTTGTTGAGCAAGTTTAACCTTGAAATGCTAGGCCAGGTCCTGTTCCAGACCCTGTGCCATGCATGCAGGCTGGGCCATTCAGCAATTTTTGGTCTGGGACAATTGATGCCATTTTGCTGTAGGTGTGACCCTTTGAAAAGAGTGAGGATTCTTGTTGGAGTCCCCTTGCTATGTTATACATGATTTAAGAAGGGTGTGACATGCCCATACCTGTGTTTCATCCTTCTTTTACTCTTCCACCTCTTTTTACTTAATGTAGAAAACTTAAGCCACTTGGCCTGTGACTATTTGTACTGTATTGGATTGTTGTCACTTTTCCTGGTGTTTGTTGTCCATTCTGAGTAGTTTGGCAGCTTTTGGAGACCTTTGAAGGTGTTTTCTATGTGTTTGCTGTAGCCTGTCATTGATTTCAATAGGGTTGCGGTGTTCGACGAACAAATCACTATTTCGAACAAATTTGAACATTGAGGTGGTGGCTCATCACTATTCACAAGTGGTGTTAGGGGTCCGGAGCCTGGAAGCAAGTTCAAGCCTTCCACACTTGGCAAGTTCTGAGGCTTCCCTACTGCGCTACTAATTGGGGGTTCAGGCTGCTTGAAGATTTGCTGTGACCCTTTCCTCTCTTGTTCTGCCTTGGCCATATGACAGGTGGCTTGATCTCTATTGGGTTACTCTCTTCTCACTGCGTTCCCCTGAGCTCTCTGATGCAGCTGTGTCTCCTGGCCTTTTGGTGGGCGAGCAACTTG
The DNA here is from genome assembly GCA_033576535.1 of Allobates femoralis. Lineage (NCBI taxonomy): Eukaryota > Metazoa > Chordata > Amphibia > Anura > Aromobatidae > Allobates > Allobates femoralis. Next base: position 16,994,822 of record JARQOC010000004.1, read on the forward strand.
AAATCACCCACCCTCTGTTGTTGGTTGCTGGGCATGAAGTCCCTTCAGACCTCAGACTTCAGTGTCTGTCCTGCTCTCGGAGTGGAGCAAGCTGGCACTGGTTCCACTCCCCACACCTACTCCTCCACTTCCTCAAACCCTCACGACTGGTCCTCACACTGGCTAGTAAGTGTCCTAGGACAAGCTAGCACGGCTCCCATCTGTAGGAGGTCTTCCACAGTCTTCCAAGGAACTGAACTTCCTAAGCTCAGCCCCAGACCAGAATTTATAGGGGACCTGCCCTTAACTCGAGTTTTAGAGCTCTCCCTTCTGGCCTGGAGTTGGAAAGGTATTGTGTGTGTTTGTGTTTCATCCGATGTGGATACCTTCCCTTGCTTCCAAGCTTAGTATTATGGCAACTGGACCCTGGGGTGCCAAAGAGACATGGGGCAGCCCTTCTCTGAATGCAGCAGACATGCTGCATTCAGTGCTGTATTTAGTTTGCAAGACACCAAGTGGGTGACTTAACTTTACAGAAAGCTTTGACCAGGGTCAAATCCACACCCCAATAAGACCCTATATGAACTCTGTACCACTGTAACATACAAGACTGGTAGCTATAAATGTGCTTGGCATTTTTTCCAAAGTATATATTTTCAAAAACACAGGTTTCAGACTACTGGGGTCAAACCATTGCAATTCATAATCATTTGAAGAGCAGAGCGCTAAAACCCTGCCCGAAAGCAGTGGTGGTCACTAGTCACATGATTGGCGGTTACTCCATTATTTGCTTTTCTCCAAAATTCCCAAATACAATGAATACTGCAGACACTTGTAATCCATTCAGCACAGAACTGCAAAGCCAAAATCTCAACATCAGTGGGGGTCCCAATGGTCAGTCCCCAGTAATAAACAAGCTATACTATTGATTTTGTTTTGGAGAGTAAGCCTTTAGGGAAGAAGGACATATTGTATATATACAAGATACTTTTCCACCTCTTTCCACCATATAACAGAAACAGATTAATGATGGTCTGAGGTAGATACAACGCCTCGGCACACTGGCTCACTCCAGAGGACTGTATGCGGGACCATTGAGGTTGACAGGCCTCACCTCTTTTATTCCTTGGCTGATCAGGGCAGGGGACGGGGTCATTCAATTCCCCTCCTGACATTGCAGAAGGACTCAGGTTTGGATGGCGGGCAGGCCATGTGATAGTGCATACTGTTTGGCTGCTTATACACAGACTCTTGCCCCCTGCCTATCAGTACGCCCAGCCATAGGTCTCACCCGCCATCCAAAACCTGAGTCTCTCTGCAGTGTCAGGAGGAGAAAGGATACACTACAGCATAAGTTATTCTGACTACGGGTAGGCCGGCAACCATCCTCTGCCCCCCAGTGCTACATGCCCCCCTCCGATTTTTTTCTCTGTGATTATGCTCCCTGTGGCTGTGTGCCTCCACCAGTGCTGCATGCTCCCCCTGCAGTGATCTATGTGACCCCATCAGTGTTGCATGCCCCTTCAGTAACCTGTGTGCCCCTATCAGTGCTGTGTGCCCTCCCAGTGATCTCTGCATCCCCCCTCTGGTGATCTATGTGCCACTAGTGCTGTGTGCTCCCCCAGTGACCTGTGTGCCCCCCAATGCTGTGTGCCCCTAGTGCTTTGCTGGCTGGGCGGCCAGCATCAGCACATGTGACAGCAGGAGACCAAGATCAATGACCTCCCAGCGCCACACAGTACACGCTGGGAGCTGGTAACCAGGGTAAATGTCGGGTAACTAAGCGCGGCGCTCTTAGTTACCTGATGTTTACCCGGGTTACCAGCATTCTCGCTGGTTGCTGATCGCTGGTGAATCTGCCTGTGTGATAGCTCCCCAGCGATCATCTAATGATGTCCCAGCGACCCCCATCATTTGTCGGAACGCTGAGACATCGTACTGTGTAACGGGACCTTATGACATTCCCAGTGATTCTGGAGATTAAAAATAACACCACTGTACAAACGGTGCTCCACTAGGAAACGCTGATCATTTATGTCCCATTTACTAACCACCTTTGCATAAGTAGTGATAATCTAATTGATTTCATATAAGTAGGGCTTTATGGTGATGCCCACAGTGCAAAATGATGTGTCCCTACTCTCAGGGGCTGGCTGGAGCCTCTGGCCCTGGGTGGCATGTCCGGCCATCCAGCCCCGATTGAGTACCGGGGGAAGGGTGCTAGCAGAAATTTCTGATGACCGGGGAGGTGGGGGGTGCTAGCAGAAATTTCTGATGACCGGAGGGGGGGGAGGGTGGTTGTTTAGCTAGCAGAAATTTCTGATGACCGGGGGCAAGGGGGGTGCTAGCAGAAATTTCTGATGACTGGGGGGTGCTAGCAGAGTTTTCATACCGCTCGCTCACCATATCAGCTGCTGTCTGCATCGCCGGCCCATTCCTGTGGGGGGGGGGCGGCCCTTTATGTGGGCTATACCACCAGCCCAGGGGGCAGTTGCCCCCCTGCCACCTGGGCCAGTCCGCCCCTGGCTACTCTCTTATGTTTCGAAAGTTTGGGAAATGGCAAGTTTATTACTTTGCAAACCGCAAATCGAATCCTTAAATGTTTTGAATTCATGTGAAGCCACAAATTGCACAAAATTTGAGTCCATTTTGAAACTTTGCTCATCTCTAGCAATGACAGTAAATGATCATTCTGTCAAACGTTTAGATATCTGGAAGACTCAAATATATTTCTCCATTGTATTAGCTATCCCATATCTATGCTATAAGCAAGTTAATTATCTTCCCACATATTTTTAAGGATGGAATTTCTCAATGAAAGGAAACATGTATAGGACTTATATCATATATTTATATGATCTATGCATTTACTGGAAAAGACTCAATGAAAGATTAAGGGCTTGACTGGGGCTGACAAATAAATGTTACCTAATGTTTACTTGTATCTTGGTTAACAGGAGATAAGAGAGAGTTCAGCTGATAAGCAATTTCTATGGAAGTGGGAAAAAAAGCAAAATAACACAACTAGACTATTATGAAATGTACTGAACCTCGGCAGTTAGAATATTCATCTTTTTAGCTCCTCATCATCAGGTTATCATCACTTCAACTATTACAGAATTTTGGTGTATGATCTAAATAATGTCCTCAAAAAAGAATATTTCTGGTTATTCACGCATAAAGGCGGCTCCCACTGAGAAACAGTGGCATGACCAATTGTATATAGACTAAATAGTTCCACATTGTCTTTATTTACATGTGTTGGGTCCGTACCAAACGCTTTCTCAAGCTAAAACCACATATCTTGTTTGGGTCCATAACGGGTCCAGTTCTAATGAGTTCACCGCTAGGATCAAGCACCAAAGCTTTAAACATACTATATGTAAATGAAATGGGAAACAAGCACAGATAGTGTAGTAAGGTAGGATGAAGATAATATGGCGGTAAGGGGTGCTTACCTAATTGAGTTGTGTATTTCACAACTCCAATTATTGATTGTAGTACAGAAAACAGCTACAGTCAAGTTTGCAGATAGAAGAAGCATTTAGAGGGTGGTTAGAAAGTAGGTGAGTAGCTGATCGTGTTGCTATACAGGAGTGTAACGATCGCGGTTGCAGGACTTATGACTGTGCCGGGCCCAGGGGTACAGAGGCCCTCCAACCCCAGCACCTGCTTTAGATGGATATGCATCTCTGACGAAACACATCTAGCTAACTGAGCAGCAGACCACATGGCTATGGGGTTTGTGAGTCAGGGGTACCGGTGCAAGCTCCAGCACCATGCTCTTCCTTCCCATCATTGCACAAAGTTATGATGAAAGAGGAAGCACTGCACTGTCTGCGCCCTCCTTCATCATTCCCCCACTGTATTTTATCTCTGACATCTCAGCACAGTAAACCGTGGTGATGTCAATACTGCATGTCACTGTGCTGAACTATGCAGAGTGCAGGATGCTCACACTGAGACTGGAGCAGTGGAGGAACCAAGGAAAGGTGAGTATGTGGCACCCCAGGGGTTAATGTGCCACAGTAACATCACACGGGTTCTCTCCCCACAACACACTGACCTACACTAGCACCTCTGGGCCAGGAGGGGGAGCTAAACCAGCTCCCTTATATACTCCAGGTCAAGAAGAAGTAGTCAGTCAGAAGGAGTTAGTTCAGTACGAGGTAGTACTGGGAAGAGTCCAGTTCCTGGGAGAACTGAGGTAGGCTGAAGTGTAAAGGAGCTGCGTGAGGCTTCTCTACAGTCTGCTCATCGATTCCAGGCCTAGCCAGGGTCTGATGGAAGGAAAATTAAAGACAGAGAAACACATCTGGGAGCTTGAGTGCCATCACCACTCGCCCTAGAGGAGCGCACAGAACGGACACCGGATCCGACCCTGTGACTGACATACACAGCACAGTAAATCCAGGAATAGTGGAGTTTCTAGATCAACACTGTACCAGTGCAAAGCAACACAGCGGGGTCAGCAGCACATAGAAGACTCAAGTTGCCTATCCAAGGGATACCAGAAAGGAGAGGGAAACAGTGCCAGCAGCTCAGCTAGAAGTAGCAGCAGGGCCACACACACAGCGCAGCACGAGGAAGCCAAGGACCCGGACAGGGTGGGAGCAACCCGGCCCCAGCACAGACTTCGTGGACAATCTGCTACAACATCTGCAGTAAAGCTTTGGAAAACTACAGAAACATGAGTGTGTGTTCCTTCAACCCGTCTCAACTATCCATCCCTTACTATCACATCCACCATAGAATATAACAACCACTGCCCTGGGAACCCGCCTCTACCTACGGAGAGCAGTTGCATCTAAGCTGCCTAACATCATCCCTGGAGGTTCTGCAGCAGCGGTGGTCCCATTACTGACCACACACCGTGAGTGCCGTCATGACAAACTCTGATCCCCTGTAAATATCCCCCTTTTACTTGCCAGGCCCGGGACACGGTCCAGACCAGGACCTCCGTGACATCCCCAGCAGCAAACCCGGTCCGGTACCGAGTACCCCGTCCCAGTGGGCTCGACAACCACTTATTTATTTTTTTAATCAGTGAGTTCACAGTGCCTAAGGACTCTAGTAGGGTGCATTATAATATATGGAGTGATATGAGGCTGAATTTAATATATGGAGCACCATAGGGGTGCATTAAACTATATGGAGGAATATGAGGGTGAATTATACTATATGGAGGACTATGAGGTTGCATTATATTGTATTGAGGGATATGAGGTTGCATTATAGTATATGGAGGGATATGAGGCTGCAGTATAATATTATGGAGGGATATCAGGCTGCATTTTAATATATGGAGGGATATCAGGCAACATTATAATGCATGGAGGGATATGAAGCTGCATTATAAGTTCTGGAGGAGTATTAGACTGCAGTATAAGACATGGAGGGATATGATGCTGCCTTATAATATATGGAGGGATATGAAGGTGCATTATAATAATTGGAGGATTATGGGGCTACATTATAATATGTCCAGGTTATAATTCATGGAGGACTATTGGAGCTGCATAATAATGTATGAAGATGCATAATATAATATTGTGGAACATGGAGGTGCATTATAATTATTGGAGGACTATGAGGACTACTTATGAGAGGAGGACTATGGAATGCATTATAATACATAGAGGACTATGAAGGTACATTATACTATACAGTGGGGAAGAAAAGTATTTAGTCAGCCATCAATTGTGCAAGTTCTCCCACTTCTCCAGATGAGGTCGGCCTGTAATTGACATCATAGGTGACCGCAACTATGAGAAACAAAATGAGAACAAATCTAAAATCACATTGTCTGATTTAGGAAAGGAATTTTTTCAAAAATTTTGGTGAAAAATAAGTATTTTGTCGATAACAAACGTTCATCTCAATACTTTGTTATATATCCTTTTTTGGCAATGACAGACGTGAAACGTTTTCTGTAAGTCTAGTCACAAGTTGGCACACACTGTTGCTGGTATGTCTGGCCAATTCCTCAATGCAGATCTCCTGTAGAGCAGTGATGTTTTGGGACTGTAGCTGGGCAACACGGACTTTCAACTCCTTCCAAATGTTTTCTATAGGGTTGAGATCTGAGACTGGCTAGGTCACTCCAGGACCTTGACATGCTTTCTTACGAAGCCACTTTATTGCCCTGGTGGTGTGCTCGGAATCATCGTCATGCTAATAGACCCAGCCACGTTTCATCTTCAATGCCTTTGCTGATAAAGGAGGTTTGCACTTAAAATCTCACGATACATGGCCTCATTCATGCTTTCATGTACATGGATCAGTCGTTCTGGTCCCTTGGCCAGAGACAAAGCCCAAAAGCAAGATGTTGCCACCCGCATGCTTCACAGTAGGTATGGTGTTTTTTGATGCAACTCAGCATTCTTTCTCCTCCAAACACGACAAGTTGTGTTTCTACCAAACAGTTCTACTTTGGTTTCATCTGACCATATGACATTTCCCAATATTCTTCTGGATCATCCAAATGCTCTCTAGCAAACTTCAGAAGGGCCTGGAGATGTAATGGCTTAAGCAGGAGGACACGTCTGGCAATGCAGTACTGATGACCCTGGCAGTGTACTGTGTTACTGATGATATCCTGTGTTATGTTGTCCCAGCTCTCTGCAGGTCATCACTAGGTCTCCCCGTGTGGTTTTGGGATTTTTGCTCACAGTTCTTGAGATAATTTTGACCCCACGGGGTGAGATCTTGGTGGCGCCCCAGATTGATGGAGATTATCAGTGGTCTTGATTATCAATGTTTTTGATTTACTAATTATTGCTCCCACAGTTGATTTCTTCACACCAAGCTACTCGCCTATTGCAGATTTGTCTTCCCAGCCTGGTGCAGGGCTACAATTTTGTTTCTGGTGTCATTCAACAGCTCTTTGGTCTTCGCCATAGTGGAGTTTGGAGTGTGACTGTTTGAGGTTCGGTATTCTTTTATACTGATAACAAGTTCAGACAGGTGCCAGTACTACAGGTAATGATTGGAGGACAGAGGAGCCTCTTAAGAAGAAGTTACAAGTCTGCAAGGGCCAGAAATCTTTTTTGTTTGTAGGTGACCAAATACTTATTTTTCAACAAAATTTGAAAAAATTTCATTCCAAATCAGACAATGTGATTTTAAGGATTTGTTTTCTAATTTTGTCTCTCATAGTTGAGGTCACCTATGATGGCAATTACAGACCAACCTCATCTTTATAAGTGGAAGAACTTGCACAATTGGTGGCTGACCAAATACTTTTCTTCCCCCAATGTATGGGGATGCATTATAATAATTGGAGGAGCATGGTGGTGGGAAGAGGACCATATATACCAGGAGAAGGACCATATATACCAGGATAGGGGCCATGTTCAAGGAGGTGGGCAATTTACACCAGGAGGAGAACCATTTATAGCAGGATGGAGACCATATATAGCAGGATGAGGCCATACATAACAGCATGGAAACCATATTTAGTTGAATGCAGCACAATAATACATAATAAAGGAGGAGAGGGGTCAATTCGTAAGTCTTTATAGGATTAAGGACTTTACATGGGGCCAATACATCTGACAAACAAGTGCACAAGGGGGTTTACTGTTACAAATTTCACACTGGAGCCCATAAGACTTTAGTTACTCTACTGCTGCCATATATACAGGGTGGGCCATTTATATGGATGCACCTAAATAAAATGGGAATGGTTGGTGATATCAACTTCCTGTTCGTGGCACATTAGTGTGTGGTAGGGGGAAAACCTTTCCAGATGGGCGGTGACCATGGCGGCCATTTTGAAGGTGGCCATTTTGGATCCAACTTTATTTTTTTTAATGAGAAGAGGGTCATATGACACATCAAACGTAGTGAGAATTTCATAAGAAAAACAATCTTGTGCTTGGTTTTAACGTAACTTTATTTTTTCATGAGTTATTTACAAGTTTATGACCACTTATAAATATGTTCAAAGTGCTGCCCATTGTGTTGGATTGTCAATGCAACCCTCTTCTCCCACTCTGGACACACTGATAGCAATACCACAGAAGAAATGCTGCACAGGCTTCCAGGATACGCTGTTTCCCAATTTCACAATTGTGCACTGCAAAAACAGACCGGCACAGTTAAATGTCTTTATTTACTGAAATTATTTGCTTGCAGATTTTTAGTTAAAGCAAATTAATTCCCCTACTCATAAAAAAAGCAAATGCCAGGAAATAGGAGCACAGCCAAATAACACTGCAACAGCACAAAGTCCAGCTGTGACATGCACAATTGACAAATTTTTTGATTTAGCGTCCTTTTTTCCAGAAGTAATAACTTTTTTTTTCATTTTTCCATTGATATAGCTACAGCAGGGGTCCCCAAATCCAGGCCTCAAGGGCCGGCAACAGGGCATGTTTTCAGGATCTCCTTTGTATTGCACAGGGGCTGGAATCATTACCTGTGCATTTGATCACATTAACACCTGTGCAATACTAAGGAAATCCTGAAATCCTGCACTGTTGGCGGCCCTCGAGGCCTGGAGTTTTGGACCCTGATCTACAGTATATGAGGCATCACAAACATGACATTTGAAAAAATAATCTGATAGTTTGGTATTGTCGTAATTACACTGACCTGGAATTATGTTCAAGGGCTAAGTTTGCTTTTAAAGCTAAATTCGGACTGAGCGTTTGTTGATCCTTTTGGTGCAACTTCTGAGAGTGACTCTTGATGGGCCAGATGGATGGGCCAGAGGCTGGATCAGTAAAGGGCAGAGAGCTCCACTCCGACTCAGACGCCAGCAAGGTGGAGGTGGGGTACTGGTATGGGCTGGTATCATCAAAGATGAACTTGTGGGACCTTTTCGGATTGAGGATAGAGTAAAGCTCAACTCCCGGACCTACAGGAAGAAGTTGGTATTATTCAAGAAGAACATGATTTTCATGCAGGACAATGCTCCATCATATGCATCCAACTACTCCACAGCGTGGCTGCCCAATAAAGGTCTAAAAGAAGAAAAAATAATGACATGGCCCCCTTGTTCACCTGATCTGAACCCCATAGAGAACCTGTGGTCCCTCCTAAAATGTGAGATCTACAGGGAGGAAAAACAGTACACCTCTGGGGACAGTGTCTGGGAGGGAAAACAGCACACCTCTGGGAACAGTGTCTATAGGCTGTGTGGCTGCTGTACGCAATGTGAATCGTAAACAGATCAAGCAACTGACAGAGTCTATGGATGGAGGCTGCTGAGTGTCATCATAAAGAAAGGGGGCGATATTGGGCACTCATTTTTTTTTGTGTTTTCTTTTTGCCTGTTAGAAATGTTTATTTCTAAATTTATATTAGTTATATTAGTGATATTAGTTTTACCTGGTGAAAATAAACAAGTGAGATGGGAATATATTTGGTTTTTATTAAGTTGCCTAATAATTCTGCACAGTAATAGTTACCTGCTCAAACAGATATCCTCCTAAGGCTGGGGTTCCACATAAGCCCTCAGTCCGTTTTTGGCTTCACTTTTCTCATTTTTTTTTCTAAGTCCAAAAACTGACAGAAAAACGGATTGGATGTAATAAACACCCTGTCCGTTTTTTCTATGGAGCTCCAAACATTGCCCTGTCCGTTTTTGAGTCAAAAACGTTGCATGCAACGTTTTTGGCATCATTTAAAAAACGCATGCGTTTTCATGCGTTTTTTTAACATGGGCCCTATGGGAAACGCATGCGCGAACGCATGCAAATGCACACTTGCGTTTGCGCATGCGTTCGCGCATGCGTTTTTTTAATGAAAAGTCCAAAAACGTTCAGGAGTGCAGGAGGCTCAAAAAGCACCCAGAAAAAAACGGATTGGTGATGAAAATCACTTCCAAAAACGGATTTCTATGTGTGACCACAGCCTAAGAGCCAAATCTAAAAAAAACCCACTCCAACTTCCAAAAATATTAAGCTTTGATATTTATGAGTCTTTTGGGTGATTGAGAACATAGGTGTTGATCAATAATAAAAGTAATCTTCTACAATACAATTTGCCTAATAATTCTGCACGCAGTGTAATAGATAAGCTTGTTTTAGCATTTGAGTGCAGCTGACTTTTTGTTAAAATGTATTGAAAACTTATAACTGTTTTGCTTTATTCTAGTTAAATCATGTCTATATATATATATTAGCTTCTCACTAGATTCGCGCTATAATCCTCCCAAGTTGCTACACCGCACCCTGGCTGTCCCCCTTTCTGCTAGAAAAAAGACTACTATTTCACTAATAAAATTAGTCTATAGAGGTGCGCTACTTTCCACCACCCTATATCTCGTTTCAATGTGGATAAATTTAAATAAATAGGATAATGAGAAAAATGAAAATACAGCTGAAAAAGCGGTAGGTGCAAGCAATAAAAATAAAAATAACAGTAAGAATTCTAAGAAAAAGGGAGAAAATAAGTTGAAGAAAAAAGCTCCTGAATCCACTCAGATGGCTCAGGAAAATAATGGTAACGCTATGAGAGATTTTTTGGGATGCGAACAAGAAGAGGAGGAGGCTGTGGGGGGGAAGTGTCGCAGAAACTCACCAAAAGAAAAATATAAAGAAAAAAGAAAAAATTGCACCCGATAATATTCAAAAATTTTAATTTAACGTATATACTCGAGCATAAGCCGAGTTTCTCAGCATAATTTTTGTGCTGAAAAGTGTCCCCCTCGACTTATACTCCAGTCACTCGGTATTTGCTTGGAGTGGGGCTGTGACCGGTGGTTGGAGGAGGCAGGAGGGGGCCGCAGTGACTGCGGGAGGTCACGTGGGCTCATTAGTGTAATGAATATGCACTGCATCCCCACGGCTGATGGACGGGGGGGGAGAGCAGTGCATATTGCACTACACTGGCCCCCATTAGTGATATACAGGCCCTCTCCTTAGTATCTGGCCCCCAGGCTGCGGCACACATTAAAATAACAAACATTTTATACATTACCTTTCCAGTGACACTTTGCTGGCACGGCAGCGTCCTCCGGTCTCCCTGCTTCTTCCTGCTTGTGCCGGTGTCTTGTGACCGGCGCAGCAGCGATGATGTCATCGCTATTGCACCAGTCACACCAATAGAAGCTGACACAAGCAGGAAGAAGCTGTATACCACTGATGAGGGGCCTGTATACCACTGATGAGGGGTCTGTATACCACTGACGGGGGTGCTATATACCGGGATGGAGGGCTATACATCAGTGACGGGGGGCTATATAAAAGGATGGCAGTTTGCTGCATTTTTCCCCCTAGGCTTATACTCGAGTCAATAAGTTTCCCTAGTTTTGGAGGGTAAAATTAGGGCCCTCGGCTTATACTCGGGTCGGCTTATACTTGAGTATATATGGGTAAGTAAATATGAATTGAGCATGAAGTGAGAAAAAATTACTACAAAACGGATTGAAGTTTGCACCGAATATGATGTTTCATCATTTTCATGCCTATATTGGAGTTTGTCAAATTATGAGGAAATTAGCTATAAAAAAAGTACTTTATAAAAAATCCATCGTTTAATCAAAACCTTCAATTGTATTACATATAATATACAGTCAACTACAAGAAAACCGAATATATTAAAATGTAAATCCAATTTCCATCCAATGAACAAGTATTCAAATGCAATAATTACAGAGTCAAAACATCCGGTATAATCTACGAGTGCTTGCAGAAGGGAGGATCGTGGATTATACTGGATGTTTGGACTCTGTGACTGCTCCTGACGAACCTCTGGCTGGGTGGTTCGATTATCCGGCACGGAGCTGCAAGCCAGACTACTCCCAGACTGATCAAACTACCCAGGACAGGGTTGATACGCAAAACTGCAAGACTCCGAGAAGGTGAGGAAAATATCTCCTTTAACCCAATGTATAACGCTAACATCTGCACTTAGATCTGCGCCCTCCTCTCCCCCACCCACTTGAAGACCATACAGCCTTGTGAAGTCATCTCCACATATGCAACAATTGCATTTGAACGCAATGTTACTACAGATATCCAAAAAATAAAGGACAAAATTGTGTAAGGAAATGGGATTACCTAACCCCTAGTGAAAGAGCAGCAATAAAAAGTCTGCGGGATAACAATGATATTATTGTACGACCAGAAGACAAGGGGGGCGAGGAAGGGGGGGGGGGGGGGTATAGCCATTTTAAATCGTAATGATTATGATCAGAAAACAGATCACTTGTTAAGTGATTTAATAACATATCAAATATTGGTAAAAGATCCTAGTCATCAGTATAAAAGGAAATTCATCTAATTGGAGGACAGAGGAAAAGAGAGGGGCGTTATAGACACAAGTACGGCTAAATTTATTAATATTGAACATCCTAGAACGGCAGTCTTTTCTCGGGAGTAGGATGTTTGACCTCAAACCTATCCCGTTACGTGGACGTACAACTACAGATTTGTGTGCAAAAACGTTCCTCATATATAAGGGACAGTAAACATGAAGAAATCCTGAAGAATTTTGAATGGAAGAGTCATTACATTATGGGTACAATTGAGGTAACTTCATTAGACACCTTTATAGAACATCGTAAAGGGTTTGAGGCAACGGAGTATTTTCTAAAGAAAGAACCAGAATTTGGAGACGAAAAAAAAATGTAATTGTGCAATGTATGGAATTTATCCTTAATCATAATTTTTTTAAAGATGGGATGCACTACTATACTCAGAAATGGGGCACTGCCATGGGAACCACGTTCGCACCAAGTTACGCAAATTTATATATGTGTAAGTGGAAGAAACAATACATCCTTCGATAAAGTGGACTTGATGTGAACTTGGCCCTGTGGCAGCGCTTCGTTGACGATGTGTTGTTTGTAAGGACGGGCGATACTGAAGCATTGAATCAATTCCTGAGTGAATTGAGTATCATCTGGAGTTTACTTTTTCATACAGTCAAAAACAAATTAGTTTTTTGGACCTTCTAAAATTTGCGGAGGGAGAAGCATTGTATACCAAAACCTACCGTAAACCGACAGACAATAGTAGTTATACCTCTTTAGATAGTTGCCATTTACCAAGTTGACTATTGAATTTACCGAAGAGTCAATTTTTAAGGATATATAGAAATTGTAGTAAAATTTTGTAGTAAAAATAAAGGATTTTGGAGAAGAAGCAAAAATACTGACTAAAAAATTCAAGCAGAAGGATATAACGAGGATCATCTATTGAGTACATATGAATCGGTTAAAAATATACCTAGAGAAACACTCCTAGCAAAGAAGACGGAACTAAAAAAACGGTTAAAAAAATTGAGGCTGAAAATGGAGAACTTTTAAGAATTCCTATAATTGTTTAGTATAATTCACAAATAAAAATTCTGAGATTAATTATAAATAAACACTGGGAACTTTTGAAAGACGATAAAGTATTGGGGGAACGATTGGTGGATACCCCATGTTTTGTCTACTGAAAAGGGAGAAATATAGAGAATAGGGGAGCCCCGGCAGTACAAAGTGTAATACATGATAAGAAAAATAAAATTTGTGCATATATAAAAATAACAGGTTTTCTTCGATGAAAAAAATGTAGGATATGTAAGAAAAACTTAAAATGGAACAGAATTTATGAATAAAGGGAAAAAGTTTATAATAAACGAGCATATTACTTGTACTTCTAATGGGGTGATTTATTGTATCACATATCCCAAGTGCCGTGGCCCGGACTGCTTGGAGAGGGCCCACTTGGCCCCTGAGGGCTAGGGTCACACTTGCATTGAGACCCTAGCCTGACACAAGTATTTCCGTTGCAGCGCAGAGCGTTTAATGTTATGTGCAGTCAGACAAGGAGCCCATAGAAACCCACTGTTTACCTTGCCAACCAGTGGTTGGCAGGGTAAACAGCGGGTTTCTATGGGCTCCAGCGGGTTTCTATGGGCTCCCCCCCCCCCCGCAGTGGGAGCCAGCTTTCTTCTCCACTACACAGCAGCACACTCTGCTGACAGGATCTGTGATGATGTCAATGGAGGGGAGGAGTCAGGGGTCACATGATCAGCTCCTCAATATATGCAGGACTCTGCTGTGCTGGCCATCATGATGCTGGATTAGGTGAAGTTTGTGTGGAGTCAGGAGGTATTTACAGTGTGAATGTAGCAGAGGCGAGTGTGTACTAGGTGTATGGAACGGAGCCGAGTGGGTACTAAGTGTATGGAGCAGAGCCGTGTGTTTATGAGGGGTACGGAGCGGAGCCAAGTGGGTACTAGGTGTATGGAGCGGAGCAGAGTGGGTACTAGGTGATGTTGCAGAACCGAGTTGGTACTAGGTGTATGGAGCATAGCCGAGTCGGTACTAGGTGTACGGAGCGGAGCCGTGTGTGTGTACAAGGGGTATGGAGCGGAGCCGAGTGGGTACTAGGTGTATAGAGCGGAGCCAAGTGGGTACTATGCAGGACTGTGCTGTGCTGGTTGTCATGGTGCTGGATGAGGTGAAGTTTATGTGTGGGGTCAGGAGGGATTTACAGTGTAGATGTACCAGAGCTGAGTGGGTCCAAGGTCTTCAGAGTGGAGCCGAGTGTGTATGAGGTGTACGAAGCCGAGTGTGTATGAGGTATACGGAATGGAGCCGAGTGTTTATGAGGTGTACGGAGCGGAGCTGAGTGTGTATGAGATATACGGAGCAGAGCTGTGTGTGTATGAGGTGTACGGAGCGGAGCCGTGTGTGTATGAGGTGTACGGAGCCGAGCCGATTGTGTACAAGGTGTACAGAGTGGAACGGAAAGTGCACGAGGTGTACAGAGCGGAGCTGAGAGCGTACGAGGTGTATGGAATGGAGCCACGTGTGTACGAGGTGTACGGAGCGGAGCTGAGTGTGTACGAGGTGTACGGAGCGGAGCCGCATGTGTACGAGGTGTACGGAGTGGAACCATGTGTATACGAGGTGTACAGAGCTGAGCTGAGAGTAAACAATGTGTACAGAGCGGAGCTGAGAGTGTACGAGGTGTACGGAGCGGAGTCGTGTGTGTACGAGGTGTACGGAGCAGAGCTGTCTCTGTATGAATTGTACGGAGCAGAGCTGCATACGGAGCGGAGCTGCATGCATACGAGGTGTATGGAGCGGAGCCGTGTGCATAAGAGGTACGTGTACCAGTGGTAGCCCCCCGCAGATTCTGCAGCGCTCAGGGGCCCTCGGGAGTTGGGGCAGCGCTAAGGGGCCCCTCGGTGTTGGGAGCACGGGCAGCGCTCAGAGGCCCCCAAATGTTGGGGGCAACACTCAGGGTCCCCCCGGTGTGAGGGCCACACTCAGGGGCCCCCTGGTGTTGGGTGCAGCGCTCAGGGGCCACCTGGTGTGGGGGCAGTGCTCATGGGCCCTCTGGTGTGGGGGCAGTGCTCAGGGGCCCCCCCCCCGTGTTGGGGGAAGCACTCAGGGGGCCCCCCGGTGTAGGGGCAACGCTCCGGGGCCCCGTGGTGTGGGGGCATTGATCAGGGGCCCCCAGTGTTGGGGGAAGCACTCAGGGGCCCCCTGGTGTAGGGGCAGTGCTCAGGGGCCCCCAAGGGTGAGGTGTGGGGGCAGCGCAGGGCCCCCGAGGTGGGTGCGAGGCAACACTCAGGGGGCCCAGTCAGGGGCAAATTGCACCAGGGGGAGACAGTGTGCAGGGGGGTAGACAGCTTGCAAGGGGGAGACACAGCGTACAGGGGAGGGGACAGGCACAGGGGGAAGATAGTGTGCAGGTGGAGACAGCTGCAGTGGAGAGACACAGTGCGTAGAGGAAAGACAGGCTCACAGGGCTTGATAGGTACGCAGGGGGAGATAGGTACAGGGAGAGACAGGTGTAGAGGAGGTACACAGCGCACAGGGAGGGGAACAAGTACAGGTAAGAGACAGGCTCAAGGGAGAGACAGAGACATCACACAGGTGAAAGAGAAACTGCACAGAGAGAGCAGAGACCGCACAAGGCGATAGATATATTCACAAAGAGGGGTGAGACAGCATTAATTAGCATAATTATTACATTAATATGCATATTATTAGCATTAATAGCATTAATAATAGCATATAATAGCAATAATTATTTAGCATTATAGCATTATTATTACCATTAATAGCATAATTATTAGCATAATAGATAAATTAGCATATCATTTACATAGCATAGCATAATTAATTAAGCATTAATAAGCAATTTCATTATTTAGCATTAATAGCATTATATATAGCATGTACAATTAGCTAAATTATTATGCATTAATAGCATATTATTAGCAATTAATAGCATAAATATTGCATTTAATTAGCATAGGCATTATATAGCATTTATTAGCATTAATAATAGCATTAATAGCATACATTATTTGCATTAATGCAATGCATTATTAGCATTAAATAGCATAATATTAGCATTAAAAGCATAATTATTAGCATTAATAGCATTAATAATAGCATTAATAGCAACATTATTTGCATTAATAGCTATTATTATTACCATTAATAGCATAATTATTAGCATTAATAGCATAATTATGTAAGCATTAATAGCATTAATAATAGAATTAATAGCAATATATTTGCATTAATAGCATTATTATTACCATTAATAGCATAAATTATTAAGCATATAATAGCATAATTATTGCTGATTAATACATTAGAGCGATGTAAGTGATTAGATTAATAGCAATGTTTTATGAATTAGCATTATGATACCGAGTGAGCATAGCATAGCATACGAGTATAAAGCAACTTGCATAAGCATTATACATTACCATGTAGCCCCGCAACTGAGCTATGATTGTTGCATTAATGAGCCATCTATTTATGAATGGCAACGCATCAACCAACATTTAACACCAATCACCGTGGGCCAACTAGCCACCTGTATTTTGCAGCGTATAGCCAACCTGTGGGGGCATGTCATGCCATATTTTAGGGCATTAATGCCATATTATAGCATACTCAGCATGTAGCAATGCATTAGCCACATTTGCATTGATCAGGCAGTTTTGGAAATAGCCATTGACAGTAGTCATGGCCCAAAGTGTAGTTGCAAATAGCATCCCTAGTGTCAGCAAACATAATAGCAAATTCACCATAGACATGTAGCAGTATAGCACTTAGCAATAGCAATACATAGGATTAAAGCACAAAATTATTGCATAATGAGCATGACATTATAGCTAAGTGCTAATAGCGAAATAATGCTCACTAGCATTGATAGGATACAATAGCAGCATGAAAAGTACATGGAATAGCAGTTATATGAGTAATAGCATAAAACATACAGTAAAGCATATAAGGAGCATTAAAGAACATACACATTAATAGCAAACTACAAAAGCAGATACCGATAAGCATTAGATAATATCAAATAAGGTAGAAACAGCATTTAAGACATTGCATGTAGGATTAAAATATATTGTGAATAGCATATATATTTAGCATAATAGCATATAATAATAGATTAATAGCATATTTATTTGCATCAATGCATGATTATTACTAGAATAGCAATAATTATTTAGCATTAATAGCATTATTATACCATTAATAGCATAATTATTAGCATTAACTAGCATTATTAAATTATAGCATTAATAGCATTAATTAATCAGCAATAATTACATAATAATATATTTCATTATAGATTAATAGCATTATTACATACATTAATAATAGCATTAAATATTATGTATAGCATTAATAGCATTATAAATTAATAGCATATTATGCATTAATAAGCATTAATATAGCATTAATAGATAATAGCATTAATACATTATAGATTAAGCATTAATAATTAATAATAGCATTAATAGCAATAATTAGCATTAATAGCATTATTATAGCATTAATAGCATAATTATTAGCATTAATAGCATAAAATAGCATTAATAGCATAATTTTGAGCATTAAAGCATTATAATAGCATTAATAGCAACATTATTTGCATTAATAGCATTATTATTACCATTAATAGCATAATTATTAGCATGAATAGCATAATTATTAGCATTAATAGCATTAATAATAGCATTAATAGCAACATTATTTGCATTAATAGCATTATTATTACCATTAATAGCATAATTATTAGCATTAATAGCATAATTATTAGCATTAATAGCATTAATAATAAGAATTAAATAGCAATATTTATTTGCATTAATAGCATTATTATTACCATTAATAGCATAATTATTAGCATTATAATACAAATAATTAATAGCATTATATATAGCATTAATTAATAGCATTAATAGCATAATTATTAGCATTAATAGCATTATTAATAGCATTAATAGCAATATTATTTGCATTAATAGCATTAATTATTACCATTAATTAGCATTAATAATAGCATTAATAGCAATATTATTTGCATTAATAGCATTATTTATTAACCATTAATAGCAAATTAAATATTACCATTAATAGCATAATTATTAGCATATAATATAGCATATAATAATAGCATTAATAGCAACATTATTTGCATTAATAGCATTATTATTACCATTAATAGCATAATTATTAGCATTAATAGCATAATTATTAGCATTAATAGCATTAATAATAGAATTAATAGCAATATTATTTGCATCAGTAGCATTATTATTACCATTAATAGCATAATTATTAGCATTAATAGCATAAATATTAACATTAATATCATAATTATTAGCATTAATAGCATTAATAATAGCATTAATAGCAATATTATTTGCATTAATAGCATTATTATTACCATTAATAGCATAATAATTACCATTAATAGCATAATTATTAGCATTAATAGAATAATTATTAGCATTAATAGCATTAATAATAGCATTAATAGCATTATTATTAGCATTAATAGCATTATTATTACCATTAATAGCATAATTATTAGCATTAATAGCATTAATAATAGCATTAATAGCAATATTATTTGCATTAATAGCATTATTATTACCATTAATACCATTAATAATAGCATTAATAGCAATATTTTTTGCATTAATAGCATTATTATTAGCATTAATAGCTTAATTATTAGCATTAATAGCATTAATAATAGCATTAATAGCTTAATTATTAGCATTAATAGCATTAATAATAGCATTAATAGCAATATTATTTGCATTAATAGCATTATTATTACCATTAATAGCATAATTATTAGCATTAATAGCATAATTATTAGCGTTAATATGATTATTATTAGCATTATTAGCATTAATATTAGCATTAATAGCAAAATTATTAGCATTAATAGCATTAATAATAGCATTAATAGCAATATTATTTGCATTAATAGCATTATTATTACCATTAATAGCAAAATTATTAGCATTAATAGCATAATTATTAGCATTAATAGCATTAATAATAGCATTAAGAGCAATATTATTTGCATTAATACCATTATTATTACCATTAATAACATAATTATTAGCATTAATAGCATAATTATTAGCATTAATAGCATTAATAATAGCATTAATAGCAATATTATTTGCATTAATAGCATTATTATTACCATTAATAGCATAATTATTAGCATTAATAGCATAAAATATTAGCATTAATAGCATAATTATTAGCATTAATAGCATTAATAATAGCATTAATAGCAATATTATTTGCATTAATAGCATTATTATTACCATTAATAGCATAATTATTAGCATTAATATCATAAATATTAGCATTAATAGCATAATTATTAGCATTAATAGCATTAATAATAGCATTAATAGCAATATTATTTGCATTAATAGCATTATTATTACCATTAATAGCATAATTATTAGCATTAATAGCATAAATATTAGCATTAATAGCATAATTATTAGCATTAATAGCATTAATAATAGCATTAATAGCAATATTATTTGCATCAATAGCATTATTATTACCATTAATAGCATATTTATTAGCATTGATAGCATAATTATTAGCATTAATAGCATTAATAATAGCATTAATAGCATAATTATTAGCATTAATAGCATAATTATTAGCATTAATAGCATTAATAATAGCATTAATAGCAATATTATTTGCATTATTAGCATTAATATTACCATTAATAGCATAATTATTAGCATTAATAGCATTAATAATAGCATTAATAGCAATATTATTTGCATTAATAGCATTATTATTACCATTAATAGCATAATTATTAGCATTAATAGCATTATTATTACCATTAATAGCATAATTATTAGCATTAATAGCATCATTATTAGCATTAATAGCATTAATAATAGCATGAATAGCAATATTATTTGCATTAATAGCATTATTATTACCATTAATAGCATAATTATTAGCATTAATAGCATAATTATTAGCATTATTAGCATTAATAATAGCATTAATAGCAACATTATTTGCATTAATAGCATTATTATTACCATTAATAGCATAATTATTAGCATGAATAGCATAATTATTAGCATTAATAGCATTAATAATAGCATTAATAGCAACATTATTTGCATTAATAGCATTATTATTACCATTAATAGCATAATTATTAGCATTAATAGCATAATTATTAGCATTAATAGCATTAATAATAGAATTAATAGCAATATTATTTGCATTAATAGCATTATTATTACCATTAATAGCATAATTATTAGCATTAATAGCATAATTATTAGCATTAATAGCATTAATAATAGCATTAATAGCATAATTATTAGCATTAATAGCATTATTAATAGCATTAATAGCAATATTATTTGCATTAATAGCATTATTATTACCATTATTAGCATTAATAATAGCATTAATAGCAATATTATTTGCATTAATAGCATTATTATTACCATTAATAGCATAAATATTACCATTAATAGCATAATTATTAGCATTAATAGCATTAATAATAGCATTAATAGCAACATTATTTGCATTAATAGCATTATTATTACCATTAATAGCATAATTATTAGCATTAATAGCATAATTATTAGCATTAATAGCATTAATAATAGAATTAATAGCAATATTATTTGCATCAGTAGCATTATTATTACCATTAATAGCATAATTATTAGCATTAATAGCATAAATATTAACATTAATATCATAATTATTAGCATTAATAGCATTAATAATAGCATTAATAGCAATATTATTTGCATTAATAGCATTATTATTACCATTAATAGCATAATAATTACCATTAATAGCATAATTATTAGCATTAATAGAATAATTATTAGCATTAATAGCATTAATAATAGCATTAATAGCATTATTATTAGCATTAATAGCATTATTATTACCATTAATAGCATAATTATTAGCATTAATAGCATTAATAATAGCATTAATAGCAATATTATTTGCATTAATAGCATTATTATTACCATTAATACCATTAATAATAGCATTAATAGCAATATTTTTTGCATTAATAGCATTATTATTAGCATTAATAGCTTAATTATTAGCATTAATAGCATTAATAATAGCATTAATAGCAATATTATTTGCATTAATAGCATTATTATTACCATTAATAGCATAATTATTAGCATTAATAGCATAATTATTAGCATTAATAGAATAATTAGTAGCATTAATAGCATTATTATTAGCAGTAATAGCATTATTATTAGCATAATATATTTTTTTTTTATTATTATTTTTTATTTTATTATTTATTATTTATTATTTATTTTTTTTATTATTTTAATTATTATTAAATTTATTTATTATTTGGTATTTTAAGTGAGCAGACACAGTTCTCCTTCAGGTCCGCTCAAAGGGCTCATAGAGTTACATAGCGGATGATGCTGGACGCTGATTGGTCGCTTCTTCCCATAGAGAAACATGGCCATGTTTCTCTATGGGAAGACGCGACCAATCAGCGTCCAGGATTATCCGCCATGTATCTCTATGAGGGGTTGGAGCGGACCTGAATGGAAACTGTCTTTACAAACAGTCTCCATTCAGGTCCGCTCAAAGGCCTCATAGAGATACATGGCGGATAATCGTGGACGCTGATTGGTCGCGTCTTCCCATAGAGAAACATGGCCATGTTTCTCTATGGGAAAAAACGACCAATCAGCGTCCAGGATTATCCGCTATGTAACCCGGAGCTCGGTGGAGGAAGAGAGAAGAGCGCCGGATGGAAGAGTCGTTAGCCGGGCTGAAGGAACAGGATGCCTGGGCCGGAAGGAGGAGTGGACGTGGACCTGAGGAAGCAGATGTCATGAAGACAGGTAAGTGATCTACGGCGTCGGGGAGGGGGGGGTGTGCGGACATATGGAGGGGGGGGTGCGGACATATGGAGGGGGGGGGGTGCGGACATATGGAGGTGGGGGGTGTGCGGACATATGGAGGGGGGGGGTATGCGGACATATGGAGGGGGGGGGTGCGGACGTATGGAGGGGGGGGTGTGCGGACATATGGAGGGGGGGGGTGCGGACATATGGAGGGGGGGTGTGCGGACATATGGAGGGGGGGTGTGCGGACATATGGAGGAGGGGGTGTGCGGACATATGGAGGAGGGGGTGTGCGGACATAATGGAGGAGGGGGTGTGCGGACATATGGAGGAGGGGGTGTGCGGGCATATGGAGGAGGGGGTGTGCGGGCATATGGAGGAGGGGGTGTGCGGGCATATGGAGGAGGGGGGTGTGCGGACATATGGAGGAGGGGGTGTGCGGACATATGGAGGAGGGGGTGTGCGGACATATGGAGGGGGAGATATGGAGGAGGGGGTGTGCGGACATATGGAGGAGGGGTGTGGGGACATATGGAGGGGGGGTGTGCGGACATATGGAGGGGGGGTGTGCGGACATATGGAGGAGGGGGTGTGCGGACATATGGAGGGGGGGGTGTGCGGAAATATGGAGGAGGGGGTGTGCGGACATATGGAGGAGGGGGTGTGCGGACATATGGAGGAGGGGGTGTGCGGACATAATGGAGGAGGGGGTGTGCGGGCATATGAAGGGGGGGTGTGCGGACATATGGAGGAGGGGTGTGCGGGCATATGGAGGAGGGGGTGTGCGGGCATATGGAGGAGGAGGTGTGCGGGCATATGGAGGAGGGGGTGTGGGGACATATGGAGGGGGGGTGTGCGGACATATGGAGGGGGGGTGTGCGGACATATGGAGGAGGGGGTGTGGGGACATATGGAGGGGGGGTGTGCGGACATATGGAGGGGGGGTGTGCGTACATATGGAGGAGGGGGTGTGCGGACATATGGAGGGGGGGGTGTGCGGAAATATGGAGGAGGGGTGTGCGGACATATGGAGAGGGGGTGTGAGGACATATGGAGGAGGGGGTGTGCGGACATAATGGAGGAGGGGTTGTGCGGGCATATGAAGGGGGGGTGTGCGGACATATGGAGGAGGGGGTGTGCGGGCATATGGAGGAGGGGGTGTGCGGACATATGGAGGAATGGGTGTGCGGACATATGGAGGAGGGGGTGTGTGGACATATGGAGGGGGAGATATGGAGGAGAGGGTGTGCGGGCATATGGAGGAGGAGGTGTGCGGGCATATGGAGGAGGGGGTGTGCGGGCATATGGAGGAGGGGGTGTGCGGGCATATGGAGGAGGGGGTGTGCGGGCATATGGAGGAGGAGGTGTGCGGGCATATGGAGGAGGGGGTGTGCGGGCATATGGAGGAGGGGGTGTGCGGGCATATGGAGGAGGAGGTGTGCGTGCATATGGAGGAGGGGGTGTGCGGGCATATGGAGGAGGGGGTGTGTGGGCATATGGAGGAGGGGGTGTGCGGGCATATGGAGGAGGGGGTGTGCGGGCATATGGAGGAGGGGGTGTGCGGGCATATGGAGGAGGGGGTGTGCGGGCATGCTTCGCTGGCATCTCGACTCGCAATGGCCGCTTCGCGGCCAATGCTTCGCGCGTATCCACATGACCACGCCGGAAGTTGCGCCGAGAGGGGCGGATTTTCGATTCGCGATTATATAATAGATAAAATAGTCTGCAACCTGTATATATATATATATATATATATATATATATATATACATACATACACATAACTGCAGCAGTATATACTAAGGGGGGCCCACTGAGGCTCTTTCGCCCGGGGCCCACAGAAACCTGGAGCCGGCCCTGCATATCCCTGTCATAAAAAATATGTGGGCCGAACAATGGAACTGCTGAATGTTAGAATTGCTGAACATTTGAGAAAAATAAGAAAGGGGGATTTGAAACATCCCTATCTAAATACTATAAATTGAAACATGATAGTAAGATTCTAGGTTATCAGGTTTGGGGTTTGCAGGTGGTACAGAAGGATAAAAAAAGGTGGAAGCTTTATACATAAGATGTCCCGTTTTGAAACCAAATGGATTGAATACGGGTGTGGAACTGTTTGTGACCAACCCCAGAGCCGTGGGGTACCAGGTTCCGGGCATTGATTTAGTTGGGGATGTCACGGGGCCTGTTGCCTGGTCCTGCGACCCTGGTGGTTGCTGAAAAGGGGAACAGTCAATAAAAATAGTGCTTCGTGATGCCACCTACGGCTCCGGTAAGGTCTCCGGCACTGCAGGACTGACCTACGGGGTGATAGTGAAGCATCAAGATGGTCCCGCTCCCCCCGTAGGTGGAGCGGGATTACCGAGCAGTCGTGGATGATGGGAGTTGTGGATCAGGTCGGCAACTCCTCAGGGACATGCAAATGAAATACTGTGGCACCCCTGCAGGTCAGTAGCCACAGGAACACCTGGTGCACGGAGGAATTTCCACATCAGGTAAACGTGCACATACTGTACAACACCTTCCACCCCAGACCTGAAGGGGGAGCTCCACTTGCTCCCTTAAGGCAAGGTACCCTATAAATTCAGGCCCGGGGGAGGAGTTAGGCAGTGCAGTACGGAGCAGTACTGTGAAAGATGCCGCACTGGGCCCGTACCAGTGTAAGGGACCCAGGAGTGAGGGTCGGAGGCAAGGCATACTAGAGACAGAGAGGGGGCAGAAGAACCATACCGGTTCACCCCAGGAAAGCAACTAAAGTAACCCAAACACTGTAGTCCGAGTCTGCAAGGATCCAGTTAGCCCAGCAGAGAATGCTGGAGGACCAGGGAGCCTTCAGTCTCTTGGCAGACACTTGGAGCACAGCAATCAACTATTCTGCAAAGATGAGCAGTCAAAATGTATCCAGGGCACTGTAGTCTCATTTTAAGTTATCACAAATGCTTGATTGTAGTTGTAGCTGCTAAGGGCAGCCCAATGAGTTATTAGGTTTAGGGGGCAATCACTTTTTCACACAAGGCCCTGTAGGTTTGGATTTCTTTTTCTCTTAATGATGAAGACCTCTATTAATAAACTGTATTTTGTGTTTACTTGTTTTAGCTTTGTCTCATATTTAAATTTGTTGATCTGAAACATTTAAGTGTGAGAAACATTCAAAAGAATAAGGAATCAGGAAGGAGGCAAACACTTTTACACACCACTATATTTTTAAGAGCTAAACAATCATACATGTTTTCTTTTTTTTGTGTGTGGTATGGGGGAATTTTGTTGGCAGATTCCCTTAAAAAAAGGTAACAATTCTGATAGAACCACCAGATGTTAGTAAATTTACTGATTATCTCCACAAACAGTTGGTAAATTCTGAAGAACCACAAAACACATGAGCTGAAAAGACAAACATTGCATAAACCCAACTACATTCATCAGGGCTAAAAGTCCATGCCTGACTGAAGTTGTGCAGGATAAGCAAGTAATAAAGATCTTTAAAAAAATGTAAGAATGCTTCATATAAAGTTTTTTAATTTCTAAGAGATGTGTCGATTCTGTATCATCATTCTAATAGGCCACAAAGAAAAAGTGATAAAAAGGTGAAATTAAAAAGATTAATAAAAAATTGATTTTGCAATTACTTATGAAACAAACAATATCAAAATACGGTAGTTGTATTCTTTGAAAAAAAAACAAGGCTGTGGACTTGAGGTCATAGAGTTGGAGTTGGAGTCTGTTTCCATTTTGATGGGGTCAGAGTGGAATTCAGGGAAATTAAAGAGTCGGATGTTTGGCTTACTGATTTTACAGCCATGGTTGTGGAGTTGGTGTCCATTTTGGTGGAGTCGGATTTAGGGTAATTGAGGAGTCGGATGTTTGGCTTACTGATTTCATAGTTATGGTTGTTGAGTCGGGGTCCATTTTGGTGGAGTTGGATTACGGGAAATTGAGGAGACGGAGTTGGATGTTTGGCTTACCGACTCCGCAGCCCTGGAAGAACACTACTGGACATTGTTCTCTTTCGTAGCAGTAAAATTCTGCAGATTTGCTGGGAGAAACTTTTAACTAATTCTGTGTTTTGGTCTCAACAACCCCCTGCAAGTGCTGCAAGTACAAAACCGCAAGTGCCGCTCATGTACACAAGTGTCATAGGGAATGAATTAGGCCGAATGCAGACTTGCCGCAAGTGTTCTGTTAGGCGGCAGATCAGACAAACCTGCCAGATCTGCCGCAAATGCTGAGAAATGGTGATGTGAAAGGAGACTTACATGGAAGGTTTATCCACGGTAGGCGTTACACACAGCTACATGTTGCAGTTCCATGCAATTATGGTTAAGGGCCGCTTTACACACACCAACTTCTGTGTCCAACTTCTGAACAGATCTCTGGTTGCAGTGAAATCATGGACACATTGCTCCATGTTGTACACAGCCACAAAATCTAACAATGTGTCCATGATTTCACTGCAACCAGAGATCTGTTCAGAAGTTGGACACAGAAGTTGGTGTGTGTAAAGTGGCCCTTAGGGTTTTTGCGTGCTCCAGAAATACATAGCTGTGTCTAAAGGTACCTTTACACGCTTTAATGTTGAAATGATATCACTAACAATGTCATGGACGCGCGGTCGTTAGGACATCGTTTTGAGATCGTTGGTGAGCTGTCCCACGGCTAGATATCGTGGACGACGCACCAACGATCCAGCGTGCAGGTATCGTTTGCTCAACCCAGCGATGAAAATCACGTCATATCGCCTGTACCGCCACCTGCAGCACAAGCACAGTGTCTGCTCTATAGCACACCCATATGGGTGTGCATAATTAACACGCCGCCGGCGGAAGAGCCACACAAGTCCACCTTTTGCGGCTTCTCATATAATGAGAAGCTGCAGAATAAGGTGGATAAACTACTTTTATAAACTTTCTCATAGCAGTTTAGGGACAGAAAAGGATGGTTATAAATGGATTACTATGGTGCAGGGACAGGTTAAAACAGGCTGGGGGGTCATTTGTAGAGGTCAGGTTCCCTTTAAAAGTTTAACCGGGATGTTTATTACAATAAAAAAAAATTAAAAAAGCATAAGTATGTACATGACTAACAGATGTCTCAGATACACACAAAATAAAGATCTCAGAGCTGCATCTGCTAAGAGCACACACCTCCTCCCCCCCTTCCTCTTCTGACTGCAATGAGTCCCTGCGTCTAGAGAGCCAATCACAGTCACACAGCATAAAGATCAGAGGAGGGCAGGGCAGTGATGCATGAATATTCATTTCCTGGGGAGTGGGCAGCAGAATAAAAGTGATCACTCACTATGATTGACAGATATAATTTACCTTTTATTTTGAAGTGTACCGAGGATAAAAGGGAAGTATAAATAGAAATACATGAATAGAGAAACCTTATAGACAGGAATTAGAAAATTATATTAGTTCCATATGGATTTTTGCATAAACTCTAAGTGGATTAAGACCTAGCGCTACACAATTCCATTTACACGTGTGTAAAGAAACCACTACTTAAAAGTTTAACCTGTGTTTGTCCGGGATGATTATTAAAATGATTAAAAAAAAAAAACATAACTATGTACATGACTCTATATTTTTGAGAATATAATAAAAAAATATTAAAAAGGGTAAAAAAACGCGTTGTAATGAAAATATGATAGGGTCCGCGTATATATGATGGAGATAATTCTGCTGTGTCTGCTTTTTCTAATCTTCTATATACCTGAGACTTATAAAGAATGTGGAAGATGCTTACTTTAGAATGGGGTTATCAGGATAGAGGCTGAGATTGTTATATTCGCTTCCTCTTACCTCTAGAGGGGCTCTTTTATGTGTATGAAGATTTTCGCCCTATAGTAGATTGACAGCTATTTGTTTCACCGAGATATAGATACTATAAGTTATATTCCATTTGTTGGGGTACAATAAGAAAAATGTTATTACCCGTAATTAGTACCTTAAATGGGTATTTGGCAGGTCTCAAAGAAGAATGTGGTTCTTTTCAGGTATATACAAGGTATTGTACTGGATCTTTTGTCTGAAAAAAATATATTGACATGAACCCCTTAAGTCTAATGATTGAAAAATTACTTGTGGTTAGTAAAGTACTATACCTTTAAAGGATTACACTTTAATCTATAAAAACTATAAAGAAGGAAGGAAAGCGCAATAAGGTCTTATCCTTGGAACAACTTTTGAGAGGCAAACAATTATAGCTGTTCACCTGGGACGGTTGAGTGACCCACAACCAGTGTAAATGTATAGTATGGCTGCTGCAGGATCCACACTCCACATGCAGGCAGTGGTAACCAAAAGGCAAACCCAAAAAGGACAGTGTTTCCTAGATCTGCGCTGCTCATACGATGAAAGAACCACACTTGTCAGATAGTGATGGCTTTATCCAACACGTTTCGGAGCTATATCTACGATATAGCTCTGAAACGCATTGGAATAAAGCTCCGGACATACAGCTCCGAAATGCGTTGGAATAAAGCTCCGGGGATACAGCTCTGAAACGCATTGGAATAAAGCTCCGGGGATACAGCTCTGAAACGCGTTGGAATAAAGCTCCGGGGATAAAGCACTGAAACGCGTTGGAATAAAGCTCCGGGGATAAAGCACTGAAACGCGTTGGAATAAAGGTCCGGGGATACAGCTCCGAAACACGTTGGAATAAAGGTCCGGTGATACAATCCCGAAACGCGTTGGAATAAAGCCATCACTATCTAACAACTGTGGTTCTTTCATTGTATGAGCAGCACAGATCTATGAAACACTGTTCTTTATGGGTTGATCTATGGCCTTTTCTATGTTGGAGAACTATTGTAGATGCTGATTTATCTAATAATAAAAAAGTATACACTGAATGTGCGATACTTATTGCCGTACTATACTAGGATTCATACTTAATATAAGCTGTGATGCTACCTTAAACAGTTGCCATGCAAATTTTCAGGTGGTTGGTGGCTGATATGTGGCTTGATGTTACATGCTCTTTTACCTAGAAATTACACATAGGAATATATACGGTAATTGAAAAACCAAATCCTCTAAATTTAAGCACAATGCACTCCTGTGCTCCTGTGCTAGCTGTCAGGAAAGTATGAATATGTTTCATTATTGGAAGAGGTTGGACAAGCAGCCAAAACCTACACATTATGGCCACTTTACACGCGGCAACAGGAAGCTAGAAACCGGCAGGTGTCGGAGACAATTGTACCTTTTACCTTCAAAACACCTTGCAGATACCTGAATTACACGCAGCCACTTCAAGGTGTTTTGAAGGTAAAAGGTAGAATTGTCTCCGACACCTACCGGTTTCTATCTTCCTGTTGCCGCGTGTAAAGTGGTCATAAGGCTTTCCCTATCCTGAGGGATTTCTGTAGATCCAATTCTACATGCAACCCCCACTCTCTCTCTCTCTCCCTCCCCTATCCACTATTTACGACTGCAGAGCAATAAATACCTGAGGCAGAGCTAAAGCTTCTATCTGTCCCTACAAAAAGTTCTTTGTCTTGAAGGATAGTTTTGTGAATGTCAAATTTAAGAAGACCCGTTCATCCCACAAACACATAATTCATATTTTTAGATTATTCTCCTTTTTGCACATTCAATGACATGTCTTGTATATCTATGTAACACTCAGGAACTTGGGAAATGAGTTCTGGATTTCTGAACCTCATAGGTCATATTTGGTATCCATATTCTCAGAATTAAATGAAAGTAAACATGAGGTGTATATCATGGATGTGGGCCCACCCCATGCCCAGATATGAAGAATGAAGATTTATTAAGCATGGTGAAAGAGGAGGTCTCAGAGGACCATCCCACCGGGGGAGTGGTAACTCTACAAGGGGGGGCCACAGGTTCTCTGCCTTTATTAAAACGAGAGCAGCCATTTTTGGACTGATTGATTCCACCCAGGGGCACGGACATAGCAAGACTCTATCGCTGTGTGGAGGAATCATACCTATCTGGGGAGCCGCCCCCCCCCCAACGGATCTAAGTTTGTCACCGCGTGGCTAGGTCTGGCAATTTCTCATTTTATTCCTTTATTTTTATAACTGTTTATGCATACATGTAAATTGTCTCTTATGTACTATCTTGTATATCTTTTATAAGCACTGCCATCTTTGGGAGTAAAATATTATAATTTACTATGTCGGTTCTTCATGTCCTATGAGCGAGCTCACCACGTCCTTACTGTTCTTTTTACGCTATCATTCGGGTTACCGATCCACCTTAAAGAGATTGTTGGTGGCAGCATAATTTTTGTATTTATGTGATATTGTGGGCCTTAGGGTGACTGGATCGAGGTATATACGTTCCTGGCAGGAACTGGTGGTATATATACATCCTGTCACATCACGTGCCACAGTAGACAACATATATTAGAGCAGCTGGGCTCCTTTCTTATCCTCTGGCAATACTGGATTTGGCCAGCAGGCTAAGGGGGCGCCAGAGAGCTGCAGGTCCTGACTAAGTCTTCATGACACTAGCAGTGAATGTGAATTAATAAAACGTTTCACACACCTTTTGAATGAAGGTAATATACCTTTAAGAGGTTGCATGCAATTCTCTGGCTTTTTCTATGTATGTGAGGACAGTGTGTGCTGATACATCTGCAGTATATACATTTAAAAAAAAGTTATTACAGGTATACAGAAGATTACAAAAGCAGATGCAGCAGAATTATCTCCATCATATAAACGTGGAGTCAAGTCTCAGGGAAGGGGGGAAGGGGTGGTGCTGTCACTGGATATTTACCTGAGAGCCGGTTTAGTGCAAAGGAGTGGAGTGTCTGTTATCCAATCAAGTTATGCAAGAAAACTCCAGCACTTGGCGTAGTCTTCATAATAGTTCATTTATTTGTGCAGATTAAAAATGAACATACAATTGAAAGGGAGACATGACCCCACGCTGGGGTCATGTCTCCCTTTCAATTGTATGTTCATTTTTAATCTGCACAAATAAATGAACTATTATGAAGACTACGCCAAGTGCTGGAGTTTTCTTGCATAACTTGATATAAACGTGGACCCTGTCATACTTTCCTTATAACGCATTTTTACTCTATTTAACTTTTAATATTTTTATTATATTCTCAAAAAGTATAAAAAGTCATGTACATAGTTATGTTTTTTTTTTTTTTTTAGTATATTTTAAGAAACATCCCAGACAAACACGGGGTTAAACTTTTAAGTAGTGGTTTCTTTACACACATGTAAAGGGGATTGTGTAACACTTAGTCTTAATCCACTAATAGTACAGTGCCTACAAGTAGTATTCAACCCCCTGCAGATTTAGCTGGTTTGATAAGGCTACCTTCACATTACGATTTGAAGGGAGCCGATGTTGTCCGATATAAATCGGACAGCATCGGCTCCCTTCTGATGCCTGGAATCGGGTGCCAAACAGGCACCCGATTCCGGCATAAAATCGGCGCCGGGCTGCAAAAAAAAAAAAAAAAAATAAAGGTTATTCTCACCTCCCCCCGAGCCCCCGCCGTCTTCCGCCATCTTCTGCCATCTTCTTCTAGGCTCCCGGTGGCTCTCGCAGGCTGCCGGTGTCAGCAGAGGTGTACCTCTGCTGTACACAGGACCTGCGGTGATGTCACAGTCACGTGACCGCGGGTTCACCATGGTGAACTCGCGGTCACATGACTGTGACATCACCGCAGGTCCTGAACAGCAGAGGGAGCGCTCTGCTGACACCGGCAGCCTGCGGAAGCCACCGGGAGCCTAGAAGAATATGGCAGAAGATGGCGGAAGACGGCGGGGCTCGGGGGGAGGTGAGAATAACCTTATTTTTTTTTTTTAACACTTGTGCTCCTAGTTAGGAGCAGTTTTACTGTACTGAGCATGCTCAGTACAGTAAAACGGGGTCCGAGGAGACATAGATGTTTCCTCGGACCCCTCTCCATAGGGCCCCATGTTATAGGGATCGGGTCAGATCGGAAGTGCACTAAATGTCATTCGATTTGGTCCGATCCGAATCTGTCAGATTTTATTTTCGGTGCTAAAATCGGAGCAGAATCGGATCGGACCAAATCGGATGACATTTAGTGCACATCCGATTCGGTCCGATCCCCATAGGGCTGCATGGGGTCCGAAAATCGGTCCGATGCTGTCCGATTTTTTTTCGGACAGCATCGGAAATCCGAAAATCGTTATGTGAAAGCAGCCTAAGATGCCAATAAGTTAGAGCCTTCAAACTGTGAGAGTAGGATTTATTAACAGAAGCATAAATCTTACAAACCAAAAAGTTATGTTGCTCAGTTGAATTTTAATAAATTTTAAACATAAAAGTGTGGGTCAATTATTATTCAACCCCTAGGTTTAATATTTTGTGGAATAACCCTTGTTTGCAATTACAGCTAATAATCGTCTTTTATAAGACCTGATCAGGCCGGCACAGGTCTCTGGAGTTATCTTGGCCCACTCCTCCATGCAGATCTTCTCCAAGTTATCTAGGTTCTTTGGGTGTCTCATGTGGACTTTAATCTTGAGCTCCTTCCACAAGTTTTCAATTGGGTTAAGGTCAGGAGACTGACTAGGCCACTCCAACACCTTGATTTTTTCCCTCTTGAACCAGGCCTTGGTTTTCTTGGCTGTGTGCTTTGGGTCGTTGTCTTGTTGGAAGATGAAATTACGACCCATCTTAAGATCCATGATGGAGGAGCGGAGGTTCTTGGCCAAAATCTCCAGGTAGGCCGTGCTATCCATCTTCCCATGGATGCGGACCAGATGGCCAGGCCCCTTGGCTGAGAAACAGCCCCACAGCATGATGCTGCCACCACCATGCTTGACTGTAGGGATGGTATTCTTGGGGTCGTATGCAGTGCCATCCAGTCTCCAAACGTCACGTGTGTGGTTGGCACCAAAGATCTCGATCTTGGTCTCATCAGACCATAGAACCTTGAACCAGTCTGTCTCAGAGTCCTCCAAGTGATCATGAGCAAACTGTAGACGAGCCTTGACATGACGCTTTGAAAGTAAAGGTACCTTACGGGCTCGTCTGGAACGGAGACCATTGCGGTGTAGTATGTTACTTATGGTATTGACTGAAACCAATGTCCCCACTGCCATGAGATCTTCCCGGAGCTCCTTCCTTGTTGTCCTTGGGTTAGCCTTGACTCTTCGGACAAGCCTGGCCTCGGCACGGGGAAACTTTCAAAGGCTGTCCAGGCCGTGGAAGGCTAACAGCAATTCCATAAGCCTTCCACTTCCGGATGATGCTTCCAACAATGGAGACAGGTAGGCCTAACTCCTTGGAAAGGGTTTTGTACCCCTTGCCAGCCTTGTGACCCTCCACGATCTTGTCTCTGATGGCCTTGGAATGCTCCTTTGTCTTTCCCATGTCGACCATGTATGAGTGCTGTTCACAAGTTTGGGGAGGGTCTTAAATAGTCAGAAAAGGCTAGCAAAAGAGATAATTAATCCACACATGTGAAGCTCATTGTTCTTTGTGCCTGAACTACTTCTTAATACTTTAGGGGGACCAAACAGAATTCTGGTGGTTTGAGGGGTTGAATAATAAATGACCCTCTGAATTAACTTTTAACGCTTTAAAAAAAAAATGAAAAAATCTTTTTGGCTGCAGTGCATTTCCCACTTCCAGGCTGATCTACAGTCCAAATGTCACAAGGCCAAGTTAATTCCGCATGTGTCAACCAGCTAAATCTGCAGGGGGTTGAATACTATTTGTAGGCACTGTATATGCAAAAATCCATATGGAACTGATAGAATTTTCTAATTCCTTTCTCTAAGCTTTCTCTATTCATGTATTTATATTATTTATACTCCTCTCCATACTCTGTAAACTTCAAATTAAAATATTTATTCCATCTATCAATCATAGTGAGTGATCACTTGGTTCTGCTGCCCACTCCTCAGAAAATGAATATTCATTCATCACTGCCCTGCCCTCCTTTAATCATTATGCTGTGTGACTGTGATTGGCTCTCTAGGTGCAGGGACTCATTGCAATCAGAAGAGAAGGTTGGGAGGAGGTGTATGCTCTTAGAAGATGCAGCTCTGACATCTTCATTGTGTGTATCTGAGGTATATGTGTAATGTATGCTAAGAAATTTCTATGGCTGGTTTCACACTGCAGTTTTTCCCTGATCAGGGTCCATCCAGTTTGTGCCAAAACCAGGAGAGGAACTTGCAGAAAATAACTATATTTGAAAGATTGACACCTTTTCTGAGTTTTGGAAACACGCCGGGTTTTGGCACGCAAACTGGATGGACACTGATCAGGGAAAATCCTGCAGTATAAAACCAGCCTATGTGTTTATAGGAAAATTTGATCATTTGCTCAGCAGATACACACATTACATGCCTGCAGGAAAACCAATATTTATATAAACAGAAATCTCTCATAGACAGCACAGACTGAAGTTAAGTTCTTACAAGAGTTGCAGCACAAAACACCTCCCCTCTCTCAAGCCCCTCCCCAGCAGCCTGTAGTAGCCTGAGATTCAGTGTAACTTCAGCAGAGGGGAGGACAGAATACCAGCTTGGATAGGCGTGGTTATTTAAATAAGATTTACATACTGTGACTCACAGGAGTCAGGTCAATCACTTTTACAGCTGCCTGCAGAGTGTGAAGTTGCTTATAGCAAGAGAACTACAAAGGGTACAATAATGATTTCTACCTATTCTGAAAGGTCTACCCAAGCACTATTCAAGAGTACTATCAGTATCATAAAGAAAAATGACCCGACAGAGTCCTTTTAAAAGAGCAAGTGAAAAATATCTGATATATTGAACCTTTTTTGACATCACACCTTTCATACGAGTTCGCTTTCTCTGGACACTGCTGTGCAGGCTAGAACATCTTATTTTAGTTTATTTCTGAATGTGGAGGGAAAACAAACAGCTGCCCCAATTATGATTCACACAAAGTTAAAGCGGAATTTAGTGATTTGTTTTGTTTTGGTGCCAACTTTTATCGAAAGATTTATGCACAGTATGGACAAAGTGTTTTTTGTGGGGCGTAAAAATATAGAAAGAAGTTCAATGTACAGTGTTTGCTCCTTCCTGATTTCTTATTCTTTTGCATGATTCTTACACTAAGACTAGCTTCACACCACGGTTTTGTTCCTGTCCGTGGCATCCTGTTTTTGCAGTACCACATGGACTGGACTGGATTGGTAACTCTGGATGCCATTTTTGTGTCTGGAGCTGGGATTTTGAAACATCCGGACACAGAAAGAGCTGGGGGGAGCTGAGCCTGCAAAGCACAGGCAAGTGTTGTCAGAACTGTTACTTTCGCTTTCACAATGTATCTACATACATTGTGAAAGCAAAATGAAAGAAAGCAATGGTTAAAAATATAAAAAAAAATGCTCACCTCTCTGCCGAGTGTCCTGCAATGCAAGGCGTCCACATCCGATAGCTGCAGAACCTTAATCAGCTGACTGGGCGGGGCGGCAACCCGATCAGCTGATATGTCACATGACAGCATCAGCTGAGTAGTTTAAATCGCCCTCCCGCCAATTGGTGTTGGTGGGCGATTTAAACCACTCAGCTGATGCTGTCATGAGAAACATCAGCTGATCGGGTTGCCACACCACCCGGTCAGCTGATTAAGGTTTTGCAGCTATCGGATGTGGACGCCTCGCATTGCAGGACACTCGGCGGAGAGGTGAGCTTTTTTTTTCTTTATTTTTAACATATTGCTTTCTTTATTTTCACATTAGCAGAGTATGTAGATTACACTGCTAAAGTAAAATTACGGGAACAGAGCAAATTTAGTGTACATAGCATGCTTAGTACATTAGAACCAGATCCGGGAAACTATCCTGTTTTTTCCTGGATCTGACGCTCATAGACTCCCATGTTAACTGAGCCAGATTAGTTTCTGTCCGGTTTGGTCCGTTTTTTTCACCGGAGCCTAAAATCAAAGCAGTCTCCGATTTTGGGGCTGGAAAAAAACAGGACAGAAACGAATCAAGGACTGAACTGGCAGAATCAGATGGCCATTTATGGCCTATACAGCACCATAGGGCTATATAGGAGGCAAAATAAGATCCTGTTCTGTCCTTTTCAAAATGGAAGGAACAGGATCCCAAAAAACGTGGTGTGAGGCCAGCCTTGAATGTT
The DNA here is from genome assembly GCA_033576535.1 of Allobates femoralis. NCBI lineage: Eukaryota > Metazoa > Chordata > Amphibia > Anura > Aromobatidae > Allobates > Allobates femoralis. The sequence continues at coordinate 17,031,048 of JARQOC010000004.1, forward strand.
TCAGATCACAAAACAAATGTAAATATCAGACAAAAGTAACACAAGTAAACACAAAACACAGTTTATAAATGAAGGTTGGCAGCAACAACTACAATCGTTTGTGATAAATGACAATAGGTATTTTACAGTGCTCTGGATGAATTTTGGCTGCTCACTTTTGCAAAATTGTTGTAATTCAGACACATTAGAGGGTTCCAAGCAGCATCACAATCTAAATTGAGATAAATCAGTCTGGGAAATACAGAAAAATTCTAGCTCTCAAAATATGGCAATGCAAAAACATCTTTTAGCAAAGACAAAAACATTTCTTGATGTGTGATAGCAGCTAAACATAAAAAATATATAAATCTGATGTTGCTGTAATTGCACCGACCCAAAGAAAAAAAGTCATCTAAGGCTGCTTTCACATCAGCGGTTTTTGCCGATCGCGGCAGATGCAGTGAAAAAAACACATCTGCCGCGATTAACGCATAGAATGTATATGCGGGCTTGCGGCAGGTGTGGCAAGTGCGGTATCGGCACTTGCGGCAGGTGCGGCCGCAAAAAAACGCAGCTGACCGTGGTTTTTTTCGCGGCCGCACCTGCCGCAAGTGCCGAAACCGCACTTTCCGCACCTGCCGCAAGTCCGCCTATACCTTGTATGGCGTTTACTGCAACCGCGCCGCAATCGTGCCGCAATGCAGCCGGTATGCGGTAATCGCGGCAGATGCGGTTTTTTGAGAGCATTGTGGTATTGCAGTAACCACTATCCACAAGAGGTCACTGTCTCTTTTTTTTTTACCTTTATAATGATTCTGGTTTGAAACTTATTAGGCTACGTTCAGAAATTGCTTTTCTTGGCGCTTTTTTGCACCGTAAAAAAAAAGTGCCGTATAAACACACCACCGCATTTACACACCGCGTTTTTGACGGGCGCACTTCTCCCGCAAAAGAGCAGGGGAGAAGTGATGTCACACAGGGAAGGAAGAATTGTGTGTTCCTCCCCTGTGTGACAGCAATTTTTGGAGCTCCATCACATCCTGCAGCGCCAGCATTATATGCGCTGGAATTGCGCATTGTCTGAACGGCGATGCGTAATTCCAGCGGGTATAATGGCTCCTATGGGAGAAAGAGCGGGCGCACTGGCGTAAAGAATTGACATGTTGATTCTTTTTACGCGAGCGCAACATCCTCCTATCTAATGCCATCTTGTGGCTGAATATGAGTAAGACTCTACAGTAATAAATGGATGTGACCCTCGCAAGCAGGGTTCCACTAGGTTGCCAACCAGTTTTAGTATATATATATTTTCAATACATCTCTTGTTTTTTGGAGTCAAATATAAGAATGGCACATTATATTATAAAGGCACATTCACTCATATCTGACTGTTATCTTCGTTTTATTTTTTGGAAATTTTGAGCCTTTCTTTCATCTTTTCCTTGCTTAAGACAGACTGACATTATATATTTATAAAACTCATTTTATATTCTTGAGATACTTCAGCAATTTTATGGGCTTGTCTCTGGGTTATTCTCTTCAAATGCGTATATATATCTGTTTCCCAGTGCCCATAGTCATATAAATCCGGCTTCTCTCCTATACCGCACAGAATTGTATTGTATGCCCCTATCAGTAGAATATTACACTTACTGCCCTCTGGTACCAAGTTCTTTCACATTGCCTTGACAACATCCTCCCTCTAGACGCCATCTTGTGGCTGAATAAGGGTAAGACTTCATGATAATAAATTTGTGTGAGTGTTACTTGCTAATTGAACTAATGTCGCTTATGTTGATTATCTGCGTATGACACATATTTTCTACATGTCTCCTTGGAGGAATAGAACCCAGGAGTTTGGGTTGGTGGCATTCCTGTCTTCTCTGTTGTACCACACACGTATATATGTTTTATGGGACAATTTGGATTAGACTATATCCTTGGGGTATTTTTTTCCATCATTTATTTATTGATCTATTTATTGTTTTTTCCATCATTTATTTATTGATCTATTTATTGTTTTTTTCATCATTTATTTATTGATCTATTTATTGTTTTTTTCCATCATTTATTTATTGATCTATTTATTGTTTTTTTCATCATTTATTTATTGATCTATTTATTGTTTTTTCCATCATTTATTTATTGATCTATTTATTGTTTTTTCCATCATTTATTTATTGATCTATTTATTGTTTTTTCAAATCTCTAGAACCGCGTAAGCTGTTCCTCACACTAGTTCCTATTATTTCCTTTTTTATCCTTTTTAAACTAAGCCAACCAAAATTTCGTAATTTTTTGTTTTTTATTCATTTTTAAGACAGTAGCCTCCACGCATATTTTATGCGTCCTCTAGTTGTTTTTTGGTTGTTTTTAGAAAAGAAACATACATATATGCATGGAAATGGTTGAAGGTGCTAAACTAGTTACATTATGGGTAGTCCTTTGACACTACTAATTGTGTGGCTTAACACATTAATGCTGCAACCACCTCTGAATTCCTGAGTGTTGTGGGTTCTGTTCCCCAGGGAAGGCTAGTGTTATTTTATCTTGTTACACCAGGACTTTCCGGACGTTTTATAGACTTTTCCGCTTAGAATTTTTGCCAGTTTTTCATATGTCTGTGCTATTCGGATTTTTTACCATGGTTTTATGATGTTTTTCAGTTGATTATGTACCTAATGGTGATTTTTAATGGAAATTGCGCCAAAACTGTTAATCCTTCCCTTGATGCTGACGATTTTGACGTCATCAGGGGTGGGAACTCCCATTAATCTTCTGTCTGGCATTTGCTATATATATGTGGGGTTTTATGGGGTGAGGGTATCCCTGAGGAAGGTGCCAGGAGGGCACCGAAATGCGTAGGATGCAATAAAGGATTTTGGATATACTCGTGTTTCCTTGGAATAATTTGGAACTTGGCAGCGCGGACTGGAGAACACCGTTTTTTCCCCAAAATACAATCATTGGCCAACACAATAGCGTCCTGATTGGCCAGGGTGCGCAGGAAGGCTGGCTAATACATGACACCATTGGAATTGGGTAGTGTGAATGGTCAGCTCTTCCAATATGTCGCCCTGTGAAGGGACAGCCAAAGGTAACACAGTAGCCCCCACTAATCATCGCTGATGGGGAGCAGTATCCAGCATGCTGTGGCACGCCTCTGGGAAATCACTAGGCGACGCTGATTCCATCCATATTGTCCGTTCACATGCCAAAACCAGGGAAATTCAATCCCCAAAGGAATGTGGGCGTACATGTTCAGCGCGGCGTGCCAAATTGTTTTACACTGCGCCCCAAACACGCTCATTGGAGAACGCGATCACGTCCTGATTGGCCAGGCTGCGCTGGGAGGCTGGCTAACACGTGACGCCATTGAGTCGGATTTTGGAATGAATACACGTGTCCACGAAAGTGGCTGCTGCGACACACTTTCGAGCTTCTCAAGCATCATAGAGGAGCGGTTTTGAGCAGGACAGTGGCTTACACTACACAATGGTTTGCTATGTGTGCGTCTGTAGCTGATGGTGGGAACATACACACAATACTATGCCCATATGTGCCTATTGGGTTATATTTTTGGCCACAAAAAATAACAGTACAACAACTCACACAAAATAACATAAACCAGAAGTGTTTACATCACACAAACAAATGCAACATGATGAGAAGTAATATCAAACCAAAAACATGTCAAAGTCAAAAACCCAAAAAAGAATCATTAACTAACTAACTAAAGAATGTGCACACACAAAAAGAGGACCCAAATACTCATGGTGCAGCCACCCTGGTGACTCCACCCTCCTCATCATGTTGCTGCCTCATAGCACCAGCCACCCTACACCTGTTGGTGCTGCCAGGCCACTGCCCCAGGGCCATTAAAGTAGGAGCAGTAAGCATCTCTACTGTTCCTGGCATCCTGCTGAGTCCGACCCTGGCTCAGCGGCTGGAGTGGAGCCACACCATGGTCGGTAGTACGCCAATCCCCGGGACGGACCTCCCCTCTTGTGGGGTCCACTGAATCCACATAACTTGCCGGTGTGTATGATGACCGATCCCTACAATGCAGGAAGTTATGCAGCACACAGCAGGCCAGCACTACCACATCAATAGATTCCAGTTTCATAAGCAGACGTGTATGAAAAACCACAAGGCCAGCGCGGGATAGCCGGTAATTGAAAATGTGCTGCTCAGAAGTAAGGGTCCTCTGGGAATATGGCCGTAGTAGGTGTGCCTGAAGTGGGAAGGCTTCATCCCCCACAAATGCAAAGTTGAGAGGATGGGTTGTCTCATCATTTGAGGGCAAGTTCAGCCCACCTGTCCTTAGGTCTTGGGCCAAGGAGCAGTGTGTGAACACACCCCCATCTGAGATACGCCCGTTCATTCCAATGTCCACGTAGAGGAACTCGTAGCTCGCATCCACCAGGGTCATAAGAACCACACTACAATATCCTTTGTAATTTTAATACAAAGACCCAGAGTTTGGGGGTTTGTTGATCCTCACGTGCTTAACATCCAATGCCCCGCCATAGTTTGGAAATTGCCAGCGGTCGGCAAACCCTCTGGCAACATTCATCCATTCAGCAGGTGTTGTGGGAAACTATATATAGGGTTGAAGCAGACTACTCCAGATGGCCTCACACGTCTCGGGGATCAGGCGGCTCAGCAGGGACAGTGATACACGTGAAGTGTATTGTTGGTCGGTCCTTGACCGACCTGTAGCCAGGAATCGCTAAGTTACAGCTAAACGCTCCTCAGGTGGCACAGCTTGACACTTCACAGTGTCCTGACGGGATATCAATGGCCTTATGCGTTCCAACAGGAATGTGAAAGAGTCCTCAGACATACAGTGGTAGTTCCTGAAATAATGCGGACTCCGATCCTCCAGCTCACGCACCAGCTGCATGTGGCTCCGGGTGTTCCGTGGCGAAGCCTATCCCGAGTCCACACACATCGTGGTCTGCGTACCAACCCCTGCAAAAGTGAGAAAAAGAAACATCACTACAAGAACGCTTCATCACACATCATCTACACACACCAACTCCTTCCCTATACATCTCCTGGCCACTTTACCACAGCATACCCAAGTGTGAACACCAGCCCACACAGATACATAAAGACCACCAATCAAGGCACAAACACAACATTGCAGTGTATGACAACCAAACCTGGTCACTGTACACCCCTGGCCCTCCGGTTCAATACATCTCCCTTGTCAAATGCAAAACATCATGAGGCAAAGCCTATATATGTGCCCATAATGTTGACGTGTGACCACAAGGCATAGCCAAGCACATAGGTCACATTAATTAAATCATGGTTTTTTAGACATCTATGCAATTACATTACACACGTACCCCAGCTTTTGTGTGTTATGCTCTAAATATCACACCACGCAGGAGACTATTGAATACTCATCATGTCCAAGAGACATCCCTGATGTGTTGTGAATGCAGGATCTTCTGAGGCAGACATTCGCAGAAGCCACATGCCCCAACTCCACATCTGAATTTGGCCTTAAACGTCCCATTGTGTGTGGTAAACAACAGTACTATGTGTCCTCAATTCAGATGAGCCCCGCAACTAAAGACACTCGCATCCTTCAAACATGATCCTGTATGGCAAAGGCAAAATGGCTTTTCAATGAAGATAGGGTTTAGGTAGTCAAAACACTCATGCATCCATTTGCCAGGACACAATAGTAAATATGGCATCAAACTTCACGAGTAACTACATACCCCACCACTTGGCCGTGAGCTACACTACACAATAGCGACCCCTAATGGTAAGGTGCTGTAAATGCAACACAGCCATATCATGTTTGCACATCAGTACTTACTTAATGACTCTGGGGAGCAAGAGTGACCGACTTCCGTCTTGAGCGCTTTTTATATGGTAACCAACCAATCAGAACGCAGTGGCCTCTTGTAATCGACGCAGCCGCCAGGGCGTACGCAGGTGCGACCAATGATTGTGCGCTTTTGTGATTGGTCAAGTTGTGTTTAAATAAGCATGTGCTGGGGCTCAACCCCTGCCCCGGCTGGAATGTGCATTGAGCTAGTAGTGTTTCATCACAAGATCTCTGTTGGACAGACAGTAAGTGGGGGCACATGCTATTGGACACTCCTGGAGGTTTTTTTCTGTGTGCTGTAGACCCATATGTTGGCTGATCTTTGTGCACCTTATGTCCAGCTTCATGTAGCGTCCTGTAGAAGTGTATTTAGTGATGTGCACGCATCGTAAATACACTCCGTGTGGTGTAGCACACATAATGTTCTGTGAGATCCTTGCCAGGACAATATGTGTACTACAGCACTATGTTTATTCCTAAATATGTGTGTATCTGATGAGTGTGTGTTTAAATGTCCTTAGTAAGGCCATGTGTGCCTTTTGTAATGACAAACCTTGAGATATTTCCTTGCAGTGTGCCGAAATACATATATCATCTGGCATGTCCTGCATGCCCCATGTATGGACACATGTTCAACCAAGTAATGATGTTGCATAGCCAAGCTGACTACTGAAACACATGTAATTAGTCTGGCTGGACATGGGCTGGACACACAGAATAGGGTGTCACCTGTGATGGCCATGTCTTTGTTTGCATGACACTTTTTTTTCTGTTTGTTTTTTCTCTCAGATGGCTGAGTATCACGATTTTGTGACACAGCTCCTCACCATATACCAGGAACACGAATGCCTGTGGCGGGAGTCGCTGCCTGCATATCATGACCAGGCAGCGAGGACTCGGCCTACAGGCCGCTGGTGGAGCTGTCTGACCAGCTCCAACCCCATAAGATCTGGACAGCGACCATGGTTGTGGATAAGATCAAGTGCCTGCGCACCGTGTTCACCAAGACACACAAAAAGTGGATGGAGGCCCGGTCCGGGGCTGGAGCTGAGGAGGTCGCTAGGCCACATCTGTGGTACTATAACCTCCTCACCTTTACCCTGGGCAAGGAGGGGCCTCGGGGAACACGGTGCAGCAGGCGCCGGCTGCAACCAGCTGTGGCTGCAGCCCAAGACCCTGCCCCGATGCAGGGGGTGAGTAATTGTGTTTGTGTGATCTATCTATCCGGCTTGTTCTTTGCACTGATGTGTTACCCGGGAGAGAATATAAATTCACCTCTAGGGGCTTCAAGGTAGTCTTTGGTGGTAGGGATGGGCGAATCTACTCGCTAGGACTCGTTACTCGGCGAGTAGTAAGGGACTCGCAGGACTCGGTACTCGGCGAGTTTCCCAGTGATGACTCGCACGAGTCCAATGCAAATCAATATCAATCCTAGTTTTGTCAGAAACACTGACAAAACTAGGATTGCCATTGTTTGCATTAGACTCGTGCGAGTCATCACTGGCTACTGTGCCAGTGATAGCAGGGAGACTCGCAAAGTAACTGCTGTTTCTTTGCGAGCCGAGTCCAGTTGTCTTCTCTGTGCAGCTCCAGGGTCCTAGAGCCCGCCTGCTCACAGACATTATGTAGCAGTGCTGAGATTATTCTCAGTCTGCTCATTCCCTGTGCATGTAGCAGAGAGGACATCGCGTTTTGGACTACGTCGGACGGAAGAGGATTTTTTTAATTAAAGATGGAGTCCCTAATGGCTTTTTTTTTTATTTCAAATAAAAAATTTTCTCTGTGTTTTTTTAACCCTTTATTGGAGATTCTTAGTGGCTGGGTCAAACGTGGCCTGACATTAAGAATCTCGGGCTTAATACCAGCTTGTATAACAAAGCTGGTATTAACCCCTTTATTACCCAGCGTGCTACCGCCACCAGGGCCGCTGGAAGAGCGGGGTTCAGCGCCAGAGGATGGCGCTTCAATGAACGCGCCATCTTCTGGGGCGGCTGCGGGCTGCAATTTGCAGCGGGGGGTGCCCAGAAAGCTTGGGCATCCCTGCGCTGCGGATTCCAGCCCTCAGCTGCTTAGCTGTACCTGGCTAGACATAGAAATTGCGCGGAGCCCCACGCATTTTTTAAAAATTATTTAATGAATTTCAGAGTCAGAGTCTCAGAGTCAGAGTCAGAATCTCAGAATTTCATGAAATAATTTAAAAAAAATGCGTGGGGCTCCGCGCAATTTCTATGTCTAGCCAGGTACAGCTAAGCAGCTGGGGGCTGGAATCCGCAGCGCAGGGATGCCCAAGCTTTCTGGGCACCCCCCGCTGCAAATTGCAGCCCGCAGCCGCCCCAGAAGATGGCGCGTTCATTGAAGCGCCATCCTCTGGCGCTGAACCCCGCTCTTCCAGCGGCCCTGGTGGCGGTAGCACGCTGAGTAATAAAGGGGTTAATACCAGCTTTGTATTATCAGCTGGCCCTAAGCCCGAAATTTATGGCGGTCACGCCAATATTAGACATGACCACCATGAATTTCTATTAAATTGTTTTAAAAAAAACACAACACAAAGAAAATTTTTTATTAGAAATAAAAAAAAAGCCATTAGGGACTCCATCTTTAATTAAAAAAATCCTCTTCCGTCCGACGCAGTCCAAAACGCGATGTCCTCTCTGCTACATCCCCTGTGTATAGATATAGATCTCTATGCACAGGGAATGAGCAGACTGAGAACAATCTCAGCTCTGCTACATCATCTCTGTGCACAGACATTCATGTCTGTACACAGGGATTGAGCAGACTGAGAACAATCTCAGCACTGCTACATCAGGCAGCAGGCAGGCTCTAGGACCCTGGAGCTGGCAGCCAGCACAGAGGAGACAGGACTCTTATCTGTGCGAGTCAGCGATTACTTACAAAGTAAACGAGCAATGCAAATAAATGACAAAACTAGGATTGCTTCAGGCTGAAGCTTCCGAGACACATCTGCGAGTTGTAAATCTCACACTACTCGCTATTACTCGCTTCCCCATTCATTAACATTGGACTCGCTAGACTCGCAACGAGTAGCGAGTCCTGGGCTCGGACTCGCTAGAGTCAAGCGATTCCGAGTAATTTAGGATTCGCCCATCACTATTTGGTGGGCTTCTTGCCCTTGGTCCCGGAGTGGGGAGTCAGGCAGTGAGCCTGAAGGAGCAAGGAGGTCAGGGTCTCTCGGCTGAGGGACCAGGAGGAGAGATAAAGGAAACTTCCCAGGAGAGCAGCCAGGCTGGGAAAGAAGGGCCTGCAAAACCGGTCCTCCCTGACAGCTTACCAGGCACCGGGGCCCGCAGACTGCTGAAGCTGTACGCACAGCAGAGAATCCGGATTTCCGTGGAGCCTTCAAGTCTCCCGGCCACCAGAGCAGACACAAGAAGGGTACCAGGAACCGCTTAAGGAGCAAGCGGCCAGCCAGTAGAGGGTTATCCGACGACAGCGAAGGTGAGAGAGGCCAGGAGGCCAGGCTGGATTCAATATCAACCAGGCTTCACAACCAACTGGGAAGCAGGAAAGAGCAAACACGGGTTAGATAACAAAAGGACACAAAGGGTTCCACTATACCACCTGGGATCCACTTGCAGCCACCCGTTAGCTACCTGTCATTATAACATCTTGCTGAACTGTGAACTGTAACTGATGCTGCTACAAATCATCATTAAAGTACCTGGGAGAAAGTGACTTTGCTTCTGCGTGTATTTTCCTTCATGAACTTGTTCCCTACATAGGAACGCTGCCCGGAGGTCCAGCCCGGCCTGTAGAGGACTTTGCCAACTAGCCGCATTACCATCTACCTCCAGCGGACTGTGGCGGCGCTGGTGACCCATCCCCAGAAACTACAGGTGGCATCACGACAATTGTATATAAAATCCCCTGTAAATAATACCCCTTTTTAAAAGAAGTCCCCCAGGACATGGGATCAGGCACGGCCACCACTCCCCGTGACACAGCAACGCTTCAGCAGAGCCTGATACCCGAGTTCCCCAAAGCCTGGGGCTCAACACTATCCTCTTCTCTCATGTGCTCTCTCCCCATGTGTTTTCTTTCTGTGTGCTGCCCCCTCCCCTCATGTGCTTTATACTTTGAGCTGTTTCCCCCATGCATTTCTCCCCCCTTGTGTACTGTCTCTCTCTGTGCACTTTCCCTCCTGTGTGTGGTCTCTCTCCACCCTATGTGCTGTCTCTTTTTTAATGTGGTGTCTCTCCTCCCATGCACTCTTCCCCCTGTGTACTGTCTCTCTGCCTTGTGTTGTCTTCTTACCTTCTGTGCTCTCTTCTTTGAGCTGTCTCCACCTTATGCTGTCTTTCTTTCCCCTGTGTGCCACCACCATGTTTTATTCCCATGTCATGTGCAGTAGCACAATAGGTGTGCTGATGTCACAATGGGGGCATGCTCTCAGGAAGTTATTTTGGGAGGGGGTACCGCAGCAACATTTACAGTGGCAATGGCTGGAGAGGATCAGGGCCTGAAGGACAGCATACTGCGGTATGTGCTGTGTGCCGCATCCACTGGGTAGTCCCACCAGTGGCCGCATTCTTGGCGCAACCATCACTTGAGTGTGCCAATATGGTGGCTGCAAAGTTTTTTTCCATTTCAGGAGGCCAATCAGAAGGTCTGCTGCTAAACCTGGCCAATTAGGTGGCATTTTATCGGGAACATCCAGACTCTAAGACTAGAGTCACACTAGAGCTAGGCATGTGTTCAGGGGATTCAGGTAAAAGATAGAATTTGACAGCATTAACGTAGTGTTACCATAATGGTAACACTGCCTTAATGCTGCCAATGCAATGCTTTGAGTGATGGACCCCCGAGCGCATGTCAAACACCGGCATCTCAGTACCGGTGTTTGAAATCTCACGCTATTTCCAAGTGCATCACATGACGCGTGCTTCCTCGGAAGCGCACGTCATGTGCATGGAAATAGCTCAAGGTTCAAACTCCAAGACTTAGATGCTGGCGTTTAACCTGCGCTCGAGGTTCCGCCACCCATAGGAATGAATTAAGGCAGCGTTACCAATACGGAACCCCCTGAATGCAGGCATAGCGCTGGTGTGACCCTAGTCTAAAGGCCTCATTATACACATATCGCTAACGACATCGCCGCAATGTCAGAGGTTTTGTGACGTAGCAGCAACCTCGCCAGTGAGATCACTTGGTGTGACACTTAGCAGTGATCGGCCCCCACTGGGAGATCGCTGATCGTTAATGAATGACCATTTTTTGAGCGGCGATCTCCTGCTGGGCATGGTGGATTGCTGTGTGTGACAGGGCAACAACCAGTGATTCCCATTCAGCGGCCGAGAAGCTGACAGATTCCAACGACAGTTGTGTTGTCGGCTCATCTCTGGGTAATCGTTGGTAAGTCTGCCTGAATGGCATCTCACCAGTGACCACGTAGCGACACACGAGCGATCCCGGCCAGGTCGGATCATTATCGGGATCACTGGTGCATCACTACGTAAGTGATGTAGCAGTGCTGAAATTGCGTTTTGGGACTACGGCGGACGGAAGAGGATTTTTAATAAAGATGGAGTCTAAGTGTGTTTCTTGTTTTATTTCTAATAAAATATATTTCTGTGTTTGTGTTTTTTTTTAAATTCAATAGAAATTCATGGCGGTGAATTTCAGACTTAGGGCCAGCTGATAATACAAAGCTGGGCCTAACCCCTTTATTACCCAGTGAGCCACCGCACCAGGGCCCTGGAAGAGTTGGGTTCAGCGCCAGAAAATGGCGCTTCAATGAACGCACCATTTTCTGGGGCGGCTGTGGGCTACCATTCGCAGGTGCCAGAAGGCTTAGGCCTCCCTGCGCTGCGGATTCCAGCCCCCCGCTGCCTAGCTGTACCTGGCTGGACATAGAAATAGGACGGAGGGGTTAGGGCCAGCTTTTTGTTATCAGCTGGCCCTAAGCCAAAAATTCATGGCGGTCACGCCAGTAGTAGACATTACCGCCATGAATTTCTAGTGATTTTTTTAAAAAAAACACAACACAGAGAAAAAATATTTTTATTTGAAAAAAAAAAACAAAAAGACACTTAGGAACTCCATCTTTATTTTTAAAAAATCCTCTTCCGTCCGACGTAGTCCAATACAGGGTTCTTCTTTAGCTCTGCTACATCTCTGGTAGAGAACCTCCACCAGAGATGTAGGAGAGCTGTGCACCCTGGGAAAGTTCATGTGAGTTTTGAACCGGATTCTCCCGGATTGTACCGCTCTGGTGCAATCCGGTGCCCCATAACATGGGGCTCTATGGTCCCGGATTGCTCCAGACCGGGGCAATCTGGGAGAATCTGGTTTTCAGTGATAGCTGCAGTGCTTTGCGGCCGCCGCCGTTCTATACGGCGGTAGTCACAAAGACACAGGGAAGAAGAAAGACGGTGGGCCGCGCAGAGGACGGTGAGTAAACACCGGCGAACCCCCCCCCCCGCTCCCGAACAATAGTGACAGCCTCTGCTGACAGTGGGATCCTCCGCTTTCCCCCCCCTCCATCCTAAGTTAGGATAGGGTGGGGAGGCGGTGGGGGGAGCGGAGGATCCTGCTGTCAGGCGGCAGGGAAGCTGTCAGCAGCTGTCAGCATTGTTTAAAAGCCAGCAGATTTTTACCGCTGGCTTTTAAACAATGCAATGGGGAATTGCAGATTTTTCCTCTGCTGCAAGACCTCTTTATAGGGTCCAGCAGCAGAGAAATTGCATTCCCCATTGATTTACATTGTACTCGTTACTTTGCGAGTAATCGCTAGGATACTCGCAGAGTAACAAGTAGAGCGAGTACCGTAATATTCGCCGAGTAACGAATAATAACGAGTGTACTCGCTCATCCCTAATAGGAACCCTTCTTTGATATCACCTTCACAATCCTTGCATCCATTGAACTTGTGAGTTTCTGGAGAGTTTCTGCTTGTATTTGTTTGCATGATGTCAGAATCGCCTCCCAGAGCTGCTGTTTTGATTTGAACTGCTTCCCACCCTCATAGATCTTTTGCTTGATTATACTCTAAAGGTTCTCTATAGGGTTGAGGTCAGGGGAAGATGGTGGCCACTCCATGAGTTTATCTCCTTTTATGCCCATAGTAGTCAATGACACAGGTATTCTTTGCAGCATGAGATGGTGCATTGTCATGCATGAAGATGATTTTGCTCCTGAAGGCACGTTTTTGCTTTTTGTACCATGGAAGAAAGTTCTCAGTCAGAAACTCTATATACTTTACAGAGGTCATTTTCACACCTTCAGGAACCTTAACGGGGCCAACCAGCTGTTTCCCAATGATTCTGGCCCAAAATATGACTCCTCCTTGCTGACATCGCAGCCTTGTTGGGACATGGTGGCATCCACCAACCATCCACTACCCCATTGATCTGGACCATCCAGGGTTGCTCGTCACTTATCAGTAAACAAGACTGTTTTAAAATTAGTCTTCATTTATGTCTGGGCCCACTGCAGCCGTTTCTGCTTGTGAGCACTGTTTAGGGGTGGCCGAATAGTAGGTTTATGGCCCACAGCAAGCCTTTGAAGGATCCTACACCTTGAGGTTCGAGGGACTCCAGAGGCACCAACAGCTTCACATATCTGTTTGTTGGTTTGTAAGGCTTTTTCAGCAGCTGCTCTCTTAATCTGATGAACTTGCCTGGCAGAAACCTTCCTCATTATGCCTTTATCTGCACGAACACATCTGTGCTCAGAATCAGCCACAAATCTCTTCACAGTACGATGATCACGCTTAAGTTTCATGCAATATCTAAAGTTTTCATCTCTTGTCCAAGGCATACACTATTTGTTGCTTTTCGGCAGCAGATAGATCCTTTTTTTTACTTGAAAACTGTGGCCTGCGTAATATTGTGGAACAACCGGTTTTCCTTTTATTGGGCTCACCTGCCAAACTAATTATCACAGGTATCTGAGATTGATTTCAGTCATCCAAAGAACCCTCATGGTGAGTTTACACACACCAATTTATCTGTTCAATATCTGAACCAATCTCTGGTTGCAGTGAAATCATGGACACATTGTTACAATTGTACACAGCCACAAAATGGAAGTATGTGTCCATGATTTCACTGCAACCAGAGATCTGTTCAGATATTGGACACAGAAATTGGTGTGTGTAAACCCACCATGAGACACAATACCATCAATGGGATTCATTGACAAACAATGAAAAAAAAAACCCTATGACACTTAAAACCAATTTGCATGGGGCAGCTTTACAATGCTACTAATCTGCAGACTGACATGAAGGTTAACACCATGTTTACACATGACAGGTTCCTTTAACTGATCCAGATTTCCAAAGCAATTAAAAGAAGATACTTGACCATTATCCAGATGGCTCTTGCTTTAATTTCCTCACTGTTGGGTATATAGAAGTGAAAAAAAATGCCAGAGGCAAAGCTGCCAGAAAAGAACAGCCCAAATAGTAAAAAAAGATGCTTAAAGCATAACCGCTGTTTAATTTTTATTTAATAATTATGTAGAGCAAGCGATTTTAATAAACTTTTAAATATTCTTTATAAGTGAAATCTAGTAGAAAACCATTCGTAAACCTTCCAAAAGGTGTCACCAGTGGACTTTTTCTGAAGCAAATATATGTTCACTCGAGTGAGATCCACCTTCAAACTGAATATGGGCATGTAACCATATAAGGCAGGGGGCGGGGCTTACACTGTTCCTGTCTAACATGACTACAGCTGATCACTTTATCAGATTACATCAGGCACAGGGTGATCCATGCTGACAGCACAAAGACCAGAGATCTAATCTCCTGCATCCACAAGCTCTGCAATAAGGAGCTGTGTGGAGGCCATCAGCTGTAGCATGGAGCAAAGTGATTTGAATGCAAGAGATAAGATCTCCTGTCTTTGTGCTGTTAGCCTAGAGCATTCTGTGCCTGATGTAATCTGATACAGTGATCATCTGTAGCCACCTTAAAAAGGCACAGTGTAGGCCACGCCCCTCCCTTATATGGTTACATGCCCATATTCAATGTGAAGACGGATCTGACTGAGAATGAACATGTCTCCTCTGACACAGTCTAATGGGGACACCTTGTGGAAGGTTTATGAATGGTTTTATCCAGATTTCTTTTATGACGTATATTTGAAAGTTTATTAAAATCACTTGCTTTACATTACTATTAAATAGAAATTTAAACGGCGGTTACACTTTAATGAAAAATACTGAAATATTTTCTGAAGTGTCTTCTGCTTGAAAAATGCAGCCTTCACCTGAGTTTAAAAGACATTATGTAGACATGCCCTTGTTGTTGAGAAGAGGGTGATAGCATGAAGATAAGTGTATGTGTAACACCATTGATGTTACTTCATTTTAATTATAACATGTATAAATACACATAGCAATAAGTATAAATGAAAAAATGTTGAGGTTTAATAGTGGATTGCCCGTCGTATTGATCTGTTTGCAAAACATTTTGACATGATATCAAAGGTTTGTTTATACGGTGTCCTGGCTTATAGGGCAAAGCTCAAAATGGATTTAGAGAAGATCCCGATATTATTTTCTATGGAAAAAACAAATATATTCACAAAACCGTGGTCCAGTGATCAGGTCAGTAGTCTGTGACTATTGTTAGCTTTGCAAGCCACTTCTAACTCGCCAGAATCCCTGGCACTTCTTCTGATTAGTTATGACACTGACATCGAGCCTACTAGAGCCCAATGGGCCCTGGTGCAAAATTTGGTTCTGGGCCCTCTCCATCTGCATATTGATGTGATGTATGTGTAATGGTAGTAAGGGCTTGGGGTACTTGGTAGATCGGCTGCAGTCATTTAGGGAAATATTTACAGGTAATTTGTAGTTGATTGTGGTGCCACATGTGGTGCCTGGTCAGGGATGACTAGTGCTGCTGTATAGACTCCCAGGGAATAGATGGACAAGCAGGTGGTATGAAACACTCCCCACAGGCAGAGCGGGCCCCTGGCATTTTGTATGCAGTCTATATGGAGAATGGTGGTTTTAGTTATGGTGCTGTGTCCAGCAAGGAGGGCACGGAAAAGAAGCAGGAGGACACAGGGAATGCAGTTCTTTTATCCTTACTGCTGAGAAAGTTGTTGAGTCTGGGGCACTGGTCACCAGGTCCAGGAGGGTCCAGTCAGCCTGGAAGCAGTCAGATTTCCCCTCGCCAGGTGGGTTTAGAGGCCTGCCTTCTGCGCCTTTCGATTTTGGGTCCCAGCTGCCTGTGAGCTTTTCCTTCCTTAGTGTTCTACCTCCCAACAAGCAGACAGTACGAACCTGGAACAGGTACTGCTGTCTTGTTTGCAAATCCAGGCTCTCGATAAACTATTGTGCTGTTGGGCCTCTGCTTCTGGTCAGGAAACTTGCAATCTCCTGTCCTCCAGATTCAGTTCATGGGACGTGCAGTCCCTGTGTAACTCAGGACTCTGGTGTCCTCTGCTGCACTCCTCTGGGGTGAGCTCCTCAGCTATCCTCTCCCAGAGCTCTCTCTCTCCACCTTCTGCTTCCTCTCCCTTCCCTTTCTTTCCCACACTACTTCTAACCCTCCCCCCAGCTGGAAGAGGCAGCTCCCCTCAACTCGGGTGATGAGCTTCCCCTTTCTGGTTAGGAATTAGATCTTGTGTGTGCATGTGGGGGTTACTTAATGTGGGGAGCTCCTCCTGCTTCCAAGCATGATAACACCTCTGGTGATTGAGACGATACCACTGTGGCAACTGGACCGTAGGGGCGCCACATTCCCCCCTAATGAAGCACGATACGTCCCGGACCATAAAGAGAAAACATAATAAGTAATAACTTCTCCCCTTTATGGGGGGTGCTTTTCTTTGAACATTACATTATTATCAACAAATGCAAAGAATGCAAACATCAGAAAAAAATATAAAACATTCAACAAGGTACCCGTGATAATGACAATTCAGAGCATCACTTCACAGGTTTGCAGTGCAACTCGGTGGGAACCACTGCAAATCCACCTCAAACTTAGTCCCTGGGCTTGGCTACAGGGCACAAAGACCATGGTTTGACCTAGTTCTTCGACCACACCGATGGTTTTTGAGGTCTGGGTTTAATGCAGACTTTTTGCAAGCAATGTCCTGGCCACACATAGTCCTGTGGCCCAATTGTCCATGAATAGATTACTATGCACACTCACTTAATTAGCTAAGAAGTTCATACAGTAGTATATGTAGGCAGTTTACGCTGAAGGTTTCTAAATCTCACATTAGTCCATGTGGGTACAAGCTTTTTCATCATTTTATCCTTGTCATATGTACATTCGCTAATTCTTGTAACACTCTAAAAATCATATTTATAATGAACTAGAGTCTGGCCTTATGTACTACGCTGGGATCTATGTAACACTGGCATTTCTGCTGACCTTCCACTATTTCATGTGTCTACTTCAGGTTTGACAGGCTCATTGTGGACTACACTATAGTTAGACTTACGTAGCCAAGGTAGACTTGATAGTTTTCTACAACCTCTTAGATTCACCATGGGCACGACAGATTCACCGCTAGCAGGAGGCAGATTCTCTTGATCTGCAGTAGGTGAGGCATCTGTTTCTGGAGTCGACTGGTCTTCAAAAGGGTTCAATGTCTCTGCTGTGTCTAGCGTGGTCAGCTGTAGAAATGTCAAGGCTCGGACCACCACTGTCTGGTTTACTTGAGTCATGACTGGGGAAATTCTCCTAATATGGTGCAGACTTTCCCTTCAACTTCTTTCATCTGTTGAGGATTGTCTTGACCTCTATCTTTTTCACGCAGTTGATCTGGGTACACCTACAGGTGGTCTCTGGATACAGTTGTAGAGGTTCATCCTCCATCCTTAGTAATGAGGCAAACCTTACTGTTGTCAAAGTGAGAGGGCAAGATGGTATACGGTTCAGCTTTCCACTCATCATCCAGCTTATGAGTTTACCTTTTTCTTTTCAACACCTGTTCTCCTGCTGACAAGGGGGCGACAGGGGCATCTGATTGTTGCCCTTCTCCTGCTTCTATCTGGCCTGCAACAGACTTTACTCCATGCACAGTTGAACTTTTACGGTACTGTAGTTTTCTCTTGGTATCCCAGTCTGTGTCTGGCTGTACTATGTGTGTTTGGACACACATGTCCAGGTCAATGGGAAGTTTACCTGTTCACCTGGTCTTGCCCGCACAGGTAGGCTGGAGTACAGTTAGTTGAATTTAATGGGATGTGGTTGTACAAATCCACTAGGTCCGATAACTTTCAGGCAACAGGTTACTTTCTTCTTGAGGTAGGGTTTTCAGCAAGTCAATCCCCACCTGGTTCATCTTTTTGCACAGACCTTTGGTTTTCAAGTGGTAAGGTATTGTCTGAATTTTCTTATAGACATGCAGGTTGCAGAATCCCTGGAATATCTCCGCTTCAAAACGCCAGCCCTTGGTCTGTTATGACTTGCTCAGGATAGCCATGAGACAGACAGAAGTGCTCCTGGAAGGCTTTAGCAGTTGTCCTCGCCATCTGGTCCTTGACTGGTGAAACCACTAGGAAACGTGAGTAGTGGTCCACAATTGTTAAGGCGTAGGTGTATCCCGACCGACTCAGAGACAGCTTCATATGATCCAAGGCCATCTTTCAAGCGGTTGCCTCGTGATGATGGGTTGTAAGGGGCTCTCTGGCTACCGCAATCTTTTTGTCTCAGATTGGATGGGCCATACTATTGACAGCACCATTCAATGGACCTTCTCATGCCTGTCCAGAAGAAATGTTCACGTATCAGGACCTCCAACTTCTTCCATCCGGTGTCCTGCCCTGTGTTGGTACACTTCAAGGACCATTGGCGCATCTTTCTTTGGGACCACTATCTGCGATACCAGCTCATGTGATGAGAGTTGATGGTTCTTCAGCACAGTTTACCTTCATTAAAAAACAGCTTGTCTCTCCACAGCTGTAAGGCTTCTGGTGGTGCATCCAGACCTGGGGACAAATCAGCTAGGGTCAGCAGTTCTTTCACCATGTGGATGGCTGGGTAACTGTCCTGTGTTTCTGCCCAGCCATGGTGGGGCAGTGGATTGAAAGAGACTTCTTGAATGGCAGAATGCTTGTTTTTCACACAGTGGGAGCATTGGGAAGCACCTTGGCGGTGGAAGGCTGGATTTTAATTTCTTCAAGGTCTTCCAAATCCTCTTCTAAGTCTGGAAAGTTTGGCATGTGGGATAAAGCATCGGCATTGGCATTCTTGTTCCCTGCCTGATACTTGATCACGTATTCATAATTAGTCATCCACCGTTGCTCTAGGGCACCAAGATTCGCAGTCTCTAGGTGCGCCAGCGGAGTTGTTGTCGAGCCCCAGGGCGCAGGGTTCTCGGGTATCAGGCGGCAGAGGGTTAACCTTGTCACAGGGAATGGTGGCCACGCCTGATCCCGTATCCTGGGACATTCTCTTGAAAAAGGGGATTCTATATACCGGGGATTATGTACAAGTTTATAGTTTGTCGCGACGCCACCTGCAGTACCTGGTGAGATGCCACCAGCGCCGACACAGTCCTCCGGAGGTCGGTGATATCGCGGCTTAGGTGGTGTAGTCCCCCGCAGGGAGGACTGGGACCTCCGGGGCAGCAATTCTGTGAAAGGAAATTAGTTCATGCAAAGAAAGATGTAGCAGAGTGAAAGTCACTTCACCGGGTACTTTACTGGAACTTAGCAGAGTCATTACAGTTCTCATGCAGTTTGATGTTACAATGACAAGTGGCTACGGGTGGCTGCAAGCAGATCTTGTTTGGTAGGCAGAACCCTTTCTTATTCCTCTTCTTTCCTCGCCTCCCAGTAGCGGTGTGAAGCCTGACCTCATGAAGAGTAGATCCGACCTGCTATCTCTCTTTTCTTCCCTTGCTCCCGTCGGGTAAACCTTCTATTGATCACTGCCGCTGGTTCGGCCGTGTCTGGTCCCCCTCTAATGGTCACTTAGGAATCAGGGCTGTATCTGGAAATAGCCCCCGTTCTACGGATTCTCTGCAGGCCGTAAAGGTTACTACAGGTGCGGGCTCCGGTACCCGGTTTCTTACTTTGAGCGAACTCCCTCCGAGCTTCTTGCTCCCTTCTCACTGTCTGGGATCTGTACTTCTTTTCCCTGGGTCCCTCAGCCGAGGTGACCCTCCATCGTGCCTCAGGCTCCCTGCCTGAACTCTCCTAGCTCTCCTACCCAGAGGCATAGACGGGCCTCAGGGCCTCCAGCCCAAAGGACCACGATCTGAAAGAATGACTGTCTAACCGCCCTACTTTCTCTCCTGGGGGTTACTATATACCTTCCCGGGTTCCCTCCCACTGTGTGACTAGTGTGGGGTGTGCGTTTAGGGTTCCGCCTACCATCCCAAAATCCACTTGCAGCTGGGGTCTCTGCACCGCTTTTATGGGTGCAGTACCCCTCTGTGGCATCTACATAGTGGGGCGCCACATTATCAGTAAAGACAGTGAATTTGGAGGAGGCGAAGTAGTGCTTGAACCTCTCAGTTACTTCCCAGACTATGGTTAGGAACTCCAGCTTGAAGGAACTGTAGTTGGTGGGGTTCCTATAGGTAAGGGAAGCTTCCTACTGGCATAGGCGATGACCCTTTATTTGCTTGTCTGCACTTGAGACAAAACAGCTCCCAATCCAACGTTGCTAGCATCTGTGTAAAGGATGAATGGCTGACTGTAATCGGGGTAAGCCGGAATTTTGTCCCAAGTGAGAGCTAGCTTCAATCGGTTGAAGGATTCTTCCACCTTGGCATCCCATTCAATCGGAGGGCTCCTCGTCTTTGTCTTTTTAGAGTGGCCCACTAAGAGGTCTTGAAGGGGAGTGGCTATTTTTGTAAAACTCTTAATGAATCCTCTGTAATAGCCGATCAACCCCAGAAATTGTCGTACCTCACGAATGGTAGTTGGTTTCTGCCAGTCCTAGATAACAGTTACCTTGTCTGGATCTGGTGCTGCGCCTTCCACGCTCACAACATGGCCTAGATATTGTACCTTGGGTTACAGGAGATGACACTTGGACGGCTTCACCTTGAGACCAAAGTTGGATAGGGCTTTGAGTACTTCTGCTAAATGTTTCAAGTGGTCTTCATAGGTCCTAGAGTAAACAATGACATCATCCAGATATAACAGTACCGTTTCAAAGCTCTTATGCCCAAGGCAACAGTCCATTAACATCTAGAACGTTCCAGATGCACTGTCCAAATTACATGGAATTGAACTCATATAGGCCCTTTGGTGTGTTGAAAGTGGTCTTCACCTTGTCTGCTTCTGCAACAGGAACCTGGCAGTACCCACTGGTGAGATCTTGGGTTGAGAAGTATTTAGCTGATTTTAGGGCCGCTAGCGACTCCTCAATAGGCGGCGAGGGGTATTCGATAGGCTGATTTGATTGATCTGCCTATAGTTGACACACATACGCATGGTACCATCCTTCTTTTTGATTAGTACCAAGGAAGCTGCCTAGGGGCTACATATATCTCTTATTACTCCAGCCTCGCTCATCTTCCTCATCATACTCTTGGTGCACTGATAGTGAGCTGGAGGGACAGGGCGATATCTCTCTTTAATAGGTGGGTGATCTCCTGTAGGTATATGATGCTGAACCCCTTTAACTAGCCCAAAATCCAGAGGGTTCTTACTGAATACTCTTTCATATTCCTGGACTACCCAAGTAGACCCCATCTTTCTGGTGTGAAGGGGTGGAGTCAGTGCCAACGTGCATTTTCTGGCACCAATCCTCCAACTGTCCTGAGGAGACATTGTCCTCTGTCATTTCAGACGGGTCCAAAGGTTCTACTGCCTCTATTACGTTGTTGCTGACAGTAAAGATCTTGGCTACTGTGGCATACCTGGGTAAGTTGACTTCTTTTTCCCGACAATTTAGGACTCGGATGGGCACTCTCCCCTTTCTGACATCCACCAACTCTTTAACTGTCAGGACAGTGGGTCTGCTGTCAGAGTAAACTGGCTCTACTAAGGCCTAGTAGTTTCGACCTCTGATACCTATGACTGCTCGACACCATATCATCATCTCACTCTTGGGGGCAGAACAAAAAGGTACGGGTCACTCACCCTTATGCTGCCAATCTCTCCACTAGACTATTCTTAGGATGTCTTTGCATGACTGCTCTAATCTCTTTGTACAGGACTCATTGTTGTCTGGAGCTGGCGGTTTCAGCTACCTGTTGTAATAACACAATTATTTCACCAAGACAGTTCTGAGCGAGTGTGGCGCCCCACAATGTAGGTGCCACAAAGGGGTACTACACCCGCAGATGAGATGTAGTCACTCCACTGCAAGTGGATTTATGGATGGTAGGAGGAACCCTAAACCCACACCCCAGACTAGTCACACAGTAGGAGGGACCCCGTGATGGTATTATTATTATTATTATAATTATATTATATTATATATAGTAACCCCCAGGGGGAGAGAGGTCGGTCCTTGACTGGAGGCCTTTTGGGCTTCAGGTCTCTGCCTCCAGGGTTGGAGAGCTAGGAGAAGTTCAGGCAGGGAGCCTGAGGCATGAAAGACGCAGGGAAACAGAAGAAGAACAGATCCCAGACAGAGGAGAGAAGGGAGCAAGGAACACAACCAGGGGAGTTCGCTCAAAGTAAGCAAGCGGATACCGGAGCCTGCAGGAACCTTCACGGCCTGTAGAGAATCTGTAGAATGGGGTGTCTCAAGATACGTCCCTGACTCCTAAAGCACCCATTAGAGGGGAATCATACACCGCCGAACCAGCGGCCGTGATCCACAGAAGGTTCACCCGAGGGGAGCAAGGGAGGTAAAGAGAGACAGCAGGAGGTCAGACTTACTCTTCAATAGGTCAAGCTTCACACCGCCACTGGGAGGCAAGGGAACAAAAGGAACAAGAAAGGCATATACGAGGGTTCCATCTACCTATCCAAAATATCTGCTTGCAGCCACCCGTAACCATTTGTCTGATAACATCATACTGCACTATGGACTGTAATGATTGCAAAGCTCCAGAAAACTACCCGGTGAAGTGATTCCCGACTCTGCTGCATCTTTCTTTCCACAAAACTCATTCCTTTCACAGAATTGCTGCCCCAGAGGTCCAGTCCTGCCTGTGGAGGACTATACCATCACAGCCGCGATACCACCGACCTCCGGAGGACTGTAGCGGCGCTGGAGAAATCTCACCAGGTACTGCAGTTGGCGTCACAAACAAACTTTATTTCCTTTTTCCCCTTTTTGCATTGACCACCAGGCCACAGTCTCAGGCACTGCCACCCCTGACTCCCAGACCGCGCCTGAGCTCTGAGTCCCCTGGCCTGGGGGAGTCACAAGTATCAGGCTGAGTGATTGTTTTAAAGCTGGCGGCTTTTTACCACCAGCTTTTAAACAATCAAGTGTGGCATTTTAGCCTTTTCCTCAGCCCCCAGACCACTGTATAGGGTCAGCAGAGAAATTACTCGCATTTCCCATTGACTTACATTGTACTAGTTACTCCTACCGAGTAATTACAAGGAAATGAGTAACGAGTAACGAGTTGCCCGAATACTGTACTATTCGGTGAGTACCGAATAGTAATGAGTATAATCGCTCATCCCTATTTGTTATATCTTTAAAGCGAAAAATTTGAGAAAGACTATGAACACAAATAGTCGAAATGTCATTTATGCTTGAGAGAAAAAATCTTCATCAATAAAGAAATAGGAATTGCAACGGACTTTGCTTTGAGCTTTATTACATTTATTGGTGCGCCAGTTAACAGTGTTGGCCAAAAGTATTGACACCCCTGCAATTCTGTCAGATAATACTCAGTTTCTTCCTGAAAATGATTGCAATCACAAACTCTTTGGTATTATTATCTTCATTTAATTTGCCTTCAATGAAAAAACACAAAAAGAATTGTCCTAAAGCCAAATTGGATATAATTCCACACCAAACATAAAAAAGGGGGTGGACAAAAGTATTGGCACTGTTAGAAAAATCATGTGATGCTTCTCTAATTTGTGGATGGTGGATAAAGAACCTGAATAACATCCAAACAAGTTCAAGCTGCCCTGCAGTCTGAGGGTACAACAGTGTCAACCCGTACTATCCTTCGGCGTCTGAATGAAAAGGGACTGTATGGTAGAGACCCAGGAAGACCCCACTTCTTACCCCGAGACATAAAAAAGCCAGGCTGGAGTTTGCCAAAACCTATCTGAGAAAGCCTAAAACGTTTTGGAAGAATGTTCTCTCTTTTTGGGCAAAGGCATCAACATAGAGTTTACAGGAGAAAACAAAGAGCATTCAAAGAAAAGAACACGGTCCCTACAGTCAAACATGGCGGAGGTTCCCTGATGTTTTGGGGTTGCTTTGCTGCCTCTGGCACTGGACTGCTTGACCGTGTGCATGGCATTATGAAGTCTGAAGACTACCAACAAATTTTGCTTCTCCTGGGATATATGGCCTAGACCAGGGGTGGGAAACATCAGGCCCCAGGGCCGAATGCGGCCCTTCATGACTTTTTTGCGGCCCCCGGGCAGATTCCTGGGGATCTAAGTGCTCAGGCTGGCAGACGCGTTTTGCCGACTGTCTGCCCTTTAAATCCAGCTCTCCAGTATCTCTATGTCCCAGCCTCGGCTTCCCAATGAGGTATATGCTCCCAGCCTCTCTTGTGATGTCTAGGGCTCTAGCAAACCTGAAAAGGAGTTGAGAAGCAATGTGACCAAAATCACCCTCGCCAAAGAGAAGCAGCTCCAGCCACCACAATAGGGGTGCGTTGATTGTTTAACCAAATATAGCGGGTAATTTTCAAGTTAATAATTTTGTACGGCCCTGAAGGACTGTAGAAATTTCCAAATGGCCCTTGACAGAAAAATAGTCCCCACCCCTGGCGTAGACAGTGGCATTATGGCGGCGACGGCAGCACCCGCTGCTGGAGCTTCACCTAAGTTGGGCATCTTCTTCTCCTCCTAGTTAACTATTGCCAGGTTCTGAGTTACTGTTTCAATTATTGCTGGCTGCGGTTCTTCCTGCAGCCGGTCACTGTACAGCCGCACTCACTGAGTTAGCATGCGGCTATGTGCAGATGGGATGATCATGCACACGCCGCAGGGGCTCGGGCTGAGGCCTTCTTCCTCCCACCTTCTGATGTCAGCCAGACAGGCAGGTCCCTCAGCTCAAGTGACAACATAACTCGATGCAGTCTATACGCATGGTAGGGGTCTTCGTTGGCGCCATTTCTGAAGCTCCATCCATGATAAGATGCCCTGCATAGCATTACCTCCATATGTTGCAGCGATTGCAGTGGTTTACACAGTTCAATTATACACAGTCTCTTGCACACAGAACCCTGGGTAGCAGGGCTTGCAAATCCTGTTCATGACACCAGTTGCAATGGTTGTAAGGGCCTAGGGTACTCGGTAGCCAGGCCAGCAGTCTTTTGGAGTGGTCATAGTGGTGGTCGCCCAACTCCATGGTTCTGACTGAGCAAATTAAGGGAAATATTTACAGGGGATTTGTAGTTGATTGTGACACCACCTGTGGTGCCTGGTCAGGGATGACCAGTGCAACTGCAAAGGCTGGGGATAGATACACGGGCAGCTAGCATAGAACACTCTCCACAGGTGGAGCGGGCCCCTGGGATTTTGTATGCAGTCTATATTGAGAATTGTGGTGGTAGTTATCGTGCTGTGTACAGCAAGGAGGGCGCAGAAAACTCCTACTGTCTCCCTCCCCACCCCTCTAGACTGTGAGCCCTCGTGGACAGGATCCCTGGCCCCATTGTACCCGTACGATTGTTTTGTCAATTTGTCGTCGTTTTTCGACCACTTGTCTTTGTCTACCCCCTAACTTGTACAGCGCTATGTATCCTAATAGCGCTATATAAATACCTAATATTAATAATAATAATAAATAAAAAGAGCAGGAGGACACAGGGGATGCAGTTCTCTTACCTTTCCCGCTGAGAAAGTTGTTGAGTCCGGTGCACTGTTCACCAGGTCCAGAAGGGTCCGGTCAGCCTGGAAGCAGTCAGAGTCCACCTCGCCAGGTGGGTTTGGAGGCCTGTCTGCTGCGCCTTTCGATTTTGGCTCCCAGCTGCCTGTGAGCTATTCTACGGCCCTTTTTCTTACTACTTGTACAAGCTCCCGACTAACAGACAGTGCAAACTTGTAACAGGTACTGCTGTCTTGTTTGCAGATCCAGGCTCCCGTTAAACTGTTGTGTTTTTGGACCTCTGCTTGCGGCCAGGAACCTTACAATCTTCTGTCCTCCAGATTCGGTTCATGGGACGTGCAGTTTCCGTGTAATCCAGGACTCTGGTGTCCACTGCTGTGCTGCTCTCAGGTAAGCTCTCCAGCTCTCCTCTTCCAGAGCTCTCTCTCTCCACCTTCTGCATCCTCTCCCTTCCTATTTCTCTCCCACACTACTTCTAATCCCTCACCCCCAGCTGGAAGAGGCACCTCTCCTCAACTTGGGTGATGAGCTCCCCCTTTCTGGTCAGGGATCAGGCTTGTGTGTGCATATGGAAGTTACCTAACGTGGGGAGCTCCTCCTGCTTCCAAGCATGATGCCACCTCCGGTGAGGGAGGCGAAGCCACTATGGCAACCGGACCATAGGGGTGCCACATATGGGCCGTTATAGCATTTTAAATCCTATAAAGACATACTTGGTGACCCCAAATTTAATATGTAGCAATTTTCCCATCTCTAATAATGACCCCAATCCTAGGCCCCTTAAATTTGAATGTCCCCCATCCTGGGTTCCTTCCTGGTATGTATATTTTCCCCATTTTGGCCATTTTCTGGTATATATGTTTCCCCATTCTGGGCTCCTTGCTGGTATATATGTTGCCCATCATGTACCCCTTCCCGGTATACATGTCCCGCATCCAGGGCCCCTTCCCAGATATGTCCCACATCCTGATTTAAATTCCCACCATCCTGGTATATATGTGCCTCATCTTGGTATATATGTCCCTCATCGTGGACCCCTTCATGGTATTTATGTCCGCCATCCTGGTATATATGTCCCCCATCCTGGGCAACTTCCTGGTATATATGTCCGACATCCTGGTATATCTGTCCCCTATCCTGGGCCCCTTGCTTGGTATATATGTCCCCCATCCTGGACCCTTTATATATTTTCACCATCATGGACCCCTTCCTGGTATATTTGTTCCCTACCCTGCTGCTCTTGTCTAATGTATGCAAAAAAAAAACATTTTTTTCATCTTTCCCCACTCCCATGATGTGCAGTACCATCTTCTGAAGTTGGCACAGAGGCCAACACCTGACATAGGTGTCACTGCCATGCACTGCCAATGTCTTGCATACCAATGATAATTGCTGGCCTCTGACGTGCCAACGGCCTGTATTCTGGTGCAATACATTTCATATGAATGTACGCCATTAGAAGCATATCAAGCTGAAGTAAGCACTACGTAGTGTTGACAGACCCTCCTTCAACACATGCCCAATCGATATGTCCCTGCTCGATGTATCATCAAGTGTGCATCATGCCACAATGGCATCATGCTCAGCCTACAAATCAGAGGATGTTCAGGGGAGGCGGGTCACAGCCACTAGATAGGAGCTACTGCTGTCACATGAATCAATAATAATCTGTTTTGTGTCCTAGTGCCTAGTGTATTTTCATGTAGCACCCCTGCAGGGGACAGGAAGTATTACACAGTTTCTAAGTAATTGACTGGCCCAACTACATGGGATCTACAGCTTAGGCTTTCTCTGATTAGGTCAATTTACAAGCAATTTAGGAGAATGGATTCTCTCTGAAAGCCTTTTGGGTCATTCTCTAAAATGACTTCATACCTTCAGTTACAGCTAAAAAAAGGCTTCAACCTCAATGCCAAAAATATCAGATCAAACTGATGTCGATCTGATTTTAATCAAGAATAGAATGCACCTTGTGTTCGTAACACATCTGGTCCCACTCCCACATAAACTCCTCGCTCCATCCCCTCTCTGTTGGGTCCCTCACGGCTCTATCCTGAGGCCCCTCCTTTTTTCAATCTATACCCTTGGTCTTGGACAACTCATAAAATCCCATGGCTTCCAGTATCACCTGTATGCTGATGACACTTAAGGTACCATTACACGGCACGACATTGAAACGATGTCGGCAACGATCTCGTGGGTGCGCGGTCATTTCCAACATCGTTTTGACATCGTTGGTGAGATGTCACACATGTAGATATCGTGGACAATTCACTAACGATGTTGTGAGCAAGTATTGTTCGCAAACCCAGCGCACGATCCCTGCTCGTTGATGTGAATGGGCCAAGTCATAAACGACATCATTATCGCGGTGTCAGACACCACGATATACCAGGTTGGCTGATCGTTGATCATCTGGTTTTAGAACATGTTCTCAAACCTGCATCAGCAACCCAACGATTTATCGTTACAACTTGACACAATCACACTGCAACGACGTCCTAACGATGTCGCTGGAATGTCTCCAAACCTGTGACGTATCAATGACATCATTAACGATTGTCGTGCCATGTAACGTTACCTTTAGATCTATCTCTGTGGCCCAGATGTCACCTCTCTCCTGTCTAAAATCCTGAAGTATCTATCAGCCATATCCTTCTTCTTCTCCTCTCGCTTCCTAAAACGCAATGTGGACAAAACCGAACTCCTCATCTTTCCTCCATCTCACACACCTTCCTTACCTGATCTATCACAATAAATAACATCACACTTTGTCCTTTACCTGAAGTCCGTTGCCTCGGAGTAACCCTTGACTCTGCCATGTCCTTCAAACCGCACATCCAAGCTCTCGCCACCTCCTCCTGCCTCTTCCAACTCAAAAATATTTCCAGAATCCATCCCTTCCTCAACCCTCAATCTACTAACTACTAGTCAATGCAATCATAATCTCCCGCTTCGACTACTGCAACCTCCTCCTTTGTTGCCTCCCTGCTAACACTCTTGCACCTCTCCAATCTGTCCTTAACTCTGCTGCCCACTAATACACCCCTCTCCTCGCTATTCCTTTACTTCTCCCCTCTGGAAATCCATCCACTGGCTCCCAATTCACCAACATATCCAATTCAAACTACTAACACTGACTTACAAAGCCGTCCACAATCTGTCCCCCTCATATATCTCTGAACTAATCTCCTGATATCATCGAACTTGTAATCTTCGATCCTTCCAAGACCTCCTTCTTTCCTCCACACTTGTACGTTCCTCATCTAACCGCCTGCAAGACTTTGCCCGAACATCCCCCATTCTCCGGAATTTTGCACCCCACAACATCCGACTATCCCCTACATTCGGAATCTTCAAGCGGAACCTGAAAGCCCATCTCTTCAGAACAGCCTACAGCCTGCAATGACCAAAGTGCCACCTCACCACCACTGGACCTAGCGCTCTACCACCACTGGACCTGGCGCTCCATGACCATCGGACCTGGCGCTCCACCATCACCAGAGCAGACCCAACCTACGGTCTCTCTCCCCACTGCCCTGTAGAATGTAAGCCCGCAAGGGCAGGGTCCTCTCTCTCCTCTGTATTGGTCTGTCACTGTTACTTTGTTCATTGTACTTGTTTTGTATGTATCCCTTTCTCATGTACAGCACCATGGAATCAATGGCGCTCTATAAATAAATAATAATAATAATAGCACTATAGCTCTTTTTTTTTTTCCACCCCCCAGCATTATTGTGTGCATTTGTACTAAAAAATTGTAAAAATTATTTTTTGAAAAAATTGTTGAAGTTGTATCTTGCCATTTGGAACCTGGATTGTTTTTATTATTTTCTCCCAGTTCCAACACCAAGCAGCGAAGAAATCCTGCGCTTCCAAACCGTCTGGACTATATGGCATATGTACCGACATATAGACTATCTTTCCTACTTGCAGCCATTTTCTCTACTTGCTGTAATAATGGTCCTGACTTCCACAACCCTTTAAGGCTGAGCATTTCTACTTGCCTTAAAGGGAACCAATGACCAGGATTTAGTGTGTGCACCGTGACATCACTATTTTGGTTATTTTTTTTATTGCTCCCCTGTGGGCTTGTCTTTCAACTGTAAGCCATACTCCCATCCCCATTCCTTACTTTCACTATCCTCCAGCACCATGACAAAATGAAAGGGAGGGTCCTTTCATTTTGTCATGGTGCTGGAGGATAGTGAAAGCAAATGAAAGGGCTTACGGCTTACAGCTGAAAGACAAACCCACAGGGGAGGAACAAAAAAACAAAATAACCAAAATAGTGATGTCATGCTGCACACATCACTTTCTTGCTGAATAGCACTAAATCCTGGTGGTTGGTTTCCTTTAATTACTTTATTTGCCTGAATAAGACTCTATTGTGTTATTTCATTCCAGACATTTATAGCTTTGATCTTCCCATTTTAAGTGAATTAGAGCAAAATAAACAGATGTACAACACCTAGTGGAAACTTTTGTGGGAGTTTCCCATCTGGCAGCTTGAGGAGCTCCTCTATTCCTGGACAGTCAGAAAGTTTGCTTTAAAGTCATTATAGTATCTTAAAGAGGCCAACTTAAAATAAATGCTCATCTGCTGACAGATTGTCTAACACTAAAGGCCCTGTCACACACAGCGATGCTCCAGCGATCCCGACAACAATAACGACCTGCCGGGATCGCTGGAGCGTCATTACCTGGTCGCTGGGGTGCTGTCAAACAGGCAGATCTTCCCAGCAATCAGTGACCTGGGAGCCACCTCCCACATCGCTGAAGGCGATGTCAGTGTCCTCCCTGCTTAGCGCTGCCTTACAGGCTGTGCTAAGCAGGGAGGACGCTGGTAACTATGATAAACACCGGGTATCCAGGCAGCGCGCGCTGCTTAGTTACCCGGTGTTTACCATGGTTACCAGCCAGTGAGGTCACTGAACGCTGGTTTTTCGTGGTCACACGCAGCGATGCGTGCTGACCAGCGGGAGACCAACGATCAAAAAAATGACCCAGAGCACCTTGCAGCGATCAGCGACCTCACAGCAGGGGCCTGGTGACACATAGCGACATTGCTGGAGAGATCGTAGTAACGTCACAGTTACAACGATATCGCTAACGATATCGTTATGTGTGACTGGGCCTTTAGTGTGGATAGTCAAATGTTTATAGTTCCAAATACTCAGTGTTGAAAGAAATTATGATGCTTCTGCATGAGAATCTCCTAATCTCAGCTAAAACCTCTCACTTGAAGCTGAAACATAGGCGATGGATGACCGTGTTGTGTAACATCTCCGGTGAGTTCTGCACAATCTTTGTCTCGGGTTCACTGGCCGGAGAGTAAATATTGAGAAACTCTGGAAATCCTATCACTAATCCTTTTGACACAAATACTCCCAAATAGTTTTCGGCTCTGGCCCTTTCCTGTAAAATGAAAAAAGGTTTGAGAGAACTTCACGTTCAGAAATCCAAATTCTTACCTTGTGCGGAGATGACGGTGGTTAAACAAAGAAAATGACTTCCTTTTTGGAATCCAACTGTATGGAAATCTTACAAGGACAAACCAAAGTCTACTGTGCTTTGCAAAAGTATTCTCATCACTTGGCTTTATACCTATTTGGTTGCTTTTCAGTAATGTTTAAATAATACTAATTTTAAAATAATCTTCTAATCGGATTTATCTGTGATGCATCAGCACTAAATAGTCTAAAATCGGAAGTAAAGTGAGAAAAATATAGGCAAGAATTTAATTTATTGGCTAAAATAAAAAAAAATTGCCATGTGCCTATGTCCTCACCCTTTTGCTTTGAAGCCCCTAAAATGTTCTGGTGCAATTCCCATAAATCTCTTCATTAGGGAGATTAAGTCCACCCGTGTACAATCTAAGTGTCCCATGCTCTGTCAGTATACAGTATACACACCTTTTCTGAAAGACCACAAAGGCTGCAACATTATTATCCAAAAGCCACCACTAACTAAACAATGATGACCAAGAAGATCTTCAAACAAGTGTGAGACAAAGTTGTTGAGAAGTACAAGTCAGCACCATCAAATCTATTATAATAATAATACTTTATTTATATAGCGCCAACATATTCCGCAGCGCTTTACAATGTAGGGTTAGAGTACAGAAAATACAGTAAGTAATTAGAGTAGAGAACAAATAAAGTACAATAATTGGATACAATCAATGTGAAAAAAAAAATACAATAAATAAAGCAAGAAATGAAGGTGACCCTGCTCAAAAGAGCTTACAATCTACAACGGGATAGGGGTTGCACAAGGTGCCGGGGCTTATTGCACTGGTGGTCCAGGCATCTTGAGGAAATGGGGTATAGGGCTAAGCTTACATGGATGGTCATTATACAGTCTGTGTAGACCTTTATGGTTTGGTGGAGTTTGTAGAAGAGTAATGTCCAGAGGGATAGCCCATTCACTGTCTACAGTTCAAAGGACTTCTATTAGGGAGTATGATAGGCCGCCTTAAAAAGATGCGTTTTTAGGGATCGTCTGAAGCCATGCAAGTTGTGGATAGTCCTGATTTCTTTGGGTAAAGCATTCCAGAGTTTTGGTGCAGCTCTGGAAAAGTCTTGGAGCCGGGAGTGGGAGGATCGGATTAGTGCAGATGTTAGTCGAAGGTCATTTGAGGAACGTAGAGAGCGGGTGGGGTGATAGACAGAGATGAGGGAGGAGAGGTAGGGGGGAGCTGCACTGTGAAGAGCTTTGTGGGTGAGAACAAGCAATTTGAATTTGATCCTGTAATATACGGGTAGCCAGTGCAATGACTGGCACAGAGCAGAGGCATCTGAGTAACGATTGGCCAGATGGGTGATCCTGGCTGCTGCATTAAGG
The DNA here is from genome assembly GCA_033576535.1 of Allobates femoralis. NCBI lineage: Eukaryota > Metazoa > Chordata > Amphibia > Anura > Aromobatidae > Allobates > Allobates femoralis. The sequence goes on from JARQOC010000004.1 coordinate 17,063,603, forward strand.
ATGGACTGGAGAGGAGAAAGTCTGGTGAGGGGGAGGCCGCTTAATAGAGAGTTGCAATAGTCAAGGCGGGAATGGATTAGGGCCACGGTGAGGGTTTTTGTTGTTTCCAGGGTGAGAAAGGGGCGGACTCTAGAGATATTCTTCAGGTGTAAGCAACAGGTGCGGATGAGAGATTGCGTGTGGGAGGAGAAGGAGAGATCGGTGTCAAACATAACACACAGACAGCGAGCCTGCTGCCTAGGCGTTATCGTAGTGCCGCATACTGAGAGAGATGTCCGATTTAGGGAGGTTAGTGGATGGGGGGAGCAGAAGAAGTTCCGTTTTGGAAAGGTTTAGTTTCAAATAGAGAGTGGACATGATATTGGAAACTGCAGCTAGACAGTCATTGGTGTTCTTTACTACCGCAGGGGTAAGGTCAGGGGCTGAAGTGAATAGTTGTGTGTCATCAGCATAAAGATGGTACTGGAAGCCAAATCTGCTGATGGTCTGTCCAATCGGGGCCATGTAGAGAGAGAAGAGGAGAGGGCCAAGGACTGAACCCTGAGGGACTCCAATAGTGAGGGGAAGAGGGGAAGAAGTGGAGCCAGCAAAAGACACACTGAAAGAGCGGTCAGAAAGATAGGAGGAGAGCCAGGAGAGAGCAGTGTCCTGTATGCCAATGGAGTGCAGCATGGAGAGTAGGAGCTGATGGTCGACAGTGTCAAAAGCTGCAGAGAGATCAAGAAGAATAAGCAGAGAGTGGTCGCCATTACGTTTTGCTGTCAGAAGGTCATTGGTCACTTTGATGAGGGCAGTTTCTGTGGAGTGAAGGGGGCGGAAACCAGACTGTAATGGATCTAGAAGAGAGTGAGCGGAGAGGTAACGGGTGAGGCGGGAATAGACCAGGCGCTCCAAGAGTTTAGAGATGAAGGGGAGATTGGAGACTGGTCTGTAGTTATTTGTGCAGGTTGGGTCGAGAGTGGTTTTCTTTAATAATGGAGTAATGATCGAGTGTTTGAAGGAGGAGGGGAAAATGCCAGAAGAGAGGGAGAGATTATCATCTACAATATAATTGTCTAAGGCCGGGTTCACATTGCGGGGTGGTTCCAATCCGCGGCTGTCCATGTAAACCGGACAGCCCCGGACCGGATTTTGGCCCCATAGCAGCCTATGGGGCCGGATAGAAGCTCTCTGCCATCTGGTTTCTATCTGTCCGCACACAATCCGTGAAAATTCAGTATTCAGTATTTTGTGTCCAAGAGGAGAATGTCTCCTCTAATTGACAATTCCTGGATTGTCCCGGATTGCCCCGGATTCGCCAGGATCTTCCCGGATCCAGGGCAATCTGGTGCTCCCTAACATGGGAGCCTATGGGGCTGGATTGCCCCGGTCCGGGAGGATCCGGAAGCCGGACCCCTGCGGCTGCACGCCGCAGTTATTTCAGGACCGCTGCTACCTTCCTGCAAGCCACGGTCCTGATTCATCAGTGGCGGCAGCTGCATCCGATTGCACACCAGTCCGGAGGGCATGTTAGCCCTCCGGTTCTGTGTGCAGATCCGGTCCGGGGCTGTCAGGTTCATCCTGACAGCCTAGGATCGGATCTGATCCGCGGTGTGAAGCCAGCCTTAGGCGTCTGTCTGAAGCCGAAATCGCGTGCCAGACAGAGGCCGCTCATTGGTGGCCGCGCCGCTGTTGCCAGGATACACGGGTCCGGCCAACGGTGGCCGGCGTACGGGTAAAAAGTGAGCTGGGGCGGGCTGGTGGAGGCTGCAGGAGGGAGATCTCCTGCTCCCGCTCATATAATATGCATAGCCGCTCCCCTTCACCATGGTGCTGAAACCGTACTGCGGTGATGGGCTGGGGGAGCGGCGCATATTATATGGTCCTGCACCCCCCCTGTGATGGCACATGCCCCCCCATGTTAGATATGGCTCCCATGCTGCTGCCATAGTAAAATAATAAACTCTATACTTACCTCCTGGGTCCTCCTCCAGCGCTGATCTCCTGGTGTCTCTCCGGTCTCCCGGCTGCTGCTGTGATCGCATGCAGAGATGATGTCACTCTCTGCCGGTGATATGAACGCACAGAACCAGGAAATAGAGGAGCTCTGCAACATTATCTCTGCCTGATCACAGCAGCACCAGGGAGACCGGGAGATAAGCGCTGGAGGAGGGAAGAATAGAGCAACGTAGGGGCCATATCTAACACAGGGGGGCATGTGCCACACATAGGAGATGTGTGCCATGCATAATGGACATGTGCCATGCATAATGGACGTGTGCCATGCATAGGGAAAGAGAGCCATGCATAGGGACTTGTGCAACGCATAGGGGACGTGTGCCATGCATAATGGAGGTGTGCCATGCATAGGGGGCATGTGCCCTGCATAGGGGACGTGTGCCATGCATAGGGAACATGTGCCACGCATAATGGATGTGTGCCATGCATATGGGATGTGTGCCATGCATAATGAATGTGTGCCACACATAGGGGACGTGTGCCCTGCATAGGGGATGTGTGCCACGCATAGGGGACATGTACCACGCATAGGGGACATGTGCCATGCTTAATCGATGTGTCCCATGCATAGGGGACGTGTGCCAAGCATAGGGGACGCGTGCCATGCATAATGGACGTGTGCCACACATAGGGGAGGTGTGCCATGCATAGGGGACGTGTGCCATGCATAGAGAATGTGAGCAATGAATAGGGGATGTGTGCAACACATAGGGGACGTGTGCCACGCATAGAGGACGTGTGCCATGCATAATGGACGTGTGCCACACATAGGGGAGGTGTGCCATGCATAGGGGATGTGTGCCATGCATAGGGAACGTGAGCAATGCATAGGGGGCGTGTGCCACGCATAGGGGACGTGTTCCACGCATAGGGGATGTGTGCCATGCATAATTGACATGTGTAATGCATAGGGGATGTGGGCCATGCATAGGAGATGTGTGCCATGCATAGGGGACATGTGCCATGCATTATAGATGTGTGCCATGCATAGGGGATGTGTGCCATGCATAGGGGAAATGTGCCATGCATAGGGAATGTGTGCCATGCATAATGGATGTGTGCCACACATAGGGGACGTGTGCCCTGACTAGGGGACGTGTGCTTCGCATAGGGGACGTGTGCCATGCATAATGGATGTGTGCCCTGCATAGGGAACGTGTGCAACGCATAGGGAACGTGTGCCATGCATAGGGGATGTGTGCCATGCATAATGGACGTGTGCTATGCATAATGGACGTGTGCTATGCATAATGGACGTGTGCCACACATAGGGGACGTGTTCCACACATAGGGGACGTGTGCCATGCATAATGGACGTGTGCCATGCATAATGGACGTGTGCCATGCATAGGTGATGTGTGCCATGCATAGGGGAAGTGTGCCATGCATAGGGGATGTGTACCATGCATAGGGGACGTGTGCCATGCTTAATCGATGTGTGCCATACATAGGGGACTTGTGCCAAGCATAGGGGACGCGTGACATGCATAATGGACGTGTGCCACACATAGGGGACGTGTGCCATGCTTAGGGGACGTGTGCCATGCATAGGGAATGTGAGCAATGCATAGGGGACGTGTGCAACACATAGGGGATGTGGGCCACGCATAGGGGACGTGTCCCATGCATAATGGACGTATGCCATACATAGGGGACGTGTACCCTGCATAGGGGACGTGTGCCACGCATAGGGGACGTGTGCCACTCATAGGGGATGTGTGCCATGCATAATGGATATGTGTAATGCATAGGGGATGTGGGCCATGCATAGAGGATGTGTGCCATGCATTATAGACGTGTGCTATGCATAGGGGATGTGTGCCACACATAGGGGACGTGTGCCCTGACTAGGGGACGTGTGCTTCGCATATGGGACATGTGCCATGCATAATGGATGTGTGCCCTGCATAGGGAACGTGTGCAACGCATAGGGAACGTGTGCCATGCATAGGGGACGTGTGCCATGCATAATGGACATGTGCTATGCATAATGGACGTGTGCTATGCATAATGGGCGTGTGCCACACATAGGGGACGTGTTGAACACATAGGGGACGTGTGCCATGCATAATGGACGTGTGCCATGCATAATGGACGTGTGCCATGCATAGGTGATGTGTGCCATGCATAGGGGAAGTGTGCCATGCATAGGGGATGTGTGCCATGCATAGGGGACGTGTGCCATGCTTAATCGATGTGTGCAATACATAGGGGACTTGTGCCAAGCATAGGGGACGCGTGACATGCATAATGGACGTGTGCCACACATAGGGGACGTGTGCCATGCTTAGGGGACGTGTGCCATGCATAGGGAACGTGAGCAATGCATAGGGGACGTGTGCAACACATAGGGGATGTGGGCCACGCATAGGGGACCTGTCCCATGCATAATGGACGTGTGCCATACATAGGGGACGTGTACCCTGCATAGGGGACGTGTGCCATGCATAGGGGACGTGTGCCACTCATAGGGGATGTGTGCCATGCATAATGGATATGTGTAATGCATAGGGGATGTGGGCCATGCATAGGGGATGTGTGCCATGCATTATAGACGTGTGCTATGCATAATGGACGTGTGCTATGCATAATGGGCGTGTGCCACACATAGGGGACGTGTTCCACACATAGGGACGTGTGCCATGCATAATGGACGTGTGCCATGCATAATGGACGTGTGCCATGCATAGGTGATGTGTGCCATGCATAGGGGAAGTGTGCCATGCATAGGGGATGTGTGCCATGCATAGGGGACGTGTGCATGCTTAATCGATGTGTGCAATACATAGGGACTTGTGCCAAGCATAGGGACGCGTGACATGCATAAGGGACGTGTGCCACACATAGGGACGTGTGCCATGCTTAGGGGACGTGTGCCATGCATAGGGAACGTGAGCAATGCATAGGGGACGTGTGCAACACATAGGGATGTGGGCCACGCATAGGGGACCTGTCCCATGCATAATGGACGTGTGCCATACATAGGGGACGTGTACCCTGCATAGGGGACGTGTGCCATGCATAGGGGACGTGTGCCACTCATAGGGGATGTGTGCCATGCATAATGGATATGTGTAATGCATAGGGGATGTGGGCCATGCATAGGGGATGTGTGCCATGCATTATAGACGTGTGCTATGCATAGGGGATGTGTGCCATGCATAGGGGAAATATGCCATGCATAATGGATGTGTGCCACACATAGGGAACGTGTGCCCTGCATAAGGGATAGGTGCCACGCATAATGGACAAGTGCCACGCACAGGGGATGTGTGCCATGCATAGGGGATGGTGCCATTCATAATGGACGTGTGCCATGCATAATGATGCCACACATAGGGGACGTGTGCCTTGCATAGGGGACGTGTGCCATGCATAATGGATGTGTTCCCTGCATAGGGAACGTGTGCCATGCATAGGGGACGTGTTCCATGCATAGGGGACGTGTGCCATGCATAGGGGACATGTGCCATGCATAGGGGATGTGTGCCATGCATAATGGACGTGTGCCACACATAGGGGATGTGTGTCCTGCGTAGGGGATGTGTGCCATGCATAATGGACGTGTAATATGCATAATGGGCGTGTGCCACACATAGGGGATGTGTGCCCTGCATAGGGATGTGTGCCACGCATAGGGGATATGTGCCATGCATAATGGACGTGTAATATGCATAATGGGCGTGTGCCACACATAGGGGACGTGTTCCCTGCACAGGGGACGTGTTCCACGCATAGGGGACGTGTGCCATGCATAATGGACGTGTGCCATGCATAGGGGATGTGTGCCATGCATAAGGGATGTGTGCCATGTATAATGGACGTGTGCCATGCATAGGGGATGTGTGCCATGAATAGAGGATGTGTGCCATACATAGGGGACGTGTGCCACGCATAAGCAGGCCGCACTGTCTAATGGCCAATATGTCAGGCAGGGGGAGCTGCAGAGCAGAAGGAGGCGGTGCCTGCACAATGCAGCCGGCTCCCTGTGTGACGTGCACCAGCTGCATAAGGTAAAATCACCAGTGGCGGCTACCGACAGCACCCCCCCACCCCGCTCCTCACCCGGGCCGCCGACATCAACCCCACCCCCGGTCCTCACCTAGGCTCAGGCAGCAGAGAGCCTTACTGCACCCCTGTGCATAGGGGAAATTAATCTGAAATGCGTACCGGCAAATATGTTTTTTCCAAAAAAAGCACTGGCGACGAATCAGCGACACGGGATCGCCGTGACAGAGACGACAGCGCTACACTCACATAGCGGGCGGGAAAGCCAACTTCACTGTCGGCTTTCCTGTCCCGCTATTTGAAATGAACAGCGATGTGAAAACGATGCACCAGCGAACCCGCCAGGTCGTATCGTTATCGGTATCGCTGGTGTGTCGTTATGTATGATGGGGGCTCTATACTTACAGGACCTCTGGTGATGTCACAATCATGGCCGGAGCAAGATCACATGGCTGTGACATCACCAGAGGTCCTTAAGCTAAAGGCACACACCACCAGGAGCCAGGTACTGCAGACACCCTGCACTCACACTCACCCACCACTCACACTCACCCTGCACTCACGTCACACTCTGCCTGCACTCATGTCACACTCTGTCCTGCACTCATGTCACACTCTGACCTGCACTCACATCACACTCACCCTGCACTCACGTCACACTCTGCCCTGCACTCACGCCACACTCTGCCCTGCACTCATGTCACACTCTGCCCTGCACTCACGTCACACTCTGCCCTGCACTCACGTCACACTCTGCCCTGCACTCACGTCACACTCTGTCCTGCACTCACATTACACTTATCCCTACACTCAGGTCACACTTAGCCTACACTCACACCTTGCACTCACCTCACACTTAGCCCTGCACTCACCTTGCAGTCACGTCACACTGTCTCTAAAGCAAAACCTGCGTCGCTGATCATTCGAGGCTGGCTGGGTGTAACCAATCAGCGACACGGGATTTCCTTTACAGCAAAACAGGCACAGTCCACCTGGTCTCCCGGCCCCCTCCGCTCGGTCTCCTGCCCGGCCCCCCTCCACGCTCCCTACTGGCCGCTGCTCCATGCTCCATCTGCCTGCCGCTCACTCCGCCATTCTTTTTTCTTTTTCGTGGCATAGACTGCAGAAATTCAAAGGCCGTGGGGGGTTGTGGGTGGAGCTACCAAAAAGGGGCGCATAATGTCCGTGAACAAGGGCACGCCCACCACATCAGGTTATGCGCTTGGACACACCTACTATGACGCCACCTGTTAACCTCGCCCCCTGAGGCCTTGGAATTGTTGACGTCTATGCTGGAGGAAGAAGAAGAATACATGCTAAGGTGAGAGGCGGCTGAACAGAGCCTGGAGCGGGTGAAAACTGAGGGGTCACCGCTGCACACTCGCACAACCGCATCGCCGTACACCCGCACTGCCGTACACCCGCACCGCCGCACACCCACATATTCTAGAATACCTGATGCGTTAGAATCAGGCCACCATCTAGTCCATTATAAAGAACATAGTACCACAACAATTCTACCAACAGAGGGCCACCAACTTAAACTGTGAACATGGTCAAGGAGAGCCAGAGAGGCAGCACAAAGACCAAAGGAGAACCTCAAGTAGCTGTAGAGTCCCCAAGCAGAGACTGGAGTATCTGTCCATATGACCACAATAAGCTGGACTAGGATGGAGGGTCCCCTTCCAACAAGGCAATGATCCAAATCTACTGCTAAAGGAGCAGTCGAGTGGTTTAAGGGGAAATGTGTACAAGTATTCCAGTGGCCGTGTCACAGCCCAGACCTTAATGCTGTTGAGAATCTGTGGTCAGACTTAAGATTGATGTTCACCAAAGGAACCCATGTGACTTGAAGGAGCTGGAGCAGTTTTTGCTTGAGGAATGGACCAAACCTTTCAGTATGAAGATGAGAAAGCTCATAGTGACTTATCCAAAGTAGCTACAACTCCCTCAAAATGAGGCTCTATAAAGTACTGACTTTACCGGGGTGAATAGCTATGCACTCTGAGGTTGTCAGTTATTTTGTTCTATTTATTGTTCACTTAATAAAACGAAAACTGTTCACAGTTGTAGACATGTTCTTTAAATGAATTTATGCACATACTCAAGAAAAACTGTACAATTGCAGGTTGTGTGGTAGAAAAACACAAAAAATTCCAAGGGAGTGAATGCTTATCGTAAGCAGACCTTGATAGGCCTATATCTAGACGCATGTTACATAAAACATATACAGTACATTAGTTCTTACTTTTTACGTCATGCAAAGCTCTTCTAATATTATTATATAGAACTAAACTATTTTTTCTCAAAATAATACTTTGATCTTCCCAAATAGCATTCAGTTTCCTAATGAAGCTTTACAGCGCTTTACATACCCATTACATATCATCTTAAAATTCCCTTATAAAACAGAAAATCAACTGAGAAATTGGATATCCTTTGAAGTGATGAGCAAATTTTGCTCATATTCACCAATTTCAAATCTAGACCGAATTTGGTAATGTTTGTTTGGCCCCACGAACCAAATGTTGTGCTGAAAAGTCAAAATTCAATTTTTGTTTGGTAGTTGTTTGGATGTGTGTGTAGCTTACCTATAACAGAAGCATTAGTGCAAAGGCACTCAATACATAATGCATCTGTTCTAGGTTATGCTACGCACACACAGACACACAACTCTTCTTACCTGTCTCCCGCTGTTTGCTTGCTTCCGGGTCCACCCTCCCGCACTCTCTCTCACTCACTTCCGGTCCCACCCATTAACCTTTCTCCATACTCACTTCACAGACCAGCAACAGCCAATCACAAATGTCATGCTCTGTTAGAGCATCTGTGATTGGCTATTGCAATTAAACTACATTTTCACAATCATGATAGTATCTATGCTTGGTGGTCATACACATTAGTGTATGGCAAACAACCTGGCATTATAGTGGGCAAAAAAAAAGTAATGGAAAAAAAATGCATAGGGCTCTGCTGTATTTTTCAGGATCAGCACAGATAAATTGTATAGCTACAAGCTGCTATCCTCAGCTGCCTATATTTACCTTGGCTGGCAAAAGAAAATGCCCTATTTTTAATTGCCAGCCAAAGTAAAATTAGGCAGCTGAGGGCTGGTATTCTCAGCGTGGTGAGGGCCCATCATTTTAGGGTCCCCCACACTAAAGAATAGCAGCCCACAGCCACTTCTGAAAATGGCACATTCATCATAGCACCATGTCCAGGCACCCTACCCAGTTTATCCATTGGCAGTGGCACTCTAGGTAATAAGGATTTAATGCCAGCTTTGTATTGCTAGCTAGCATTATGCACGTAATTCTTAATTTCAGACCATGTTAGACCCGGCCATGAAGAAATTCAAGTAAATAGTAAAGAAGACACAACACACATAGAAAAAAATAATTAAAAAAAATGCAAAGACAACTCCATCTTTATTAACCCTCGACTTCCCACCCCTCCACGATCCTCTGCAATATCTCATTGAATGGAGGCTGCGATGAAGAATATAGCATCTTCATCGCACCCTCCAGTCACTGAATGAACCAGCTGTGATCTGGTCACCTGACTTAGTTACTATCGTAACGAGAGCAGCTGACCACGCACATCACTCTATCGATCTCCAGTCAGGGTGTGCAGTGACTCACTGATGTCACCTGAGGTCACCGTTGAAGTAAGCCACCATGCTTACCTGAACGGTGACCTCAGACATCTTAACTGAGTCACCACACATCCTGACCAGAGATCGCTAGAGCGATGTGTGTGGTCAGCTGCTCTGGTCACCATAGTAACTAAGTGAGGTGACCAGATCAGCTGACACAATTGCTATGGCAATCGTGTCAGCTGATCTGGTCACAATAGCAATCATGTCACGATCAACGCTTTTGAGATGTGATGCTAGAAAAGGATGTTATTACTACAATGGATGCCAAGAAGATCAAACAAATCAATCTTAGAACAAGTCAAGCCAGACACGTCACTGGAAGCAAGGATCACCAAACTACGACTTGACAGTTTTTTGCCCTGCCGCACCTGCCGCAAGCCCCATAGAGTGTTAATGGGGGCTTGCCGCAGGTGTAACGCAAGTCGGCCATTTGGCAGCAGATCCGGCAGATGCGGTAAATCTGCCGGATCTGCCACATTCAGTGAAAAACGCTGATGTGAAAGGACCCTTACACATTTTTTTCCCCACTGCTGTTCTTTTGAATGACCCCATCACAGCATCACAAGCTGATAAATACGATTAGTGGCAGACAGATGTTGCCTATTTAATATAGCCACTATGGAGAAAGCTCATCTTCTAAGTCCTCCCTACACTTAATCACCCCTAAAATCACATACATATACATGATATTGCATCATGGGGTTAATGGAACATTTGTCACAATAAACTTTAGAATATATTGCATGCTTCCATTTTTTAAAGCTTGAAGGTGAAATGCCCAAACTCTTTCCATGGGCACCATTGTTTTAAAATGAATATATTTCTTTAAAAAAAATTAGTTCAAACAACCTTAAGATATGCACTATGCAAGGAACATGTTTTTTTTGCCCATTCCTGCGTTTTTGGGCTGTTAACAAAAACGCAGGTGCGTTAACGCAGGGTACATTTGAGTGTACATGCGTTTTTCAGCTCCATTTGCGTTTTTTCCCTCCAGTCCAAAAAACGCTGCATGCAGCGTTTTTGGGTGCTGGAAAAAACGCATGTGCGTTTTCCCAAAAACGCATGCGTTTTTTTAACATGGGCCCCTATGGGAAACGCATGCGTTAACGCAAGTGCCTATATGTGCCCTGCGTTAACACATGCGTTTCCCATAGGGCCCATGTTAAAAAAACGCATGCGTTTTTGGGAAAACGCACATGCGTTTTTTTAACATGGGGCCCTATGGGAAACGCATGTGTTTTTAAAAGGCACATTTATGCACCCTGCGTTAACGCTTGCGTTTTTGCCTGCGTTTTTGAGGAAAGTCCAAAAAGGTTAAATTTCCTTTCAGACACACAAGAGACATTTTTTAGCACTCCTAAAAAAACGCATGTGGTTTTAGGAGTGCTAAAAAAAACGCAAATTGTGTGTGAACAATGCCATTCTCTTGTAAGCAGTTGAAACCAGGCCCGGATTTGGGGGTGGGGCCCAAGAGGCCCGGGCCCTAGGCCACCCACCAAGGAAGGGCCTATCGCCAATATAGGGATAAATATCTCAAACCATGTAAAATACCTGTCTCTTTGCTGTAAACCGTTTCTAACGATAAGGAACATTTACCAAAAGAGAAACTATTGAAAGTGTAGGGACCTACATCATTCTCAGTGGCTGGCGCAGAGTCATGGCATCAGCATCAACATCCACTGACCTGGCTAGCCAGACTTCCTTAGTACCTGTACCTAATGATTAGCTTATTATGGCATGCGGCAGCCTTCTCCGATCCCAACAGAAGCTGCTAAACGGCGCTGCTATACTTTCACATCACTGCCGCTATAACACAGGGGCCCGTGGGCCCGATTCCGTGGGGCCTCAGACACCTATCACAGCTGCAGCAATGTGAAAGTAATTTATGCACTGCAACAGAGGAGATCGGCACTCTGCTCATCATTGGAGTTTGTACTGCGCATGGGCTAAAGAGGCTGCCATGCGCAGTACAAACAGGAACTTACAGGAGGAAGGAGACAGAGCCAGGATGTTAGCGCGAGAAGAGGATTCTCCACCGTGGAGCACAGCAGGACTTCACTGGATCTTCGGTCTTTCATTGTGTGTTGCAGTGGGTGAGTATGATCTCTGTCTATCTTTGTGTGTGTGTCTGTGTGTGTCTGTCTGTGTATTTTTGTTGCAGCTCCTGTCCTACATAGTACCATACTGTATATACAGGTCCACACTATATCCTGCATTACAGTGTGTCTGTGTATACTGTTACTGTATGTATATAGTGTGAACCTGTTTACAGTATAGTGCTGTGTATACACTTTATACAGCCCCTCAGCCTCTATTCTAGTATTTACAGCCAGCACAGCAACAGCCTCTAATATAAGTGCTGTAGAAAGCTGCTCGAGTGCTGTACATTTTTTTGACTTCCTTGTAAAGCTGTTCTTCTTCTTCAGAGTTTCAACGGATCGGCTTTAGCTCCTGACTAAGGCTTTGAAAAATATTGACTCAGCAACAGCATTGACTCTCAAACGTGTAACAACAACGCATTGGTCCTGCAGAGCTGACGCTACTAAGGCCCTTAAGCATGACTATCAGCAGATTAAAGATGTACTTAAACAGATTGCTGATAACTTTGAAGAAAAAAGCTGTGTACGGTGTGAAGCAGAAGGACTGTTAAGACAAATTAATCAACTTGGAAATTGGTATTAACACCATCTTCTGGAATGATATCCTGCAAAGAACAGATGCTACTAGTAAAAATCTACAACACGCAAAACTCGATCTAAACACTGCTGTGGCGTCACTGACCAGCTTAAGAATCTATGTCACATCAAAGAGCTGTCTGGTTCATCTGAGTATGTTCAGACGATAACTCGACACAGGCGCCGAAACGTGTGTCTCAATCAATTGGATTATGGCAATACGAAAGAAGTACAACTCAGCCCTCCTGAAAAATACAGAACAGAAACTTTCTTGCCTATCATTGATCAGTTTATCGCTTTTCTTGACCAACGTCTTCAAGCATATACAGAGATATCAAGCAAATTTAGCTTTTTTAGCCATCTGAAAGAACTGTCTTCAGACGAGCTTAAGGCCACAGCAGAGCAAGTCGTCAGGTCTTATTCAGATGACTTGGACATTACATTTATCGATGAACTGTGTCAGTTTGTAACATTTGCCAATTTATGCACAGACGAGAAGCCAAAAGATATCAGCACTGAACTTTTCATGTACAAGCTTATCATGGAAAAGGGTTGGCAGGACACTTTCCCAAATATTGAGATAGCTGTAAGGATATATCTAATTTTGATGGTAAAAAACTGCAGTCATGAGCGTTCCTACTCAAAACTCAAATTAATTGAAAACCAATTAAGGACATCCATGAAGCAGGAACGACCTGTAAATTTGGCTATCATGAGCATTGAGTCAGATATCCTGCATGAGGCTGTGGTCACACATGCCAGACGTTTTTGCTCTTGATCCGTTGTTGGGAATTTTTTTCCTTTTTCTCTCTCTAAGTCCACAAAATGGTCCTTTAACGGATGGGGCACTTTATGGGTCATTCCGTTTTTGAAGACCTTTTCCCACGGTCCAAAAAACGTTGCAAGCAACGTTTTTGGGTGCTGGGAGAAAAACGGACCGTTTTTTGGTAACATAGGACCCTATGGGAAATGGATCCATTAACAGATGGCACATATAGGCACCATCTGTTAACGGATCCGTTTTCACTAGCATTTTTGTGCCAAAAAATGGCTAAGTCCAAAAAACGCAGAGTAGCACAGGAGGCTCAAAAAGCACCCCAAAAAAAACGGATTTGATAAACGGAACACTATAAAAAAACGGATTGGCATGTGTGACCACAGCCTTAGGCTAGAGTCACACATGGCATCAGTTTTTGCTTCAGGACCAAAAACGAATCCATTAACAGATGGTGCACTTATGTGTACCTCCTTTTCTCAAAAACGGTAATCCAGTATTTCTGGGCTCAAAAAAACGTTGCTAGCAATGCTTTTGCGTGCTGGAAAAAAATGGACCTTTTTTTTTTTAACACGGGGCCCTATGGGAAAACGGATCCTTTTTTTAGAGCATTGTTTATGGCACAAAAAATTGATCCGTTTTTTTAGAGCATTGTTTATGGAAAAAATGGCAAAGTCCCAAAAACGTTCAGGGACACAGGAGGCACAAAATGCAGCCTACGAAAAACAGATTTGACATGGAAAACACTTCCAAAAATGGATTGCTATGTGTGACCCTAGGCTTACTCTGCATAAATGGTTTTTGAAAATAAACTTGCGTTCGTTTCATTTTGTGTTTTTGCATTTCATATTGCACCACCTTGAAAAATGGGCCCCCCTCCAAAATGGGCTCCGGGCCACCCACCTCTTAAATCCGGCCCTGGTTGAAATGACTTTATGAGTTGATAGAGCGATGGAGTTCCTAGTTGATTTGAGCCACAGCTAACACAGCGTATTTTTCTATGGCTGAGTCTGTGCACTGCAAATGTTTTGTCAGTTGGCAATGGGGAATAGAATTTCCACACCCATGATCAATCATAGGACGTGCTACCAACAAAACCAAGACCAGTGCTTCAGATTCTGTTGAGTCTTCCCTCCTGCTCCACTCTTTGTCACTGATGCCACCATACTGCTCTAAGGGCATCACCTCCTTGTCGCCCTAATCTCATTCCCATTTTCTGTCTATCAGTATCATAATCACCATAATCCTTGACCTGGATGGCAGCTGCCTCACTGTTGGAGTTGCCATGAGCTTGTTGTCCTTTGCATTCAGTTCCTGATTCCAACCTCTAATTTTGACTTCTGAGCGCCACTGCCATCATAACCGCCATTGTCTGTGGCCCTACAACGATGATTGCACTGCTATACTACTACCACTGCCAACACAACTAGGCATTTGAGGCATGTAGTCCACCTTCTCAACCAAGTCTAAATTTTGACTGTTTTCATCCAATGTACTTAAACAGATTGCTGATAACTTTGAAGAAAAAAGCTGTGAACGGTGTGAAGCAGAAGGACTGTTAAGACAAATGAATCAGCTTGAAATTGGTATTAACACCACCTTCTGGAATGATATCCTGCAAAGAACAGGATCAACTGGAAGACATTGTGAAATATCTTCCTTAGCACCTGGACTACTATGGCTTAGGGGACAAATCACTTCAATATGAGTGAGTGAATACAACCATTTCCTTGATGGAATTAACAGCCTTTAATTAAAGTAGATTAGCTGTTCAGGCAGTGAAGGAGGATAAATGCAATAAAAGGACTGGAAAGAAAAATAGCACAAATAGGGTCTTATCGGAGTTATAGGTTAGAACAAACAGTGGTATAAGTGCTTGCCTTGTGAGGTTGTGTCAAACACAACCACTATAAATGCATAAAAATGGAGTCCGCAGCCCAACATGGGAAATCGCTGAAGTTGGAGAAGAAGGGTTTAATCCGTGCTGCTATGGGATGAAATACCAATGAGACAAGGATCCTGAAATGTGATTTTATTGTCACTCCGTCATAAGGACAAATCACAGTGGAAGTCTCAGGACGCAGCATTTTAAGCAAAATTGATGGGATTTACAGAAATCTCCTGCCCACTGTGCTTGTACACTGAGTTTTTGTACAGATTTTCCCTATAGTCTTGCATTAGATGCAGAAAATCCACATGAAAAACACACATGCATTTTTAGTACGTTTCCAAGAAGGAAAAGCGTTTCAGGATAGTCAACCATTTTTAGGGTATCTTCTATTGATTTAACATGATGTCAATTCATGCATCAGAGCTGTTTCAACTAAACCAGCAACCCTCTCCAAAGAACTAACCCTCCTGAAAAATCTATGCACAGCGACAATTTTAATTAAAGTCTGAGCAAGTGTCAATTCTAGCACCTCCTTTAATATTGTCTTGCACGTTATGGAAATTGTTAACCCCATCTGCAGTTTATTATGAACTAAAATAAGTAAAAAAGAATTGTACTCGCCCACCCAAGGTCCGGGGCTGAATCTCTGCTATTGCTCGTGGTTTCCAGTATTGGTTATGGCACTGATGTCATGATGACAGTGTTGTAGGCGATCAGTGAGCTCAGCAGCTCTTCCTGCGCACACGAAATTTCCCCCGTCAGACCCGCTGAGCTCACTGATTGGCTACAACACTGTTAACGGGCCATAATGTCGTAAGCAATGCCGGAAACAAAAAGGAGCACCAGAGACAGTACTGGACCTGGGGATGGTGGGTAAAGTGCAGTTTGTTTGTGTGGCAAAGTGCAGCAGAGGACAAGGATTTTCTGAAAGCAGACAACCCCCTAAACAGAAGCGCCCACTGCTCTAATCATCCCTTAACCTTTACATTCAGATTCAAGAAAATTAGTCTGTCCAGGCTCCAGAGATTCAGCCAGGCAGAGAGATGGTTCTTAGAGCAGTTTAATCACAATGCATTTCGGTGGTAATGTCCGCCTTCATCAGATGATCAGGATCACATGATGAAGTCGGATATTACCGCCAAAACACGTTGTGACTTAACTGCTCTAAGAACCTTCTCCCAGCCTGGCTGAATCTCCGGAGCCTGGACAGACTAATTTTCTTGAATCTGAGGGATTAGTCACAGTGCTGCAGAAGATAACACCACTGGGTGAACTAACCTCGAGGACCTGAATATACAGGACCTACGGTGACATCATCATCACACGATCGCTGCTTACCGCTCAGACCCGCTCAGTGTGCGGCAAGACACCACACACTGTAACTACTGGTTGTACGGGTGATACAACTAGGAAAGGTTAGTGCAACAACTTAAAGTTCCCCCCTTCCCCACTGGACCACCGAGTAATACCCTTAGGAGCACCCCTTCTGTTTCTTCTTCTTAACCTTTACATGGCAGATCTTCAGATTGGCTTCCGGGAGTAACCCGACGTCCACCATGACGTTAGTACATTAAATGCTGATTTCCATTATAGTAAGAAAAAATATTACATTTTAATCAACTAAACTTCTCATGCAAAAAAACTCCAAAATGTAATGAGCCAACTAGGCACAGAATGGAGTGCAGCCTAGAGATTTCATCTTTAGATTTATTTACAAATAAACTGATTTGGTAACGGTAGTGATGGTCAAAATGTTGTTATGGAAAACACTTTCACAAAGATTGCAAAAGTCAGTATAAAGCAGTATGGAGCAATGTCTGAGGCTTACTGAAAGATTGTGTAAAGAGAGAACAAATGGACAAATACAGATGAGCAAATCAATTTCCAAGATCATGTTCCAGTGGCCATGTGTTTCAGTATACACCAGCAACACTTCAAATTAGTGGATGCTTTACCTTGTGGACTTCATCACAACAAAACAATTACTTCTAGTTTCGCTATCAAATCAGACAAACAGCCAGGAATTCTTGTAGGTAGGAGGTGGCTTTCAGAACTACCATATGTCAACAGTGAACTACAGGTGGACCAATGAGCCAAATGGTCTAGCAAACTTGGCTCACCCCCAGGGCCGTGGGTGCCTTAAACTTATCGATTTCAACTCACTCTCCCACTCCCTCCTCCCTCTCACGGACCTTGCCTCCTCACCCGATGTTAACACTGCTGCCACCCTCTACAACTCCACACTAACTGCGGCCCTCGACCAGGCTGCCCCCCTCACACACACCAAAACCCGCACACACAGACAACCCTGGCTCACCTCTCTCACAAAAGAGCTTCGCTGAACGTCCAGGGTCGCTGAAAGGAGATGGAAGAAATCCCACTCCGCGGTCCACCTCACCATCTACAAGCAATCCCTCTCCAACTTCAAGGACGCACTCACCGCTGCAAAGCAAACCTATTTCTCTTCTTTAATCAACACACTGTCCCGAAACCCCAAACAACTATTCAAAACCTTCAACTCCCTTCTCCTCCCCCCAGCACCTCCTCCTTCCCCCCTCATCTCCGCCGACGACTTCGCCACCTTCTTCAAACACAAGATTGACAAAATTAGAGAAAGCTTTGGCCCAACGTCCCCCCAACCTACCACCATTACCACCCAACCCTCCTCGACCAAGGGAAGCTTCTCCAACATAACTGAAGCCCAGCTCTCCACCCTCCTGTCACGATCTCACCTCACCACCTGCGCCCTCGACCCACTCCCTACCCATCTCATCCCAAACCTCACCACTGCCCTCATCCCTGCCCTAACCCACCTCTTGAACCTATCACTCACTACTGGCGTCTTTCCCTCATCCTTCAAACACGCCTTGATCTCACCCATCCTCAAGAAACCCTCCCTCAACCCATTATCCGTCGCCAACTACCGCCCAATATCCCTTCTCCCTTTTGCTTCCAAACTACTCAAACAACACGTCCACTTTGAACTGTCCTCCTACCTATCCTCCCGCTCCCTCTTCGACCGCCTGCAATCCGGTTTCCGACCCCACCACTCCACCGAAACAGCCCTTACTAAAGTCACCAACGACCTCCTGACCGCGAAGAGAAAAAAACACTACTCCGTCCTCCTCCTCCTCGACCTATCCGCCGCCTTCGACACAGTCGACCACTCCCTCCTACTCCAAATCCTAGAATCCCTTGGTATCACTGACCTCACCCTCTCCTGGATCTCCTCATACCTTACGGACCGCACTTTCAGTGTCACCCACTCCCACACTTCTTCCTCGTCCTACCCCCTTATTGTCGGCGTCCCCCAGGGCTCGGTACTGGGACCGCTACTTTTCTCCATCTACACCCTCGGCCTAGGTCAACTCATCGAGTCCCATGGCCTCCAGTACCATCTCTATGCCGACGACACCCAGATCTACCTCTCTAGGCCCGACATCACCTCCCTTCTGTCTAAAATCCCCCAATGCCTGTCTGCCATCTCATCTTTCTTCTCTGCTCGCTTCCTCAAGTTGAACATGGACAAAACAGAGTTCATTGTCTTCCCCCCCAGCCGCCCTTCCCCTCTGCCAGACCTGTCAATCCGAGTCAGCGACTGCTCCCTCTCCCCAGTCCCCCACGCAAAGTGCCTCGGGGTTACCCTCGACTCTTCCCTCTCCTTCAAGCCCCACATCCAAGCCCTCGCCACCTCCTGCCGACTCCAACTCAAGAACATCTCATGTATCCGCCCGTTTCTTAATCATGACACCACCAAAACTCTTGTCCACGCCCTCATCATCTCCCGCCTTGACTACTGCAACCTACTGCTCACTGGTCTCCCTGCCTCCTCCCTTGCACCTCTCCGATCTATCCTAAATTCAGCTGCCTGTCTAATCCAACTGCCTCCTCGCTACTCCCCTATCTCCCCTCTCCGCATGGCACTTCACTGGCTCCCCACCCCCCAAAGATCTAAATTTAAAATCCTAACCCTGACTTACAAAGCCATCCACAACCTGTCCCCCCCTTACATCTCCGACATGGTCTCCCAATACCTACCTGCACGCAACCTACGCTCCTCACAAGAACTCCTTCTCTCCTCCTCACTCATCTCATCCTCCCTCAACCGCATACAAGACTTCTCCCGCGCTTCCCCTAGACTCTGGAACTCTCTCCCCCAGCACGTCAGACACTCGCCTACCCACAAGAGCTTCAAAAAGAACCTGAAAACTCATCTATTTCAACAAGCCTACAACCTGTGATGAGACGCAGCGCCGCTCCACCAAACACTTGGCGCTCCCCCCCCCTATCGTGTCCTCCCCCACCCCTATAGAATGTGAGCCCTCGTGGACAGGATCCTCTCCCATCGTGTATCAGCAAGCATTGACTGCTCATATGTACTGTACCTCTCGTTGTTACCCCCACTTCTTATGTAAAGCGCCATGGAACCAATGGCGCTATACAGTGCCTACAAGTAGTATTCAACCCCCTGCAGATTTAGGTGGTTTGATAAGATGCAAATAAGTTAGAGCCTTCAAACTGCAAACGAGAGTAGGATTTATTAACAGAAGCATAAATCTTACAAACCAAAAAGTTATGTTGCTCAGTTGAATTTTAATAAATTTTAAATATAAAAGTGTGGGTCAATTATTATTCAACCCCTCAAACCACCAGCATTCTGTTTGGTCCCCCTAAAGTATTAAGAAGTAGTTCAGGCACAAAGAACAATGAGCTTCACATGTGTGGATAAATTATCTCTTTTGCCAGCCTTTCTGACTATTTAAGACCCTCCCCAAACTTGTGAACAGCACTCATACATGGTCAACATGGGAAAGACAAAGGAGCATTCCAAGGCCATCAGAGACAAGATCGTGGAGGGTCACAAGGCTGGCAAGGGGTACAAAACCCTTTCCAAGGAGTTGGGCCTACCTGTCTCCACTGTTGGGAGCATCATCCGGAAGTGGAAGGCTTATGGAACTACTGTTAGCCTTCCACGGCCTGGACAGCCTTTGAAAGTTTCCTCCCGTGCCGAGGACAGGCTTGTCCGAAGAGTCAAGGCTAACCTAAGGACAACAAGGAAGTTGCTCCGGGAAGATCTCATGGCAGTGGGGACATTGGTTTCAGTCAATACAATAAGTAATGTACTCCAACGCAATGGTCTCCGTTCCAGACAAGCCCGTAAGGTACCTTTACTTTCAAAGCGTCATGTCAAGGCTTGTCTACAGTTTGCTCATGATCACTTGGAGGACTCTGAGACAGACTGGTTCAAGGTTCTATGGTCTGATGAGACCAAGATGGAGATCTTTGGTGCCAACCACACACGTGACGTTTGGAGACTGGATGGCACTGCATACGACTCCAAGAATACCATCCCTACAGTCAAGCATGGTGGTGGCAGCATCATGCTGTGGGGTTGTTTCTCAGCCAAGGGGCCTGGCCATCTGGTCCGCATCCATGGGAAGATGGATAGCACGGCCTAACTGGAGATTTTGGCCAAGAACCTCCGCTCCTCCATCAAGGATCTTAAGATGGGTCGTAATTTCATCTTCCAACAAGACAACGACCCAAAGCACACAGCCAAGAAAACCAAGGCCTGGTTCAAGAGGGAAAAAATCAAGGTGTTGGAGTGGCCTAGTCAGTCTCCTGACCTTAACCCAATTGAAAACTTGTGGAAGGAGCTCAAGATTTAAGTCCACATGAGACACCCAAAGAACCTAGATAACTTGGAGAAGATCTGCATGGAGGAGTGGGCCAAGATAACTCCAGAGACCTGTGCCTGCCTGATCAGGTCTTATAAAAGACGATTATTAGCTGTAATTGCAAACAAGGGTTATTCCACAAAATATTAAACCTAGGGGTTGAATAATAATTGACCCACACTTTTATGTTTAAAATTTATTAAAATTCAACTGAGCAACATAACTTTTTGGTTTGTAAGATTTATGCTTCTGTTAATAAATCCTACTCTCGTTTGCAGTTTGAAGGCTCTAACTTATTTGCATCTTATCAAACCACCTAAATCTGCAGGGGGTTGAATACTACTTGTAGGCACTGTATAAATAAATAATACTAATAAAAGTACTCGGAACCAGGCTATTCAGTCTCGGGATCACGTGGGCTGAGACCCGGCTCTGTGGCTCTGCAGAGTCACTTAAAAAATGCAGGGGAAATGTTTTAGGGATAATGGATCGTGACACCACCTGTGGTTTGCGACTATGGGTAGCCGCCGCTACTACAGAACCTCTGGGGATCATGGACGGGCAACTGGGATGGAGTGGTTCCCCACAGGTGGAGTGTATCCCCAGGGCTGTAGATGTTGGAAGGTCATTGGGGTGCAGGACAGAGGGCGCAGATCAGTATCTCTGATAAAGGATATACGATATTGATGTCACCTGCGAGCCAGTGTCCAGTAAAGCGTACATGGGTATACCATCCAGCATGACAGGCAGGACTGGACATCCTCCCACGTACCTGTCACGCCAGTTCGGTGGGCCAGGTTGTCTTATTCCTGGGGGGTGTCTCGCTGCCCCAGGGTACTCTGGTTTAAAGTACAAAATCCAGCGATATGGCCCGCCTTGTCGCAGAGGTGCCAGATGGGCTTTCCTTCAGGGCTGTAGCGATCACTGGGTCATCCTCTGGTCGGTGGGTTCCTTCTCTGTCGCATCCATGGGATGTCATTTCGACTCGAAGCCAACTCGATCTTCTCCACTGGCTTGGATCCTTGCATCGCTTGCATAGCTTTGGCCATCTCAGCCATGTCCTTAGTCAGTGCTTGAATCTGTACGTTTAGGGTTTCAGGAGTGATAGTTTCAAGAGTCTGTGCACTGGCCCCGACCATGGCCTGTGGGGTTTGCGCCCCATCTTGGTGGTATGTTATTGTCAGGCCCTGTACAGGTTCTGAGCTACTGGCTGTTGTGTCTTGCAATATCCAAATAGCCCTGTCCTTAAATTGCACAAACTCTAGGTCAAGGTTCTGTATGGCCATCATATGTAGCGGACTTCTGTGAGCAGGGGACAGGAGCCCCTAAATAAATTGTTCAGTTAACAGCTTGTTCTCTTCTGATACACCATTAGGATCTGCTTCCTGAAGGTTCAAGGCAAAGTCTCTTATATTGTCCTGCACCCTCTGTTAACACCCGAAGAATCTCACTTTTATTTCTGCAGCAGTACGGGTGTCAGAGGTGGCTTTCAGTCTTGCCATTAGGTGTTCAACAGTGTCTTTATCAGTGTCCGGCCAGGACTTTACCTCCCGCTGGGCTGTACCAGTTAATTGTACAATTAATATACCAACTTGTTTGTCTTCCGTCAGGGGGTACTCTTTATACAAAAAGTCCAGTCTCTCCCTGAAGTCTGTCAGAGTGTGTGATTACCCTGAGTATTGTGGCAACCACGTCACCCCTGGTATATACGGCATTAGGAATGGCATTACCAGGGCTACGGCTGGTACTGCGGTGGTGGCTGGGGCTTCGGCTGCTACAGGGGTTGCACCCCGAGCTACAGGCTGGGCTGCGACCTCCCCTCGTGTGAGTTCCTCTCCACCTAGCTCCGACATTTTACTACTCCCGAGTGAACCTTAGCCTTTGGGTCCTTCTCTTCGGTGGGGATTATCAGTTTTTGGTTCTGCCGGTGGGACAGGGATCCTGCTCCCCATAGGATGTCATCAGAGCGTAGGTTGGGCTTCTCTTCGTGCTCTCTTTAGGGTGCCATCCACGATGATACGCCCCTTTGGCTTCCTCACGTTACAGTAATGGTAACAGTCAAACACACAGTTCAATAAAGTTACTGCACACAAGGTCTGGTGGCACCGGGCTTTGAGATCCTGTTCGTGATGCGAGGAAATGGCTCACCCCCAGGGCCGTAGGGTACTCAGAACCAGGCTATTTGGTCTCGGGATCATGGGGGCTGAGACCCGGCTCCGTGGTCCTACAGAATAACTTATAATATGTGGGGAAAATGTTTTAGGGATAATGGATCGTGACACCACCGGTAGTTTGCGGTATGGGTAGCTGCCGCTGCTGCAGAACCTCTGAAGACAATGGACGGGCAGCTGAGATGCAATGTCTCCCCATGGGTGGAGCGGGTCCCCAGGGCAGTGGATGTTGGAAGATCGTTGGGGTGCAGGACAGAGGGCGCAAAGTAACAAACAGACTAAAAGTTGGTTCCTCAGGTCCTTTACTGATGGTACTGGTGCAAGCTGGGACACTGACAGGTGGTTATTCAGAGTCCATGCAACCTGGGAGAAACTCGGGGTTCTCCTCACCTGAAAAGTTCTGAGGCCTCCCTGCTGTGCTCTTTCTGTGGGTCCCTGCTGCTGCTTAAGTGTGCGGTGTGCGGTGTGCCGGTATGGCAGGCACCTCGAGTCCTTCTCCAGCCCCACTTCTCTGGTGGCTGCTCCTGGACTCTCTATGCTTCTTTGCCTGCAGAAACTGTGTTGTGGCTGAGGGACTTGGAATCCTCCAACCTCCGGTGTTGGCTGCCGGGACGTTAGGCCCTG
The DNA here is from genome assembly GCA_033576535.1 of Allobates femoralis. Classification (NCBI taxonomy): domain Eukaryota; kingdom Metazoa; phylum Chordata; class Amphibia; order Anura; family Aromobatidae; genus Allobates; species Allobates femoralis. Next base: position 17,087,081 of record JARQOC010000004.1, read on the forward strand.
CACAGCCTCATACTCCGGTGTCTGCACTGGGTTGAGCTCGACACAGCTCTACTCTCCAGGCTCTCCTCGACTTCCTCAGACCCTCGCCTATGGGTCCCTCAAGCTAGGCTTCAGCTATTCTGGGATGAGCTTAGCACTGCTCATGTCCACAGGATGTCTTCCTCAGTCCTCCAAGGAACTGAACTGACTAACTCCGCCCCAGACCAGAATTTAGAGTGGAGCTGCCCTGAACCCGGGTTTATAGCTCCCCCCTCAGACCTGGAGGCAGAAAAGGTGTTGTGTGCTTGGCTCACCTGGTGTGGATACCCTCCGTAGCTCTCAGGTATGACACTAGCCTCCGAGGGCGGCAATAATATTGTGGCATCCGGACTCTGGTGTGCCACAAATTGACTCTATCATCATAAAATATATTGATAATAGGTCTTCAACCATGGCCCGGTGTAATAGCCTACTATCTTCATACTTGCCAGCTTTTTACCCTAAGATAAAATCAAAATGAGCAAATACCTTGTTCTAAGTAAGTAAATAGCAAGTGAAAACAACATAGGGTACTTAGTTAACATTATTTTGATCCAAAAAGCATAAGAGCCAACCCATCATGAAAATCGGGATGGTCTTAGCTCTAATTTTACATTTCTCTATGTTTTAACAGAACTCAATATATATGGTGGCAGCTGCCAATGGGAAGCTATATAGCCAAATTGCCAGGTGAGGGCCGCACCCAAGTGTGTGAACATGCACTAACACTTTGCACTTATACCAAACTAAGGTCCAACGTTTCAGGACTAACGACCAATATTTGGGGCATGAGAACGTTTTTAGCCATTGCTGTAGTGATTGTTGTGGCTCTGCTTCTCAATACCTGCATCTTGCCTGTACTCATCATTTTCTGGCTCTTCATACACCATTCCCTAGCTCCTCAATTGAAGAAATTTGCAAAATCGTTGGTATCCAAGTAGTTTTAGTTGCTTTCAGTAGAGCTTGACCCTTACCGAGTCTGGTAGATCTTTCCAGGACTTGCTAGGCTAGCAAGTATGATTAATCTCTTATAACAGTTCCAAGGCTAATACTAGGAGAAAGCCAATACATGGTAGTCATATACTAGGAGAAAGCCGACACATGGCAGTCATATCCCAAACAATGGCTACCATATGTGGAAACCCAAAGAAATTCAAAGTGTAATAAAAAGCTATGTTTTCCTATTTGTAAGATCAGCTCTCTCTTCTTCCTATGGTATTTTCTTCAGTCATTGCTCTTCTGCCAAGTTATTAATTTTTCTAATATTACTTTTATAAGGAATTTTGCTTTCGAGGACAGATATGTAAAAAAACAAAACAAAATGTGAACAATTACAGCTCCAATGAAGGTTGTGACAATTGAGTGACAATGAGGAGAATCTGGCCACTGGTGAAAGGGTGAACTATTCTTACGGTAATTATGCCAGGGGTACTTTTCCTTAGTTCCGCAAGGGAAGAGACATGAGTCCCTGTTTCATGTGAGATTGTCCAGTGTCCCTTTTTGTCTTCTAATTTGTATAATTCCTGCTGATTGTGGATTGCATCAACCCCCTCCGGCGTACTAGACTGAATCATTCAAATGACTATTATGCAGTTAGGTTGAGCTAGTGACCAATGAGGTAATAGCCATCTCCCACCAAACTGTGGGGCACAATATCCTAAAATGGGAGCTTAGGGATATAAAAATGGACCAGCTCCTGTCACTGGTGTAATTTTACAGAACCTCAGCCTAGGGACCATGGTTCCAGTTGACTTACAGAACTGCTCTACTACCCAAAACTGAGCCCAAAACTTCATTTATTAGAACCCAGATGGAAAAATCTGGATACCTGGCCACAAACGATGCAGTGATCATGGGAGATTTCAAATATCAGGACATTTGTTGGGAATCTCTCTCATGCAAAACTAATGAGTCCAGCAGATTCTTATCATGTCTTGCTGAATTTATCTTCCAAAAGGTAGAGAGGAAAACAAGGGGATCTGCTACCTTGGATCTAATCCTTATAAACGAGGAGGAAATGGTTGAGGAGGTAAGAGTGATTGGGACTCTAGGAAGTAGTAATCATGCTATAAGAGAATTTAGGATAACTAGGGGAGGAAGACATGTGAAGACTCAAATTTCAAGGTTAGATTTATAAAAGGCTAATTTTAATGGACTCTTAAAGAGGGTAGGAGAGATCAAAATGGCTTGGTGGAACTGGCTGTAATGACAGGTGGAGAGTTCCTCTTCAATGGAGTCTTCACACATAGGCTGGACAGACATCTGTCTGGGATGATTTAGTAAATCCTGCTTTGAGCAGGGGGTTGGACCAGATGACCTAGGAGGTTCCTTCCAACTCCACCATTCAATTATTCTATTATTCATACCTTGCTGTGCTCGGTCAGCTTCCTAAACTTGCCGCTACCTCCTCTTAGTGTGTTCCCACCAAAAGCACGGTGCTACTGTGGCGCCACTGCGACAGTGCGGCCACTGGGTGAACTGCAGCTGGACGAGGTAAGACGGTCAACTCACAAAACATACACACACACATAGGCTCCGACCCTAAACCAACCACTCTGTCAGGCAAGGGGTGGCGGGAGTATAGAGACGTGTGGGTGGAGAGAAAGAGAGAGAACTCAGACAAAGGAATGGAGGAACAATAGTAAAACACTGGAACACTAAGTTGGGCGAGACGATCGAGAGCTATCTATGAGAGAGGACACAATCGAGTAAATCCCTGGAGGGAGGAGGAGTAGGGAGATCTGCCCAAGCCGAGACACCCTTCAGCAGAGTACTGACTACTCAGACAGAAGGAACAACGGGGCCCAGATGCCTTTACCACTAATGGATGGCCAGGGACCCAGGATGAAAACCGGAGAGAGATTGAAGTAGCCAGGTGAGCCCAACTTACACAGGTCACTGGTGATTAGGCCAGGACATCCAGAGAGCCGGCTTTGTAGAAGTGGCAGGGATAATTTACATGACCCTAACCACAAGACACCCCGGCAGCATGCGGAAGCTCTAAGACCCGGACCTAGCTACAGCAATGGAGTAGGACAAAGCCATCGTACTAGGGCTAGTGACCCAAAGAGAGGGATACATCACTACGGAGCCCATGACGGCTGGACCGAACCTGTGTGCGAGGACAGAGACAGAGTGGAAGGGCCTGAAAGGTACAAAGAAGGTAGTGACGCAGAGGAACCGTCTAAACTGAAGTGAGAACCAAGAGCCCGGAGTAGGGTGGTGAACTGACCTGTAAAGTGTGTGAATAACTGTGTTGTAACAAGAACTGCTACGGTGTTCCCAGTAAAGTTCCCAGTTAGCTCAAAAGTGCCCGAGACTGTTTAACTGTTATTCTTGAACCGCTGTAGGAGCTCCACATGCGGAGCCTGTTAGCTGTACCTGCGTGCTGGCTGGAAGAGCTGTGGGAAGACAGAAGTGCAGTGTCCAGAGCGCACAAAACCCCTTTCTACGCCTGCCTAATGGACAACCATTGGAGGGCTCACCATCTAGACTGCCCCTTATCATCATCCCTGGCAGGACTACGGCAGCGGTGGTCCACACTGACCACACACCACGGGTGGCATCACGAAAATTCTATAAACTTTATTCCCTTTTTATTGCCGCACTTAGGACAACAGGACTGGGCAACGGCACCCTGAAATCCGAGAGAAAGTACGGCCTGGTCTCAAGTACCCCGGTCCTTGGGGGGGGGGTGCGACGCTGCTTTCTGAGGTAGTTGCACCTGAATCCCCTGAAGTAGCAAAGGTTTTTATCTCTGGCAAGCCAGTGGAAGGGTGTGACTGTCACTTGCACCATCTTGTTTCCTTGCTGAATATTTAATATATGCTGTTGATTGTTGTTGACCCAAAATAGGCTTACCGGATCATGGTACCCTCACCCTGTGTTGTTTGAGTAGTGTTCTGCCCACAGGGAAGGAGTAAAAGCATTCAGTGGGATAAGCTCTGGCACCATGTGATTTCTCTAAAGATTGCCAGGCCAGGGGGCTGACCCTTGTCCCTGCACACCTGGCTTTTAGGGAGTCTCGTAGATCTCTCCAGGATTTACCAAGATAACAAGTATAATTAATTTCTTAAAACAGCTCCAAGGCTGATACTAGTAGGAAACTTACACATGTCAGTAATATCACAAACTATGGCTACCGCATGGGAAGCCCAAACAAATTCCAAAGAAAGGAAAAGTGTAATAGAAAGCTTTGTAGCCTTCCTTGTAAGATCAGCTCCCTCCTCTTCCTACCATATTTCATTCAGTCATTCCTCTGCCAAGTTATTCACTTTTTAAGCACCAAAAAGGAGATGACCAAAAAAAATGACCACCATGGAGCCAAACCTAATACTAAATGTACACACAGGATGTAGGGAACCTCCATTGTAGAAATAGGTGCAGCCTAGGTACAAAATACTTATGAGACAGCCACTCACAATCTTCCAAAATGGAGGGATCTGCTGCTAACTTAAGAATTGCACACTAATAAGGCTTGCAGAGGGAGCCTGTCCCATAGATATGGGAGATACAGTGTCTGAACAATAGCCTATTAGTGACGCCAGGTAGGGCAGGCTAATTAACATTATGTGTGTATCTCACACGACAGACTTAGCAATGTACCACATACATTCAGAATACCCTACTACACCCTACCAAAAGATGTATAAAATGTGCAAAAAATAATGTGAGGTATTAGTTCATATTTTGGCCCCAAACATGGGAGCTTGCAAACCATTCATCAAGGGTCCTCACACTTGCAAGTCCCTAAACTGATTAAATTGAACAACAAGAAAAAGAACATCAAAAAAACTTACCACAATGGAGATAAAACCTAATACGAAATGCACACACAGGATGCAGGGAACCTCCACTATAGAGATGGGTACAGCCACTCACAACCTTCCAAAATGGAGGGGGCGGATGCTTAGCATAAGAGGTGCACACTAATAAGGCGCTTTTCTCATTCTCATTTTATTATTTATTTCGTTTTCTATGACACATGCCAAAAAAAATGAACAATTACAGCTCCCATACATTGTTTTACTAATAGCACAGCAAAATACTAATAGGGCAATGCTGGTGCAGTTGTTAACTCCATCTGTGGTTATTTTTTTGCAGATTTCTCTCTTCTGTAAGGGCCACGTCACATGCATCAATTAGAAGAACGATATTGTTAGCGATCACATGCACGCGCGATCGTTAACAATATCGGTCAGATCGCTGGTGAGCTGTCACACAGACAGACTCACCAGTGATCAATGGACCAGAGACATTGTGGAAACGATTTAAATATTGTTTCCACGATGTCTTGCTCCCTCTGCCAGGCTGCTGTAAGCGGGAGCAGGCTGGTATCCACGGTAAGCTGCGGGTAACTAGGCAGCGCGCGCTGCCTAGATACCCGATGTATACCTTGGTTACCAGCCTTCTCCGCTCACCGGCTGGTATGCAAGGTATACAGCGGGTAACTAGGATACCAGCCTAGTTACCCGCAGTTTACTTTGGATACCAGCTCTCAGCGCTTGCAGAGAGGCGCTGGGAGATGGCTTATCGGTCGTCTCCCGGTGTCACACGCAGCACCGGGCGACCAACGATAGATTTGAGGCCCTGTCCTCAAATCAAACGATGAACGATCAGCCGACTGATCATTCATCGTTTGTAGTGTCACACGCAGCAATGTCGTTTCGACATCGTTCAGGCATCACAGAACACGTGACTTTTGAACGATATCGGCAACGATATCGTTATGTGTGACGTGGCCCTTAAGACTGATCAGAAAATCAATCAATACAGAAAATTTGGATATTATATAATAAGACAGTAATACTTTTATAAATGATATGGAATGTGACAACCCCATGGAGGCTCAATGGTTGGCAATATTATGGTCACTCATCTTCCCCAAAAATAGATAGGTTGACTTATGTATTATTAATAGGAGATTGCAGGTTTGGTTGGAGCATTAGGGGTTTTACCTAACCAACCAACATTTTTACAAATAGGGTCTTGCAACTTGACAGTTGGGGCCTCCAGTACAGGTGATGGGCAGCACGTCACCAGGTTAGCATACTCAGTGGCTCAGTTGTTAGACATTATACAGTGGCTCAGTGGTTAGCATCATACAGTGGCTCAGTGGTTAGCATTATACTGGTGGCTCAGTGGTTAGCATTATAGGTGGCTCAGTGGTTAGCATTATATGGTGGCTCAGTGGTTAGCATTATATGGTGGCTCAGTGGTTAGCATTATACGGTGGCTCAGTGGTTAGCATTATACGGTGGCTCAGTGGTTAGCATTATACGGTGGCTCAGTGGTTAGCATTATATGGTGGCTCAGTGGTTAGCATTATATGGTGGCTCAGTGTTAGCATTATAGGTGCTCAGTGTTAGCATTATACGGTGGCTCAGTGGTTAGCATTATACGTTTGCTCAGTGGTTAGCATTACACAGTGGCTCAGTGGTTAGCATTATACGGTGGCTCAGTGGTTAGCATTAAACGGTGGCTCAGTGGTTAGCATTATACGATGGCTCAGTGGTTAGCATTATACGGTGGCTCAGTGGTTAGCATTACACAGTGGCTCAGTGGTTAGCATTATTCGGTGGCTCAGTAGTTAGCATTGTACAGTGGCTCAGTGGTTAGCATTATACGGTGACTCAGTGGTTAGCATTATACAGTGGCTCAGTGGTTAGCATTATACGGTGGCTCAGTGGTTAGCATTATACGGTGGCTCAGTGATTAGCATTATACGGTGGCTCAGTGGTTAGCATTATACGGTGGCTCAGTGGTTAGCATTATACGGTGGCTCAGTGATTAGCATTATACGGTGGCTCAGTGGTTAGCATTATACGGTGACTCAGTGGTTAGCATTATACAGTGGCTCAGTTGTTAGAATCATACAGTGGCTCAGTGGTTAGCATTATATGGTGGCTCAGTGGTTAGCATTATATGGTGGCTCAGTGGTTGGTATATGGTGGCTTAGTGGTTAGCATTATACGGTGGCTCAGTGATTGGCATTATACGGTGGCTCAGTGGTTAGCATTATACAGTGACTCAGTGGTTAGCAATATATGGTGGCTCAGTGGTTGGTATACGGTGGCTCAGTGGTTAGCATTATATGGTGGCTCAGGGGTTGGCATTATATGGTGGCTCAGTGGTTAGCATTATACGGTGGCTCGGTGATTGGCATTATACGGTGGCTCAGTGGTTAGCATTATACGGTGGCTCAGTGGTTAGCATTATATGGTGGCTCAGTGGTTAGCATTATACGGTGGCTCAGTGGTTAGCATTATATGATGGCTCAGTGGTTAGCATTATATGGTGGCTCAGTGGTTAGCATTATATGGTGGCTCAGTGGTTAGCATTATATGGTGGCTCATGGTTAGCACTGTATAATGGCTCAGTGGTTGGCATTATATGGTGGTTCAGTGGTTAGCATTATACGGTGGCTCAGTGGTTAGCATTATATGGTGGCTCAGTGGTTAGCATTATACAGTGGCTCAGTGGTTGGCAATATACGGTGGCTCAGCGGTTAACACTGTATAATGTCTCAGTGGTTGGCAATATATGGTGGCTCAGTGGTTAACACTGCAGCCTTGCAGCACTGAGGTCTTGGGAACATCTGTAAGGAGTTTGTATGTTCTCCGCGTGTTTGTGTAGGTTTTCTCCAGTTTCCTCCCACATTCCAAAGACATACTGATAGGATGTTTAGATTGTGATCCCCAACAGGAACAGTGTTGCAAATGTATGTAAAGCGCTGTGGAACTAATAGCGCTATATAAATGAACAAATATTAATATTACTATTATATCTTGTCGTAGGGCCCATCACTTTCACTTTGGAGTTTCTCATGTTTTTGTCCGGATTTCCCCAGGCTTGATGAAGTCTTGCAGATCATCCCATGTGAAGGACACAATCTCTGTGTATTTTGCAGTATCTGCTGATTTTACTGGAAATTACAGAGTTTACAAATCTCTCCATCTCCTCCCTGTTACTGATTGGAGAAAGTGTTTGTTCTGTCCATACCACAGATGATATAAAACTGTCCGAGCCAGGAGAAACTGCACAACATTCTGCATACACCATGGGGTGCAGGCTCCTGTGTCTCACCCTGATCGCCCTACTGGCCGGTTGCTTTGGACAACCGTAAGTAATATGTGATTGTATGTCAGTGCACTAAGTAGTTTACGCAGATAGGAATTCGGGGAAGGAAACGAAAACTATCCAGCAGTAAATTACAACGAATGGGGGGACATTATCTGATTATTGATTTGCACCATTATATGGGATCTGTAGGGCAATATTCAATTCTCATTATTATTATATACAGTTTACCGTGAACGTAGCTGGTGTCTTCATATAGGAACTATGGGCTGGAGACATAAATCACTGATAATCTCATTGATTTATTATTGTTTTACATTGTGTGCGTAAAAAAATTGTCTGCCCATGATTTTTTGATGAGGTGTAAAGCAGGGGAGTAACTTGGAGCTCATGGGCCCCGATGCAATAGCTGCAGTGGGGCCCCGTAGGTACCAGGGCCCGGGTGCAATCGCAACCCCTGCACCTGTTGTAGTTCCACCCCAGGTGTACAGGAATAATAGGAAATCAAGTTTGCAACCCTGGTTATATTGGCTGTAATTGATAGTGATCTCCTTCAACTATGCGAGCGATGTGAACGCTGAATTATTACTTAAAAAGATATGATCATTTTTATTTAAAGAGGATAAATAGGGAAGGAGATGTAGAGTGTTGTCAGGACTTCATGTTTAAACTGCCTCAGTCTATAGGGTGTCCATAATTATATATCAGACCAAAAAGCCCCCCCCTGATGAAGAAAAGGTGAAATGTATGTCAAGGTATGAAGATAAATGATCTGATATCATCAGCCATGTGAGGTCACAGAATCATTACTAAATGCATGTATTTGTTCACTGTGTCTGTTCATTTGACAAGTGATTTTTCTTACCCTGAACTGTTCATAATCTCAGCAGTCTAAGTACAATGATACATATATATACACATTTTTTGTTCCCCAATTCTGGATTCCTTTCCATGTCCTACATGTTCTTAATCAAGTTACCTTGATCCTGGGGATGTAGCAAAAATAAAAATTGTTCTTTAAGGTTTCAAATTTGTTCCTTTGTCGTTGGAACAAAATGTTTTTATTTTAATCTACAAATGAGAGTGAAGAATCGGAGAGGCTATATTCCATGATACAACACTCGTTTTTTATAGAATGCTACTTCTAATCCTATATTGATTGAAAACACTGGTTCTCCCAGAGTCAGCACGGTATGAAAATAAATCCCTGTTACTTTCACACTTTTTCTGTTTAAGCACAAGCGCACTAGTCACTCTCCTCTCTGCTGATATTACCAAGTGCAAGAGAAAAGTCCACCCTTCACTCTCTTCTCTCTGCTGATATTACCAAGCGCAGGAGAAAAGTACACACATCACTCTCTCCTCTCTGCTGATATTACCGAGTGCAGGAGAAAAGTACACACATCACTCTCTCCTCTCTGCTGATATTACCAAGTGCAGGAGAAAAGAACACACTTCACTCTCTTCTCTCTGTTGATATTACCAAGTGCAGGAGAAAAGTACACACTTCACTCTCTGCTCTCTCCTGATATTACCTATTGCAGGAGAAAAGTACACACATCACTCTCTCCTCTCTGCTGGTATTACCAAGTGCAGGAGAAAAGTACACACATCACTCTCTGCTATCTGCTGGTATTACCTATTGCAGGAGAAAAGTACAAACATCACTCTCTCCTCTTGCTGATATTACCAAGTGCAGGAAAAAAGTACACTCTTCACTCTCTCTTCTCTCCTGATATTACCTATTGCAGGAGAAAAGTACACACATCACTCTGCTCTCTACTGATATTACCTATTGCAGTAGAAAAGTACACACATCACTCTCTCCTCTCTGCTGGTATTACATATTGGAGGAGAAAAGTTCACTTATCACTCTCTCCTCTCTGCTGGTATTACCTATTGCAGGAGAAACGTACACTCATCGCTCTCTCCTCTCTCTTGATATTACCTATTGCAGGAGAAAAGTACACACATCACTCTCTCCTCTCTGCTGGTATTACCTATTGCAGGAGAAAAGTTCACTCATCACTCTCTCCTCTCTGCTGGTATTACCTATTGCAGGAGAAAAGTTCACTCATCACTCTCTCCTCTCTGCTGACAATGTTGACTACAAAGTTACATCTGCACAATGTCAACAGCGAGAAGATTGTGCACTTAACTTCTATATGTTATGTGGTCAGTAGTGATGAACAAGTAGTGAAATATTCATAATAATTGCTAAACTCGTAACGAGTACCTTATAATACTCACATACTTATCTGAATAGCAAGTCCAATGTTAGTCAATTAGTCATAGGCTCCGTCCATACACATCCGGCATAAAACAAGCATTTCCGGGACAAAGCAGGAGAGAGGGCTTTTCTGCGTTTCTACTGCATAAAACTCCTTGCTGTGCCCCCCAGAGAAACCCTAACATTCAATCTGCTCTCACTGGGGTGGCAGCTCCTATGTGTACTGAAGGGAGGCAGCAATATGTGTCAGATTGATAACGATGGACACGTCAGTCTTTAGCACTAGCGATACTCACCAAATAATAAGTATTGTAAATACTGTACTATCGGTGCGAGTAGCGAATAGTAACGAGTACACTCGCTTATCACTAGTTGTCAGTGATTGAGTGCCGCATTTACGAAGGCCAATGTATGTATGCCGCACATTTGTCATCAGCTAATATAAAGGGAGGTGGTGGCATGCTAAATAAGTAGGAAGAAAAAGACCCCAAGGCTTTTAGCCATGTCGGGGGGTGCACAGAAAAGGATTTTTTTAGGAAAACTAAAAATATATATTTTTTTGCTACAAGGCTTTATAATTAGTTTGAATTATAAATTTGAACTGATAGTCTCCCTGTAAAGAGGACGTGTCACCAAATCAAAAGTGAAAAGTGTTTACTCTTATTTTATTTTCACTACTCCCCTGCATATTCGGTTTCTGATATATCCTAAATTCAATTTATGACTACAGACATATTTGGATTTTTATTTAGCGCTATTTTTTATGGTGTTTAGCAAGGGGGCATGGCTTCTTGATTCTCTGGGGCTGTGGTTTTATATTGCTTTGTATTGTTAGCCTGTGAGTCACCCCCCCTTGGTGAGGAACACAAAATTAGCCTTAAATGAAAAGGGCAAAAAACGAAAGAAAAAAAGAAATCGAAGACTGTAATGGCCACTTTACACGTCCCAACATCGTTTCGACATTGTATACAACGGCACGGGAGCGCGCACTTTTTTGGCAGTAATCCAAGATCGCATAGGAGCTGTCACACAGGGAGATATCGGCAGGCAGCACAACTGCAATGTCTAAACCCCCTTGTACGAGCGACCCAGGGAACGAACATTTAACATGGGAGTGAATAGTGAAAGTTGTGGTCCAAATCGGTGTTGGGCTGTCACACAGCACGATCCAATATCGGGCAGTTGGAGAGCCTGCACAATTCTTCCCCGATATTGTTTTGACATCGTTCTTGCATCGAATTGCACATTTACACCAAACAACGCACGAACGATATCGCCACCAAGGCATGAACCACGTAACTTTTTATCGAAGTTGGACGAAGATATCGGGACATGTGAAGTGGCCATATTACTCCGGAGAGCTGCAAGACTAAAATAAGAACAAACTGGTTACTTTTGATCTGGTGAAAGAGCTTCTTTAATGTCAATATATAGTCTGTATCTCATTTATCATATGGGTCTTTGTGGCCATTTTACCACTGCAAAAAAGTGCATAAGTGTATAGTGTTTTCTTTGCCTACTTATGGATCAGCTCAAGGCCAGCAGAATTTGGACTGAATGGATTTAGGAAAATGGAAAACATAGGTAAGAGTCAACACGCACACTCCACAAAAATCAATGTTCCAAAATTGGTCCAAGCTAGATCTAGGATTGTTGTAATATGTCTAAGTATTTTGGCCAATTAGATATTGCATAAGTAATGGGGAAATTGTTCTTTGGGTCACCATCACAATAGTGGTCCTCAGTGTAGTATTGCTTATTAATGCTATTTCATGTTTTTTTATTGTTTAGGAACTTTATTTTACTGCTTTCATGTGCTTATTGGATAGTTGACTGGGTAGGAATTAGGGGTATGTGCACATGATCCGCATTAGCAGCGTTATGGATGCAGTGTTTTGCCGCTGTGTCCAAAATGCTGCATTGTACAGCATAAGCACAGTGGATCACAGTGGTCACTTCTGCGTCTCCCCACCGCAGTGGTGGCTGCAATCTCCCTGCGTTCTCCTGCGACTTCCCGCAGGTCCGGAGGCACTACGTTCAACATGCTGCGCCTCAAGATCGGGTGCACATAGCCTAACACATTTTCTTTATACAGGAGTGTTATGCAGGTCCTGTATGGTTATGCAATTCTGCATTGCTTGTTGCTGTTTTTCAAGATTAACGGGTGCACTCCATCCTGTCAGTGTGATAAGTGCCGCTTTTTCTACTATTGTAAGTAATGTGCTTGGTATGCACCTGTGCACACTGACAGGACTGAGAGCCGCAGTTAATCTTGAATTTCAGCATGGGTCCACCCCCTCTGTCGTTCACCTTCCCCGCCTTGGGCCCGTGTGAGCTAGTGCTCTCTGTTATCAGTTTTTTTCTTTTTCTAATTTGCCTGTAAAAGAGGAGGTTTTTATCCCAGATAGAGACTGAAAATTGAGGTTAGGGACTCAGTCGAGCAGACACGCATCAACATGGCTCTTTCCCTCAGTATACACAGTGCCTTGTGAAAGTATTCGGCCCCTTGAACTTTTCAACCTTTTGCCACATTTCAGGCTTCAAACATAAAGATAGAAATTCTAATTTTTTTGTGAAGAATCAACAACACGTGGGACACAATCGTGAGGTGGAACCAAATTTATTGGATATTTTAAACTTTTTTAACAAATAAAAAACTGAAAAGTGGGGCGTGCAATATTATTCGGCCCCTTGAGTTAATCATTTGTAGCGCCCCCTTGTGCTGTGATTACAGCTGCAGTCTCTTGGGGTTTGTCTCTATCAGTTTTGCACATGAAGAGACTGAAATTCTTGCCCATTCTTCCTTGCAGAACAGCTGGAGCTCAGTGAAGTTGGATGGAGAGCGTCATCCAGAGTGATCATGGGCCTTTTGGCCTCATCTTTGATCAGTCTTCTCCTTGTTCGAGATGAAAGTTTAGAGGGACGGCCGGGCCTTGGTAGATTTGCAGTGGTCTGATCCTCCTTCCATTTCAGTATGATCACTTGCACATCGCTCCTTGAGATGTTTACAACTTGGGAAATCTTTTTGTATCCAAATCCAGCTTTAAACTTCACCACAACAGTATCTCGGACCTGCCTGGTGTGTTCCTTGGTCTTCATGATGCTCTCTGCACTTTGAAACAGAACCCTGAGCCTATCACAGAGCAGGTGCATATATACGGAGACTTGATTACACACAGGTGGATTCTATTTATCATTACCAGTCATTTAGGACAACATTGGATCATTCAGAGATCCTCACTGAACTTCTGCAGTGAGTTTGCTGCACTGAAAGTAAAGGGCCCGAACAATATTGAATGCCCCACTGTTCAGTTTTTTATTTGTTAAAAAAAGTTTAAAATATCCAATAAATTCCGTTCCACTTCACGATTGTGTCCCACTTGTTGTTGATTCTTCACAAAAAAATTAGAATTTCTATCTTTATGTTTGAAGCCTGAAATGTGGCAAAAGGTCGAAAAGTTCAAGGGGCCGAATACTTTCACGAGGCACTGTATATTTTTTTGCTTGCACTTTACATGTAGGTGATGCCAGTCTTTATTTGATATATAGTATGCATCAACATATGGTGACTGGGTGGTTTATTGATATGGCCATATTTATAAAGCTAAGTGTATCAAAAAAAAATTTTTGCTTATGAAATATTCCTATATTCTAATTGTCATAACAAAGGGACACTTTTTTCTACTGTTGCTGTTTTTAGGCACTGTGTAGAATAGTTATGGTGGAGATATTATGGTAGTATTGTTACAGAGTAGGAGCAGAAGATGCACATAGGCTGGCTTCACAGTGTGGCAAGATCCGATCCGGGGCTGTCCGGTGTAAACCAGACAGCCCCGGACCGGATTTTGGCCCCATAGTATCCTATGCCTAGCCATCCGGTTTCCATCTCTCCGGAAGAATCCGGGAAAATTCAGATTTTTCTCACCGGAGACAAAAAATGTTGCTTGCAACGTTTTTGTGTCCGGGGAGAAAAATCTCCCCAAATTGCCATATCCCGGATTCTCCTTTATTCTCCCGGATCCTCCCGGATCTGATGCAATCCAGCGCTCCCTAACATGGGAGCCTATGGGGCCGGATTGTCCCAGTCCGGGAGGATCCGGGAACCGGACACCTGCGGATGCACATAGCTGTTGTTTCAGGACCGCAGTTAGCTCCCTGCGAGCCGTGGTCCTGATTCAACGGCTGCACACCGGACTAGGGGGCATATTAGCCCTCCAGTTCTGTGTGCTAATCCGGTCCAGGGCTGTCAGGATCATCCCTGAAAGCACCGGATCAGACCTTACTGTGGTGTGAAGCCACCCTTAGCTAACACCCTGCAGTGTCTGTGGGAGAATATCTGTTGGGCAAGAAAACCACAAGGAACAAAGAAGCAAATTAGGTGGGTTTTTTTTTTGAGAGATGACTTTGGAGGAGATGCCAGGTTAGATGACAGCTGTGGCACAGTTACTTAACATAAAAGCCAGGGGCAAAGAAGGAGAAGAAGAAGTTGGCGCAAAGACTTGGAAGGAAAGAAGCAGACATATGAGCTGCAAAGCGAGCTTGCAGAAACCATTGTCACAGAAGTACCCGGTAGGGATCAATCCCTGAAAAGGATAGAGTCATAAATTTCAGAAGGAATCTGAAGGCTCAATACCAAAGACTGACTCAAGAAGGAATCTGAAGACCAAATTGAAGAAGACCGACTACCAAAGCAACAGAGATACTGAAGTCTGACTCCCAAAAGAACACAAATAACAAATACTGAAGACCGACTCTCGATGAAACACAAAGACCTATTCAAGAAGGAACCCAAAGAATGAAGGCCGACTTCATAATGAATTTGAAGACCGAACACTGAGGATTCCTTTCTGTAGGAACCAAAAGACTGAATACAAAAAAACGAAGAATAAATAACATTTCCAGAACAGATTCGAGTGAGCCGGGCTATTGCTTCCTGCCCAAATGCGCAGTACTCAGTGAGGGGAGCTACCAACTAAAATTGGACTTGCAGCTTAGTGGGTTGTACTAAAGTTCCATTAGAGCCTGTGTGTTGATAGATTGAGTTACTTAGATAAGTTGGATGATAACTGTAGGTTTTGTGTCATTGACGCTTCCCTGATAGAGAGACTGGGAATAATTTAACCTTAGTACTATACGTTATTGAGTATTATTATAAGAAACTTAGAGTACAAATATTGCATTTAGATCTTTGTGTGTATTAATCTGTTTTCTTTTTGTAATCACTTCTTTCTGATCATTCTTTACCACCATTACTCCTTTGTATGTGTATTATAAATTCTTATCGTGAGTCACCATTGAGTTGCCTCCATTCCCCATTTTTCAAAGTAAGAAACAACAGAAAAATAACTCCCCAAAGTTTTATCCAGGGGTCCCCATAGAACCTAATGTCTGTTCTGAACATTTTGAACATGTGGACTGATATCTCCATTTGTGTACCTTCGACAGATGCACTCTCATTACACCTAATGTCCTACGAGTGGAGAGTGAAGAAGTCATCGTCGTAGATGGCCATAACAAAGCTTTCGAGGCTGAAGTCGATATTCAAGATTTTCCCAAGAAAGTTTCAAGTTTAGCAAAACAAAAAAATCTCCCTGAATAGTAACAACCAATTCCTGGCCACGGCTACAGTCAAGGTAATGACATGGCATAAGACAACCGGCACTAATAAATAGCATACATTTAATATCAGTGCTTCATCAGGCTGTTTATACAACATTTGTTATTTTTATCTTTACTTTCTTGATAGATTCCATCTAAAGATTTCGTTAAAGACCCAAAAACTAAACAATATGTCTACGTGTCGGTGAGGTCTCCCGTTTGCAATATGGACAAGGTTGTTCTGCTCGGCTTCCAAAGTGGATATATCTTCCTCCAAACTGATAAGACAATCTACACACCCTCGTCTACAGGTGATGACACAGGATTGTTGAGATTATGACATTCAAACAGAATGTGTTCGATGAGCGAATTGACATACGTACCTTGCACCACAAAATTATTTTTTAAGTCTCACAAGAAAAGGTCATGATTTATGTTAGGGCCCTTTCACATCAGCGTTTTTTTAAATTTGCGGCAGATGCGGTGAAAAAACCGCATCTGCCGCAACTGCCGCATAACGGTTCCACTTGCGGCACGGTTGCGTTTTTTTCCATAGGAAGTATAGGGGGACTTGCGGCAGATGCGGCAAGTGCGGTATTGCACTTGCGGCAGGTGCGGCAGAGAAAAAAACCGCGGCTTACTGCGGTTTTTTTCTCTGCCGCACCTGCCGCAAGTGCAATACCGCACTTGCCGCATCTGCCGCAAGTCCCCCTATACTTCCTATGGAAAAAACCGCAACCGTGCCGCAAGTGGAACCGTTATGCGGCAGTTGCGGCAGATGCGGTTTTTTCACCGCATCTGCCGCAAATTTAAAAAAACGCTGATGTGAAAGGGCCCTAAAATAGGCAAGGCTTAAAGTTCAATAACAGGCATCAAGTAATAAGCCAAAATTGTGGAGGACATTTCTGGCACAAAGTAAGCCAACTAATAAGTGGTGTACACTTACATTAGGCAGTCTTTAAATTAGACAGACTTATCACACACCATGAACCTCTTTGATAAATGTTTCAAAGAAAAAGAAATAGAGGGGTGCTCCTGGGTGATACATGGTGGTCTAGTGGGAGGGGAGAAAATGTAGTCTACTGAACTTGATATGTTGTGCACCCTTGCACAACCCCAGTGAGCACCTTCGTTGTATTTTGTACACCTCGTGAGTGTCCAGACTGCTAGACACAGCAGGTTACATGTGCTGCTGATATGTGCCGAAGGGCATCACCACAAGTTCTTGTGAACCGTAGGTCCTCAAGTTTAGTTTTTTGCTCACTGCTCCCGTGCACCACCAGCTGCTGTGCCTTCAGGCAGGGGGATAAGGAATCCAAGTAAAGAAATGACGCGGTCTTGTAGGCACCAGGTAGCAGCAGGTACGGAGATGATGGTTATTCATCTTTTTTTCTTTTCAAAATTCTTTTTATTAAGAGAAAATGAACATTACATGGTATATTATCACATATAGAATATGAAATACAAGCCATACTATCGTAACCAAAATAAGACGTAGTTAAATGGGCTCTTCTGGTAGATAGATCATAACTTCTGTTCTACATTTCAGGCTTGTTTAATAAGCATTAGGTTAAGGAAATTTTTCCCAATAACAAGTACAAACGGTAAATAATGTTAACAAGAAAGAAATAAGCTAAGGTAGAGAAGGGTTAGGATATACATAGCAGAAGTAAGGGTATTTGAGTAAGGTATGTGGGGAGGGAGGGGGTAATAAAGGAGGAAGGTGGGTACAAGCAGGCGTGTGTTACAATTTTCATAGGGTTGTTTATGTATTCAGGGTTGAAGTTCTATAGTTGACCCATGGTTACCAGACATCCAAGAAGGTGGCTCGGGAGTGGTTCACCAGGGACACCGTTTCGGCCATATGGTACAATGAATGTACCTTGTCTTTTAGTTGCAACAGTGTCGGGAGACCATTAGTTTTCCAGTGGATCGGTATTAGTAGTTTAGCCGCATTAAGTATATGTTGGGCCAAATGAGATGCTTTTTGATGGTCAGGCCAGATTCAAAAATTCAGTAAGGCTGTCTCTGGTTTTAGTATTAGATCCTTTCGTATTACAGTGCCAATTAGGTTCTCAACTTGCCACCAGAATACAATGATGGCAGGACATTGCCACCAAATATGAAGGTAGTTGCCAGGTCCCGCTCCACATTGCCAACACAGGGTGTTAGCATCCTCGCACCAACCAGAGCTCCGTATTGGTGTGTGGTACCATCTGGTAATTATTTTAAATGTGTTTTCTTGTGCATGGACGCACTGGGACGGGCCATGGGATTGCTTGTATATGTGATTAATCTGGGACGGTGTGAATTTGTAACCCAAGTCTCTTTCCCAATGTGAGACATATGCTCTTTTTAGGCCGTTGTCAGAGGTCACTAAGGCTTGATAAATGGTGGAATAAATTTTCCTGGGTTTAGAGGTCTTGGCACAGAGCATTTCGTAGGTTGTTAAAGCTCTAGTTAGGTTAGTATTTTTAATATGACGTTTTAAGATTGCATTGATGGAGCCATAATGGACGAAATTTAAAGACGACAAGCCTGGAATTTGTTGTAGTTCCGACAATGGAAGAAGTGTTCCATCCTGCATTAGTTGGTCTACAGAGATGTTGGAATATTTTAATTCCCCCTCTGACTTTCCTGGGTGTGTCAATGAGTGGGCGAGAATATCTGAGAGCTTAAGTAAGGGAGATAGTGGCGGGGCCAGAATGTTTATGGAATCTTGCCATATTTTGAGAGTAATTTTAGTGTGTGAGTTTAATATACAGTCATCCGGATTTAGGCGCATCTGTACTAAGAAGAGATATCTAAGAGGGAGAGGGGAAAGTGCTTCCTCCACCTCGAGCCATTGCTTATCATGGTTATTCATCTTTATTAGTCAGACATCGCTATCCGTTTCGGCGGCCAAGCTACCTTCATGACCCAATACCTGATGAAGGTGGCTAGACCGCCAAAATGTGTACCGATGTCTCTCTAATAAAGAAAAATTATTTAATAGCCATCATCTCCATGCCTGCTGCAACCCGGCCCCTACAAGACCACGTCTTTTGTTTTATTGGATTCTTTGATAAATTTGGCACATGTAATGATTCAAATAAGAAAAAGAAATTACTTCAGCTCATGAGTGATGTCGAGGACAGTCCATTGTGGGACAGTGGGAAATGCAAGGATAACTCCATGGGGATTGATGAACACAGGAAAAATGGAAGAAGGAAACGTAGGTCCAGCACTGACCAAACTATTAAACTTGTTTCATCGTCTTCATGTAAGATAAAATGCAACTTTTATTAGTGCACAGTAAAATGAACATAATTAAAAACTTGCCATCAAACATGTTTTAAGTGCTGTGGCTCTTACTCACAGAATACCAGCAAGAGGAATGATCACATCTTATACACACGTGACCAAAAGGTCAATTCATTTTCCTGCAGGAGGATTATTATCAATACAGGGTGCAGTGTTTTTGTGACCTTTTAGTCTCAGAGCTTGAAACGCATACATTTGCAAGATTTTAATTGCATGAATTTTAAAATGCACAATAATATATGTTGAATATATTGTATGTGGCACCCTGCGGGGGATTGCCAAGGATCCACCAGGTGCAGGAAGGAATGTACTCCCTATGTACTCCCTATGTACACCTTGGTACACACAAGCATACAACACCTTCCACCCCAGACCTGGAGGGGGAGCCCCACTGGCTGCCCTTAAACCAGATCCCCTATAAAGATCCAGGCCTGAGGGAGGAGTCAGTTAGTTCCACAGGGACAGCAAAGAGGACAGTCTGCACTCGGCAGTGAAGAGGGCAGTTAGCGCCAGTCAGTCTGCAAAGAGCAGTCAGTGAGTTAGTTCCAGCCAGACAGTACAGTGGAAGGACAGGAAGGAACTGGCTGCTGGGACCAAGCCAGATCCAGAACCAGGAAACCTGACCCAGCTGTGCTGCGCCCTAGGGAGAGGGCGGAGGCCAGTGGGAAAAGTAGGAAGAAGGAAGAAGGGAGCAGACCTGAGAACCCTTTAGCTACCGGACACCGGAGTCCGAAAATGCTAATAATCTATTGTAGCAGGAAACGCCCGGACAGACCAGGAGGATCTAGTCCCCCTGAAGTAAAGAACAGAAGATCCAAACCTGACCAAGCAAAGGATCAGGGACCTAAGCAGAGAATAGGGATTCCACAGAAAGGTCCTTATTGTCGGTTGTGGAACAGCACCCTGAGAGGGAGAAAGAGCGTCAGGTTCAGCTACAGGCAGAATTTACCCCAAACACCGCACACACTAATAGAGGAGGCCTCACAATTCTCCAAGGTGATTGTCCCAAACTGCACCAAAACCTGGTTACCCTCCTGGACCCGTACCTGTTACCAGACATCAGTCAAAAGGTACCAAAACAAAGAATATTGTGTGTGTACCTGATTCCTGCCTGCAGCGTTCACAGCAGAACCGCTACTACTACTCCTCTCATCTACCCCGCTGCCCTGAGGTAAAGCTCCACCTGTGGGGAGCT
The DNA here is from genome assembly GCA_033576535.1 of Allobates femoralis. Lineage (NCBI taxonomy): Eukaryota > Metazoa > Chordata > Amphibia > Anura > Aromobatidae > Allobates > Allobates femoralis. The sequence goes on from JARQOC010000004.1 coordinate 17,107,504, forward strand.
GTACAACCAAAGCTGCATTCCCATCACCTCAGCGGCCGGCCGCAGCGCTGGTATCCCTATTACCAGGTACCACACGTGGCTTCACGTTACAAATTCCCCCTATCATCATCACTCCCATCCCCCCACTAAGGGTCCAGGGCACGGAACGGGAACCGGGAACCAACCAGCCGTGATCCTCCACCGAAGTAACCACCTGTCCCGGTATCCGAGTACCCATACCCTGTCGACCGGCTCATGTACATGAAGAGGATCATGAAGTTAATTTTTTTCTTTGTTCTATCTTCCATTTTTTTCTGTCTACATTTAGTGATGACCTAGCCTAACTTTGCAGTCTAAGAATGAGTCAAGTTTGATAAACTTGCCCAATAGTTGTTTTGCTAAAGGGGTCATGTTCACCTTGGTTTTCTAAAGGGGCTATCCACCATGTTTTATTCTCCATGAAGAGAGACCAACGTGGTTTTAAAATTCAAAAAAAGAAAGCACTTGCATAACCATCCTTGATGCACTGCAATATTGCCGTCCTTGTTCTCTGCCGGCAACACTAGAACACACATAGTGATGCATTGCTTACCTGCTTTACTCATGCTATGATACTGCTTACAAACAAAGCAAGGAGGCCCTTTGGTTCCCTTAATTTCAATATTTCTTTATTCTTTCCACAGTTCTCTACCGCATCTTCTCTATGAACCACAAGATGTCTCCTGTCAGTAAGGCTTTGATCATTGAGTTTCTGGTAAGACAACTGCATTCTTTTCTTTTTTAATTGTGATCACAAAGAAGTCCAAGTTAAGCTAGTCTCACACTACAATTTTTTATGAATCCCCGGATTCACCCGGATCCTCCCGAATTGTAAAAACAAATGCACCCGCACTAGTACCGTATTATCACTGATCCATGATATGGATTTTAGGACTGCGATCATTTAGAACTGTGTTCTGCGCATGCACAGACCAAAAACCCAGATCTGGTGGGATCCGGAATCCGCCAGATCTGGGTTCAATAGGGACACATTTTAATTCAACCCCTGATCCGAGTGTTCCAAATTTTTGTCATGGACACAAAAATTGCAACAAAATGCAGGTTTGGTCTCCGTTCAAAAACCAGTGACACCCGGATTAGGGGCAGACGGGAAGAACTGGATGCACCCGCAAGTGCTTACGGCGCCATTGAAAGTCAGTGGGCCGAAAATAGATGTGAGTAAAACCAGCCTAAGAAAGTAAACGTGCCACGCAGATACTGGATGGCTGTATTGTCACAATACTACTGTGCCACCAAAGACACATTTCTGCCAGGACCAGATTTTATGAAAATTACTTTCAATGGAGATGAACACTGCAACGTAGAATGATGATCTTGATTTTGTTAAAGATCCCAAAATAACGTAAAAATCTTGAATGTATAGCAATACCAATAAAGTTCCGAAGATATCTTATTACGGGTCTCATGCATGTACCACATACTGTATCACCAATAACCTCTCTTACAAATTTTTCAATAAAAACTTTTGGAAAACAAAGCTTGCTCTGACCAAGTAATAATGTAAAAAAATACCTATTTTATTAACATATATAGTATAATAAAAACATAGAAAAAACATTACCCAAAAGTAATAAAAACATATAAAAAGTTACACAAAATCCACACAATTTAAAGAAAAAGAAAACTAAAATGCCCAAGGAAATTTAAGCCCCCAGAGTATGGCTATACGTACAGAAAGTGACCATGAAGACATATGCATACAGTAGGAATATAGGACTATGCATGTGCATATGGTGTAATATACAAGTAATAGAGGCACTGGGGGCAAGATCAAGATGTGAGGTGCAGACGGTATTATATATTTATATATATATATATATATATATATATATATATATATATATATGTATATATATATCTTAGTGTAAAATGAAATGCAATTAATTGCCCATGTTGGAAGTCATGATGACAAAGTAAACAGCGGGTTTATATGGGGCTCCATCGCACTGGCAGCGCTTACTCGCTGCAGCTGATTCTCAAAGTTGTTAGCGTCTGTGTCAGCCTTAAGTGTGACCCTAGCCTAAGCATAGGGGCAGATGGCTGTATTTTCAGTTCGAGTGTAATCTAACAAAACATCAGACTGCTCTTGGATCAAGGTTGGTCCTTGCGGTCACTCTAGTGTCAGAGTTTCTCCTTGGGCTGTGGATAAATTCAATGAACGTCCTTGTTTGATCCTATACTCAAGCTGCACTTGGTAATGCAAGTGAATGTGTGAATAGAGATTATCAGACTGGCTTTGGATGGCATCTTAGTGCAGTTCGATTTCCACCATGGAGAAGATGGAGAAATGTTGTTTCCCATCTTCTTCTCATATTCTGCTTTGATTTTCTCATCCGGGAGAATCGGATCACACTATGCTGCGAATAAAGTTGGATCCAAGTGTCCTTCTCATAATCGTCCTGATTCTCTCTGATGAGAGTCTATGGCGGACATCTGCCCCTGCCCTAATTTGGAAGTATCTGTATTGTAACTCCCAAATATTCCTCCCATCTTTGGGGATGGTAAGTTCTTAACTATATTGTGCCAGCATCTACAATGTTAATTTCACTTTCCCAACTCTTAGGGTACCTTTACACGCCGCTACAGCATGGTGGAAACAACCGGGTGCTTCACGTGCACGAGCACGCACCAACGGTTACAAACGGTACCCGATACTGCCTTTACACGCCGCTACAAAGTGCTCTACAGAAGGTTTAATCTATCTCTGGATGCACCGCCGGGTGCCTAAAGTTACCTTCTGTAGAGCACCTTCCCTCATTTACACGCCGCTATAACAAGGGAATATGGGCGTACCTGGTGCAGCAGGGACAACACATAGACGTGCCACAATTGTGGATTACGAGACGTCCGTACGCTGATAGGACAAAGCAATAACATCATGATTGGCCAGGCAGCGCAGGAGGCTGTTTACTACATGACGCTCGAGCAATTGTGTAGTGTGACTGGTCACCTCCTTAAATATGCCGCCCTATGCAGCGACAACCAATCGCACCGCAGGAGCTTCCACCAATGATCGCTGAAGAGGTGCAGTTTCCTGGAGGCTGTGTCACGCCCCGGGGAGTTATCTAGGTGACGAATAAACCTTACCCTACCGTATTTACACGCCGGTACCACCGGGTTGAAATCAACCTGTTTTAGAGAACTGCTCTGAAACAGGTGCCGCAAGTGACGGGTGGAAACAAGCTAGTTTACACGCCGCTACCTCGGGTTGATTTGGCGGTGCAAGATACATTTGTCTCATCAACCCGGTTGTTTCCACCTTGTTGTAGCGGCGTGTAAAGGTACCCTCACACTTAAACATTGGAATCTTCCCAGACCATTTTCTGTTCCACATTCTTGAAATATATTCAGCGAACCATTTACCTAAACCAGTAAGATAACGTCTATTATTATTAATTATTATCATCACCTCCTAAATGAGTCTAATTCCCAGAATATATTACTTTCACATCCAGTACTTTAAAGTGAATCTGTCAGCAGGATTTTGCCTCCTAATCTGAGAGCATCATAATGTAGGGCAAGAGATCCTGATCAAAGCAATGTGTCACTTACTGATTTGCTTAGTAGAGTTTTGATAAAATCACTGTTTAATCAGCTGGAGATTATTATTAGAGGGCTTCTTGGCCTGCTGCCAGATAGTACAACATATTCATGAGCTTTGTATAACCACTAATTTACATATTTCACCCACACCACTGGCAGCTTTCTCTGTAATCTCTCCTCAACCACTGATTGACAGATTTCTGTGTACAATGTATATGGACAGAAAGCTGCCAATTAGTGGTGTGGACAGGATAACAGAGAAAGCTGCTAATCAGTGGTGTGGGCGGGATACAGAGAAAGATGCCAATCAGTGGTGTTGGTGGGTGTTATACAGAGAAAGCTTCCAATCAGTGATGTGGGCGGAGCTATCCACATAAAGCTGCTAATCAGTGGTGTGGGCGGAGATATACATAGAAAGCAGCCAGTCAGTGGTGTGAATAGGATTATACACACCAAGCTGCCAGTCAGTGGTGTGAATAGGATTATACACACCAAGCTGCCAGTCAGTGGTGCTGGCAAGGTTACAGAGAAAGCTGCCAATCAGTGGTGTGGGCAGGGTACAGAAAAAGCTGCCAATCCGTTGTGTTGGCGGTGGTTTTACAGAGAAAGCTGCCAATCAGTGGTGTGGGTGGGGCAATATACATAAAGCTGACAATCAGTGGTGTTAGTGGGATTATAGAGCTCCACATTCATATAACTGCTAAATCTGCAGCAGAGAAAACAGTGATTTTATCAAAATGACAGCACTCAGCCCAGTAAGTGACACATCACTGGAATCAGGAGCTCTATCTCTATAATACACTGCTGTCAGATGGGGTAGCAAAAATATGCTGACAGATTCACTTTAATGGCTTCACTTTCTTTTTTTGTTGTATAGACGCCTGAAAACATCATTGTTAAGAGGGATACAGTGAAAACTGAAGAATCTGGTATAATTTCCTTATCCTACAAACTCCCAGAACTAGTAAGGTAAATATCACATTTCTTTCTCAGACGGGTAATTTGAGATATCTACGTTTGTTATCAGAAAAGATCTTAATAACCCAATTTACAATAGAAAAGAAGGTTATGCACAACAATTGATATATTAACCACACTGGTGATAATCAGTGGAGATGAGTGGATCGATTAGATTCAAATCAAATTTGTGTTGAGATGTTTAGAATGTGTTAAACCCAGGGGGAGTTCAAACTAATTGTGATTTGCTTAGAATATAGAATCTAAAATAGCCACACATTACAGAGGATTACATCAGCAGAGAGACGATCACTTCACCTTGGGCAAAGCTAGTCTGGCTTCCCCGTAATGTAGATATAACGTCACATTGTATAGTACAGCCATTCAGTTAGGAATGACATAGCCAGTATAAAAGCAGAAACAGGAAATGCAGCAGTCAGTTTAAGGTGAATGTGATCTAATTCCTAGTGAAGGAGATCATGTCTGAAACTTGTTGAATAAGTCACAATTTGGAGACTAAAGGCCCGTTACACGGTACGAGATCATGAACGATATCGCTGAAACGTCACGGGTTTGGAGTCGTTCAAACGACATCGTTAGGACGTCGTTGCGTGTGACACCGAGATACGACTACGATAAATCGTTGGATCAAAAAGATGTCCTAACGACCGCACTCCCGTAAGATCATTAGTGATATCTTAACGACATTGAAGCGTGTAACAGTACCTTAAAGGAATATGTCACCCTTCGATAGATAGCAGCGAGGATCATTACTTTTTATCTCTGGTGTTTATGTATCATACAATATATCACAATCTAAATAGATTAGGTGCTCCAAGGTGGTTGTGTCCAACACAACCACACCAGGTGAGCACCACCGTGTCGTTTAAACTCAACTTCTTAATGACCAATGACGGGACGGCTATACCCTTCATGGCTTTGAACTATCACTGCGTGTAAACAGTCTTTTTTGTCAAAGAAATGTAAAAAATATCATCCTAAATTTACCATTAACATGAAGTCCAATATGGCATGAAAAAATTGTTTTGGAATCACAGGGGTATGTTGAAGTGTTCCAGAGATATAACCTCATAAAGTGTCACTGGTCAGAATTACAAAACAAAGCTCTGTCATTAAGGGGTTAATAATTTAGTTTGCGGAGTAAACCTGATCATGCTATCTTTTGTCCATATATATATATATTTCAGTGCAGAGCCAGTATAAAAGCAGAAACAGGAAATGCAGCTGCCAATTTGAGGTGAATCTGGATAGTGAGAGGATGTGACGTAGAAAAGGAAAGCCATTAAAGGTTGAAGAAACTACACTGATAGGGGGTAATACCACATCAGTTAAAGGCAATCTTTTACTAGGTTATGGCTACTTAATCTGAAAACAAGGCAAAAAAAAGAACCAGAGCTTGAACTTGTATACATGCAAACCATAAGAGCATGTTCACACCGGCAATTCATTAAACAGACAACACCTAAGGTGAAAATTATGTGAACAAATACCTGCTGTAAAAATGAAGAGCGAGTGCATACAAATAACATAGGAGACTTAGTAAACACTATTTTTGATCATAAAAAGCATTAAACTATCCAACTGAGACAAAGTGTACCCCAATGAGACAGTACTTAACACTCCCTATTAATAAAACCTTATCATATGTCAGAACAGACCTCAATATGAATATGTGAGGAGAGTAACAGGGTCAGTGGTGTGGACGGGTTTATACAGAGACAACTGCTGTCACTCTGGTGGGTGTGGACCTACTGCGTCACGGGACCAGACTCACCCTGCAGGGGTGTAGCTAAGTGACAATCTGGTTTGGTTCTTCACTAGAGCCACTAGGTACCACTTCAAGTGAACTCTTGGTGCTGTATCATCTGACCCTTATGGTCAGGAGTGCAGGCACGGACTCAGGTGCATGTAGGGCAGCAGGAACAGGCAGGCAAGTTGGTTGGCAGGCAGGTGTTGGCAGACAGACCGGTACTGGCAGGCACAGCCTATTCAGGCAGGTACTGGAAGGTATTGGCGGGTATGACGGGCTCAGGCACATACGGCAGGTACTCGGAGGTAGAGCAGGTACAGGTACACTGTACAGACCCTGGATTACAGGTAAAGGTTAGCAGGCAAAAGTAATGGACATGGGTTACAGGGAGCAGGATGCAACAACTAGCGAGCATGTCTCTAAAAATGACCACATTGCTAAGCCACCTCCCTTAGCAGAGGGTGCCTAAAGTGCCTACTTTCCTGCAGCCATTGGTTAGGGACATATAGAGAGTGCGCGCACTGCCCCTCTAGGAGGCAGAGAATACGTGAGTTGCATCCTAAGTGCGCTCCTGGGGGACCTGTGCGGTGTGCGCAGTTCCTGGGAGAAGGAAGCAGGATCAGGGAACAGGACCGAAGCCGCAAAGAGGCTGAGGTCGGCGGATCAGCAATCCTGCTGCAGGGTTGTCAGTGCCAGCATTACAACTGCAGAGAAAACTGAGATTGTATCAAAATAACAGCAAGCAGCTCAATCGGTCAAACGTTTCTGGGATCAGTGTTTCTACCCTGTTCTCAGATGGGATAGGAAAAGCCTGGTGACAGATTTACTTTAAGAAGATCACTGTATGGTGTGTGAGAAAAAAGAGAATTGTGTCCTATGTGTCCTACAGGTTCCGGTTCACCGTGAATCGAATTTTTGAGAAAATTCAGTAAATCTTGTGATTTCAAATTTCCCGGAGCCGTGAAAAAAACAACTCGTTATACTTCAGTGATTGACTGTGCTACCTTCTTTTTATCACCTTTATTTGTCCCTTGTTTAATATCCTGATATATTAATCTCTCGCTCCAGTGTGGGTGTATGGACCATATCGGCAAAATATGAAGACTCTCCGCAGCAGAACTACACCACAAACTTCGAGGTGAAAGAATATGGTGAGAAAATACTGTTGATTGACAAATGGATGAGAGCAATTTATCACACGACATTCCAGTATTTCTATCAAAGTCTATTACAATTGGTTCCTCTTATCTTAGAATTTTGACTTTACCTCCCCAGCTCCTCTCCCCCTCCCTAGCCTGACTCTGCTTTATGTCACCTGTCGTATTTACTGCATCATCCTACCCTGTATATATATTTATGGGTGTGTCTTCAGAATCTGTGTCATTATCAGCCTGACGAAGGAGCCTTAGTGTCCCGAAAGCTTGCTATGTTACCATCTTTCCAGTTCGCCATTAAAAGGTATCAACCACTGAGGACTCCCAGATTCCAATATTTTTCTATTTTTTTCCTTATAGTCCTACCAACAATTGAGATTCAGCTGTCTCCGGACCAGAAATACTTTTACTTTGATGATCCTGAATTTGTAGTGGACATTAAAGCAAAGTAAGTTGAGAAACGGATGAAACGTGTGAGGGTTTGATGTAAAATGACTTCTTGTAGGAAAAAATGTATTTATAATAAATATAATACAGTAATTAAAAAAAGTTAGGAAAAGTGGGAAATAATAATAATAACAATGATAATAATCTTTATTTATATAGCGCCAACACTTTCCGCAGACAAACAGTCGTAAGTAACAGTTATCAAAAAAATACAATAATTAAAGCAAAAGTTGACCTTGTTCATAAGAGCTTACAATCTACAATGAGATGGGAGTGACACAAAGCACAGGTGTTTATGTACAATCTTGAAGAAATGAAGGGTTGGTAAAGGCTCCAGGATTCATCACTAGCCAGTATGTGTAGAGCTTTGGTGGCATTTGACGTAGAGCTATGTTTAGAGAAAGTGAATGGGCTATATACAAAGGACTTTCATTAGGTAACATGAAAGACCACCTTAAAAAAATGTGTTTTTAGGGAGTGCCTGAAACTATGTAAGCTGCAGATGGTGCTAATCTCTTAAGGCCCCGTCACACCTGGCGACGGGGCTGGGGATGTCGTCGGCGACTGGCGGGTGAGCGCACGCTTTTGGCGCCCCGCCAGCGTCGCCGTCCCCCATTTACATGGGGCGACATCTCCAGCCCCACACAGGCGAGCTGTCATTTGGCATCGCCGCCAGGGTGTCTGAAAACCCCAGGACAATAGGAGCCTATGGCTCACATCGCCTGACAGGTCACCGGCGCCTGGTTACACGGGGCGATGTGTAAACATCGCCCCATGATGGTCGCCTGGTTTCAGAGCACTGCTCTGAAACCAGGTGACCGCGCGGCACTGCCGACATCGCCTCTTTACATAAGGCGACGTAGGGGTGATGGCGCCGGTGATAGGCCACGCCCCCACATCACCTCTGTAATGGGCGGCGATGTCGCCCCGTGTGACAGGGGCTTTAGGGTAGAGCATTCCAGAAAATTGGTGCAGCTCGGGAGAAGTTTTGGAGCTGGGAATGGGAGGTGTGGATTAGTGGGGATGTTAGTCAAAGATCGCTTGTAGAACGGGTGTGGTGATGGAGATGGAGATTAGGGTAGAGAGGTGAAGAGCTTTGTGGGTGAGTACAAGCAATTTAAAGACAAGGAGCGGATAATAGGGTCCTAACCATGAGACCATGGGTGATAGAACCTCAGTAAGGGGGCTCATTGTAGGATGTTGTGGGAGCCACAACTGATGCATACACGTATAACTATGATGCCACGAGGAAGCAAAAAAAAAAATAAATCCAGTGAAAGAAAGGGGGAAATACCTTGCTGCCATGAAATTGTTCCTGAAGAAGGAGCAAGTAATGCTCGAAACGCGTTTAAAATAAATCACCATCTTCATCTTCGATTTGGACTTTGTTTTATTCAAGGTAGTGTGGCATTTCCACTTTTCTTCCACTGGATTTATTTATTAATCTGGGACTAAAAGTTGCTCATATCAAAAATTGTGAAAGGATTATTATTATTATTTATATAGCACCATTAATTCACTGCTACTATACATGAAAGGGGTTTCATACAAAATACTGATATAGGTTGCAGTGAGCAAATTAACAATGACAATAACCATTACTTATGACTGTTTGTCCATGAACTTCTGAATTGTGAAGCGCTGGGGAATATGTTGGCGCTATATAAAGAAAGATTATTATTATTTTTCTATAGGATGATGGTTAGGAGACAGTAGGGAGGAGGTTGTGGCAGCTCTGGTGGTGGTGAGGCTGCTGTGCGTTGGTGGTGGTGGTGGTGAGGAGGCCACTTCAGTAGTTGTGGTGGTGGTAGAGCATCACCTCTGGTAGCAGTAGGGACATTGCAGGTTGTAGTTTACCTGAAGAGATGGGTTTTCAGGTTCCATCTGAAGGATGGTGAATAATATGATGTCTTGGACAACAGAATTCCAGAGGATGGGTGATATTCGGGAGACGTCTTGGAGGCGATTGGGTGAGGAATGAATAGGTGTGGAAGAGAGGAGGAGGTCTTGGGAGAACGAAAATGATGTGAGGGAAGATAGTAGGAGATTCATCCAGAAATCTAGGGCGGGAACAGGTTATGGACGGCCTTTTGGGTAATATCTATTGAATGTTTATGTGATATTACCGTATTTTTCGCATTATAAGACGCACTTTTGTTCCCCAAAATTTTGGGGGAAAGTGGGGGGTGCGTCTTATAATGTGAAACAATACTTGTGTGGTGGGGTGGGGGCTGTGGAGCGGTGTCCGGGAGCTCTCAGGAGACTGTCAGGAGGCTGCAGCAGCGGCCCCGTGGTCACAATGGGCCGCTCATTATCTCCTGTAATATGCACTGCTTCCCGCTGTCAATCACCAGCAAGAGCAGCCCATACTACAGGAGCGGGACCGCAGCCCAGCTGGGCTGCGGTCCCATGTGGATAGTAAGTGCTTTCCACGCAATGAAAGCGTGGAAAGCACTGACTATCCCAGGGAGCACAATCATACTCATCGCTCTCCTCGCTCCCTGCTGTCACCGCCATCCCCGCTGTCTTGCCAGCATCCGGGTCCTGTGAGCGTCGATGCAGAGTGACGTCATCACCTGCTCACAGTACCCGGATGCCGCCTCAGCAAAGAGAGCGGTGATAGCCCGACGGCGAGGGAGCGAGGAGAGGGGTGAGTATGACATTGTTTATTATTTTAAATGTGTGCCAGCACCATGAGGGGACCGTGTGCCAGCACCATGAGGGGACTGTGTGCCAGCACCATGAGGGGACCGTGTGCCAGCACCATGAGGGGACCGTGTGCCAGCACCATATGGGGACTGTGTGCCAGCACCATGAGGGGACCGTGTGCCAGCACCATATGGGGACTGTGTGCCAGCACCATGAGGGGACTGTGTGCCAGCACCATATGGGGACTGTGTGCCAGCACCATGAGGGGACTGTGTGCCAGCACCATGAGGGGACTGTGTGCCAGCACCATGAGGGGACTGTGTGCCAGCACCATATGGGGACTGTGCCAGGATGGGGGGGGGACAGTATGCCAAAATGAAGGCTATGTGGGGGATATATATACCAGTTTGGGGACATATATATAAGATGGACACTGCCATTATAAGGTGAACCCCATTTAACATTAAAAATTTTTTTTCCTCTTTTCCTTCATCAAATGTGGGGTGCGTCTTATAATCCGGTGCGTCTTATAAAGCGAAAAATACGGTAATTGGGCAAATTAAGACGAAAAAAATATGAATTTTTCTTAACAGAGCGAAACACCTGCTAGAGCAGGGCAGAGGTACACTACCCTCTTCCCATGGGTGTTGGGTTATTGGAAGGAACATCTTTTCTTGAGCTATAAGTCATTGTAGGTGTATGTCCAAGGTTATCGCATGTTTAATCTTCTGCAGTGCAACACTCTTCTGCTTGTAGGCTTACTCCTTACAATGGCTCAGTATGTTCCTGATGACTTACAGTTTAAAAAAACTGCATTTTTGCACTGCTGACACAAATTACACATTCTCCTATTCTTCCATGCTGCAAGTAGAGGTAACTTTGCATCTGTGGCATTGAAGAAGCATGATGCATTCAGCTTCAGTAGTGGTGGCTAGAGAGGAACCAATTGCTTGATCAACTTGGAGTCAAATATATTGAAAGTCGCGGTTCCAACAAATATGATACCTTGTACATTGGTATCTAGGGTTATCGGAGTACAGGTGCTCCAAGAGGAGCCCATCTCTCACTCACTCTCTCACTCTATGGGTAATTGACTGCAGTGACCAGGTGACTATAACAGCACATCAATTGGTAAATACCTTTTGATAAATCAAAAATTGGTATCTTTTTATATGGCAGAATATATTTTTGGAATATTTGTCTCTTCTTACCTATTGGATGTTCTTCAAGTGGGTTCCTTGGACTTTTTCTTTTATTTGTGTCCACCGTAGAGTGCTGCAGATTGTTCTTCTTTGTTCTACAATTGCAATTAAACAGATATGCTGTGCAACTCACCCCCATGTATCCAGCACTATTTCCAAAGGGGTTATAGGAGATATTTGTCACCTTCAATAGATCTATGCCTGAAAACAGAACATTTTTCAATGCCGGAAAACTCTATCACCTACCTCCAAATTTTTTAATTTTGTGTCTCAGTGAAAACACAGGACTAGCCAGATCTTCCTCTAGTGAAGGACCTAGCCATGATAACCACCATATTAAGTGACCCTTTGAGTCAATATCCAGCTCTTTAAAAGCTTAAAGATATGACAAGGGAATACCAAGGCCAGGTATCCACAGACAGCTGTTTCGGGGTGTTGCCCCTCATCAGTGTGGAGTAGGATTCTGGCTAGGTGGGAGCAATGCCTAGTAGACCAACAAAACAAAGTATTCACTGATCTCAGGGAGACCAGTTCAAGAAAACACTGTGGGCAGCCGGCTAAAAGCGCTCAACACAGTGAATTCCTAGGCCCATTGCCCCCTGGGAATTTTGAATATGCAAATAGAGTCTGTGGAGGTTTTCTTGAACTGATCTCCCTGAGATCAGTGAATACTTTGTTTTGTCTCAGTGAAAAAACAGTTCAAGAGTGACATTTTTCAGCTGCTAAAACATATTTTGGATACACAATAAATGGTTCTTGAAAGCTGATGCTAGACAGTTCAATGAAAATAATCTTATTTAGTCAATAAATTGAAATATTAGTTATGAAGCAAGGCAAATGGTCCTTCGATGTATTTAGTTTGGGTAATCCCAAAACTTGGATTTTTACACATTAGAATCTTCATTTGCACCAAAGATGATCAGGAGAGGTGTGTGATCATCTTCATAAAAATGTACCTTATCCAAATATGAGCATTAATTGTTGGGTTGAGGGTGCAAAGCCATCTCATCAGTGATGAACGAGTTCTGCAAGGTTTGGGTGCTTGGTACTTGAAATGAGCAGGTCGGACACTTTGACAGGCACAACTCGAGTACTGAGTATAAAGAATCTCAACTGGAAAGATGCCTGATACCTGTTCATCTACATAAAAATGTATCTTAGACAAATATGAGTGTAATGGGGGAGTTGAGTGTGCAAAGTCATCTCATTGGTGATGAGCGAGCACTGCAGAGCTCAGGCGTTTGGTACTCGAAATAAGCAGGTCGGACACTTGGATGGGAATATGCAAATAGAGTCTGTGGAGCCTCGGTTAGGAGTCTCAAACACAGGACTAGCCATATATCCCTCCAGGGAAGGACCCAGCCAAGGGGTGGCTCCTTGCAGAGAACACCTTAACCACCAAATGAAGTGGCCCTTTAAGTCAATATCCAACTCTTTTACAAGTATACAGATATGACAAGGGAATACCAAGGCCAGGTATCCATCCACATACAGCTGTTTCAGGGTGTTGCCCCTCATCAGTGTGGAGTAGGATTCTGGCTAGGTGGGAGCAAGGCCTAGTAGACCAAGATTGCAAAGTATTCACTGATCTCAGGGAGACCAGTCCAAGAAAACACTGCGGGCAGCTGGCTAAAGCGCTCAAACACAGTGAATTCCTAGGCACATTGCCCCCTGGGAAATATGAATATGCAAATATTTGGATGGGAATGACTTGAGTATTGAGTGTAAAGAAAGTCAATTAGAAAGGTGTCTGATACCTGTTCACCATCATAAAAATGCACATTAGACAAATATGAGTGTAAATGGCGGAGTTGAGGGTGCAAAGCCATCTCATAAGTGATGAACGAGCTCTTTCAAGGCTCTGGTTGGACATTTGGATGGGCCAACTTGAGTATTAAGTATAAAGAAAGTCAATTGGAAAGGTGCTTGATACCTGTTCACCGTCCTAAAAATGCACATTAGACAAATATGAGTGTATATGGGGGAGTTGAGGGTTCACAGTCATCTCATAAGTGATGAGCGAGCTCTTCAAGGCTCGGGTCAGACACTTGGATGGGCACAACTTGAGTATTGAGTATAAAGAAAGTGAATTGGATAGGTGCTTGATACCTGTTCATCATAAAAATGCACATAAGACAAATATGAGTGGATATGGGGGAGTTGAGGGTGCAAAGCCATCTCATAAGTGATGAACGAGTTCTTCAAGGCTCTGGTCGGACTGTTGGATGGGCACAACCTGAGTATTGAGTATAAAGAAAGTCAACTGGAAAGGTGCTTGCTACCTGTTCATCATAAAAATGCACATCAGACAAATATGAGTGTATATGGGGGAGTTGAGGGTTCAAAGCCATCTCATAAGTGATGAGCAAGCTCTTCAAGGCTGGGGTCGGACACTTGGATGGGCACAACCTGAGTATTGAGCATAATTGAAGTCAATTGGAAAGGTGTGTGATACCTGTTCTTCTTCAGAAAAATGCACCTTAGACAAATAGGAATGTAAAAAGGGGTAGTTGAGAATGTAAAGCCATCTCAGAAGTTATGAGCATGTTCTTTAAGACTTGGGTGCTCAGTACTCAAAATGAGCAGGTTAGACGTGCGCGACTCGAGTTCTGAGTATAGTAGAAGTAAGTAGGAAACGCAAGCATCTTCTGATTCTGATTATTCTGTAATATCTGCATCTGAAAAGCATTTCCTTGGGTTATGACATCTTTGTTTTTCTCTTAAATTCCAGGTACCTCTATGGAAAGCCTGTGGATGGTACCGCCTTTGTGATATTTGGGGTGAAGAAAGATGATGTGAGGTCCAGTCTACCCAATACTCTGAGACGGACTGATGTAAGAAATTACTCCTAAAAGGAAACAAAACCATGTTTCCTTCTTTTTTAAAGATAAATTATATTTTTTTGATGTTTTTGCTTTGAAAATATTTTAAGATTCTTACAGGAAATTTCTTGATCTATTTATCAACATTTGTTGCTCATCTTTTTCTATGACCTTAGATTAAAGAAGGTGACGGAACTGTTGTGCTATCAAGACAAGATCTAGTGAAGTACTTTAAAAAAGATGAGGACATGTTGCAGTATACCTTACACATGTCGGTTACTCTTATCACTGATTCTGGTGAGTATGTTGATGCGAAACATTAAAATACTGAAGTTATGAACCTAGATATTAAATTAATTATGCCTATATCTATTCACAAATCTTTCTGAAATGTCTCCAAACTTGACGCGTTCCTCCCCGTCTTATGTTATGTGGTTCGTCAGATGAGGGAGGTCTTAGTCATTTGGCCTACAGACAAAAAGTGTAAAATCAGATACACGATAGTCAAATAAGCATTTATAAATCATATTTCTAATATTGCAGATGGAATAGATAAATCATGCATAACTAACACCGAGAAATTGAATATACCTTATCCGTATTTGTGAAGTAGATGACGGGTTCAGATTGAAAAACCTCCAAGACAAGTCCACAATTTTGCCTTCAATGTATTCCTATGGTGCCGGATTGATCCTATTTCGCCTTCCGGTTTTGTGTTCTCTGTGCCTGATCTGATTTTGTCCGGTTTTTCACCAGGCACAAAATCAGAGTCTTCATCATTTTTTGGCTCGGTGCAAAAATCGGACAAAACCGGGCGATCCGGCACCCATAACATGGAAGTCTTGGGTTGCTGGATCCGGGAAAAAATTGGATCGTATCCCGATCCGTTTTCTTCATCAGAGCGTGCTCTGAAATCCTTGCCAACCAAATTTCAGCACCATGGACAGCAGTATTTCATGCACAGGCTGTGAATTCAGCACCTTGGACAGTGGCAGAGCAGACACAGGCAGACTTCAGCACCATGGACAGCAGCACAAAAGGAATCCTGCACAAAAACAGGTGGAGGTCCCCCATCTTGTAATAATGTCACCCATCCTTGACCCTTTTCTGGTATAATGTCTTCCACCAAGGCCCCTTCTGGTAATAATGTACCCATCCTGTGCCCTTTCCAATAATAATGTCACCTTATCCCAGGCCCTTTGCAGTAATAAAGTTCATACTGTGCCCCTTCCAGTACCAATGGTTCACACCCATGTTCCTTGTATAATGTTTCTGATCCTGGACCCCTTCCTGGTATAAAGTTCCCTATCCTGGGCCAATTAAAGTAATAATGCCTTCCATTCTGGCACAATGTCCCTATCTTGGGATCCTTCCAGTAATACATGCCACCCCTCCTGGAGCAGTTAAATTAATATAAGTCCATCATCCTGGGGCCCTTCCAGTAATAATTTCCATCATCCTGGGCCAATCCTGTAATTTTGTTCACCATTCTGCCGCTGATCCCTAATATATTTAAAACACAAAACAAAAGAATATTCTCACATTTCTCTGCTTTCAAGATGTGCGGTGTATAGTCGTGGCATAGACCAGCAGCTGACTTTTGCCTGCCCAGTATGGGCCACACCTATTTCACTACTAAGCACCACCGGTGACTTTCCTGCTGATTTCAGCTGCCAGTCTCTGATTGGCCAGTGGCATGTATTGCAGTGCCGGGACTGGGAGAATCACTGCTCCGCAATATATTTTGTCTGAATAGGCATCCTCATACATACACATCCAGACATAATCACTGGTATCAGCCATTTTTACACATTTTGCATTTTGAAAATGTAAAATCTGGACAATAACAAATATTTTGTAGTAAATATGTCATTTTGTTTGTTCATTGCCCAAGAGTATAAAATTCTGTGACATACTTGTGGTGTCAACATGCTCACTGCACCCCTAGATGATATAATTGAGGTCTGTAGTTTGTAAAGTGGGGTCAATTATGGGGGTTCTGCTCGTCTGTCACCTAAGGCCTTTGCCAATGGGGCATAGTACCAGTAAAATCTGTGCTATAATATGGCTCTATTTCCCTGTGAAGCACCTGTAGGTTCAAGGTACTCACCAAACGTTTATGTATTTTCTGAGAGTGGTATTGTTTCCAAAATGAGGTCACTTAGGGGGGTTGTATCACAGTTTAGACATATCAGGGGCTCTGCAAACACACCATGATGTCCACTATCTATTTCAGCCAATTTTATTCTCAAAAAAGTCAAATGATGCTCTATGCCTTCCAAGCCCTGCTGTACACCCAAACAGTAATTGTTCATCCCCTAAAGGGTATCAGCGTACTGAAGGGTAATTTACAACATACATATGATCAATTTTCTTCTGTTATCCTTGTAAAAATTAAACATTTGGAGCTAAAATAAATTTTTTTGCTGGAAAAATGTGATTTCTTATATTCTCGGCTCAACATTTTAAAAAACTGTGAAGGACTTGAGGGTTTAGGATACTCATATACACCTCTAGATAAGTTGTATGAGGAATGTAGTTTCCAAAATGGGGTCATTTTTTGGTTTCCACTATTTAGGCACATCAGGGACTCTCCAAATGAAACATGGTGCCCAGTATCTATCACAGCCAATTATGTGCATCAAAAGTTGAATAGTGCTCCTTCCTTTCCAAGCCCTGCCATGTACCCAAACAGTGGTTTTTCACCACCTCAGTTACTCAGGAGATACTGCACGGCATATTGTAAGGTCTATTTACCCCTGTTACCCCTAAGAAAATGCCAAATGTGTAGCTTAAAAAATATTTTTGTAGAAAAAAAGTTACATTTTCATTTTTTCCTTCCACATTGCTTCAACACCTGTTAACACGTAAAACATTAATAATGTTCTTGAATGTGGTTTTGAGCAGTCTGAGGGGTATTGTATCATTTTGGGTGTTTTCCGTCATGTAGGCCCCATAAAGTCACTTCAAATGTGATGTGGTCAATAAAAAATAGTTTTAAACATTTTGTTGGAAAAAATGAGAAATTGATGATAAACTTTTAACTCTTCTAATTTCCTAACAAAAAAGTTATGTTTCAAAACTTGTGCTGATGTAAAGTAGACATGTGGGAAATTTGTATTTACTAATGATTTTGTTTGGTATAATTACCTGCTTTAAGGGCAAAATAATTAAAAGTTTGAAAATTGCAAGATTTTCAATTTTTTTGGTCAAAATGTCTATATTTTTATAAATAAGCGCAAATCCTATTGACCAAAATTTACCACTATCATGAAGTACAACATGTCTCAAAATACCATTCTCAGAATAACTAGAATATGTTGAAACTTCCAGAGTTATTACCACATAAAGTGACACTGGTCAGAATTGAAAAAATTGGCCTGGTCAGAAAGGTGAAAACAGGCTTCGGGGTGAAGGGGGTTAAACAGTAACTGTTACTTTGGTTTGTATTTCATAAATTAATATTATACATTAGAATAAAATTTTTGTAGCATATGTTATCATAAATAGCTGCTTCTTTCTCAAAATTCTAAAGTAAAATGTGTTTTCCAGTGAATACCGGCTTTCATATTGTTGAGATATATGATAGTTGATTAGTATAAAGTTTTAGTTATAGCCAAAGCTCCTCCCATCTCCTTCCTCTTCCCTTGTCCTTAAAATCTCATCAGTAGGAACTGCCATCTCCTGTCTCAGTAACGGGAAAGTCGGTATTCACTGATTTTAGCCACTTATTGAGGATTTAGAGAAAGAAAGATCAATCCTGGCTGACAAAAAAGCTGATTTCTCCCATAAGATATATTTCAAAGTTAGTTATTTTCACATGTACTTTTGATTTATAAAATAAAATTTAAAAACCCTTTGAGGCTGCATGCCATGATAAGAGTTTGCACGTTATGGACGCTATGTGTTTGTGCTGAGTCCATAATGCTACATTGTAGAACACAAGCACAGTGTGTTTTTTTTACTCCGCTGGGTGGCTTTCCGCCCTGCCGCTTCTCCGCAGCATGTTAATTTAATGCTGCAGAATCAGATGCGATCTCAGCGGGTGAATGCAGGAAGAACCTGCCCTGCAACGAAAGCATATTGTGGATACAGGGTGGCTGCGCTCACCTGTATTCACCTACGGTTTCCTTCAGGTCTGGAGGCACTCCAGGATGCAGTGTCTCCGGATCATCTGCTCATACCCCTAGAGTTTCATTTTGGTCTCCTTATGTAGTTCTTCACCTAACTAACTCCTTATGTTCTTTTTAGGCAGTGAAATTGTGGAAGGTGAATTGGAAGACATTCATATTGTGAAATCACCATTTAAAGTTCTGTTTACCAAAACCTCCAAATATTTCAAGCCGGAATGCCTTTCGACCTTATGGTATGTAACCCTTGTTGATATATAGTATTTATGGAAGTCCATAATTCAGACAAATCTGTATGATACAGAAATACATGCCTCACCACCATCTTGGACATTTATGCATAACCACAGATTAATTTTGACTCTGGAATTGATACCTCAAAAACAAAGCTTCAAAAAAATTCTTTAAAAAATGGGGGCCTGCAACTGATCTCTGTATTTTACAGGCTGTCTAGGCAATACTAAAAAAATACATTTTTAAATGATTTAGAGTTTCAGTTTCATGAACCATCGAATGGTGGAGTTGGAAGGAACCTCCTTGGTTATCTGGTCCAACCACCTGTAAAGAGCAGGTTTCACTAAAACATCCCAGACAGATGTCTGTTCAGCCCTGTGTGAAGACTTCCATTGAAGGAGAACTCACCACCTCTCGTGTCCTCTTGTGTCTGCCTATTCCACTCATTGATCACCCTCACTGTCAAAATGTTTCTCTAATATTTAATCTGTCTCCCCTTTTCAGTGCCATCTAAAAATGTTTGAGACCACTGCTCTACCCAATATACTTATATAGCTAATGTAACTTCTAGCTCGTGGCTCTATTTCTGGTTTTGATTAATTGGTGCTACATATGACCTGCATTTCGGTGTAGCTACCTTGGTGAAATGCAACATTGAAAATGCAATGCTTGTGTCCACATGTGTTGAAAATTACATCCATGAAGCTATGACTAAAGTTGGGGATATCACAATTGTTACTGTTTACAAGCCTTCTGCAGTACAAAGGCCCACTGAAGTTATCCATGTCCATCCACATCCTACCGTGTACATAGGAGACTTCAACAGTCACCACGAGATAATATGGCAATATGTTAGTAAAGATGACAATGGTGAGCACCTGGTAAACTGGTCTGACGTACACAACACATTCCTGGTCTTTGACGCAAAGGATTTTCCAACCTTCCAATCAGCAGCCTGGCAGAGAGGCTACAACCCCGATCTATGATTGGTATCATGCAATAGTAACAACTAACCCCTACCTACATCTCGGGGTGATGTCAAACATGTACCTCGCAGTCAGCATCACCCTGTCAACATCAAGATTGAACTCAAAGTGCACTTTGAAGGTCAACCTGTCAAGCACAATTTCAAGCCTAAGTACTTAGGCGAAAACCTTTATAGAAGCCTAACCTTCAAATACCGCTTAGATAAGACAGCACAGTAACTGAAAGCACACAATAATATTATTCAGAAACTCTGCGGATCCTCCTGGGGTTCCTCAACACCTGTCTTGAGAACATCTACCCTCACCTTGGTGTAATCTGTAGCAAAATACTGTGCTCCAGTTTGGCTAAATAGCTGCCACAATCGATACCCAGCTGAACAACTCTATGTGTATAATATCTCGTGCTACACACGCTCATCCACTGATTACCTGTTCTGAGCCACATCTTACCTGCAAACCATAGAAGTCAAGAGCTTCTACTTAAAGAATACAACAAAATAGTTAAAAACGGAAACCTCCCAATACACCAAAACATCCAAGATATCCGAATAAAGTGAATGAAATCAAGATATCCACCCATTCGAACTGCTACTACTCTGTATGAACACGATCTCAACTTAGGAGAGTAATGGCAAGAACTCTGGGTCAGTGCAGTAGACGATGAGCTTCAAACATTTCCTCACCTACTAAACACACCACCAGGCTTCAATCTACCAAGGAAAACCTGGGTCACCCTAAACCGCATCAGAACAAACTGTGGTGTCTCTGCAGACCTTATGTATAAGTGGAGGACATCTGACTCTCCTGCCTGTGACTGTGGAGCGGAGCGTCAAACAATTCAGTACATTGTTGAGTAGCGTCCCCTCAGATATTACACTGGTGACAAGAACGACTTCTACACTGGAAATGAAGATGTTATTACATACATACAAAACCTTGATATCCAACTCTGATTTCTGTACCTCTGCTCCTTCCGGTCACTGTCTATGGTTTGATACTTACTCTTATATGATAAGATATTTGCTTATACGATTAATATTAATAATGCATATATGTATGGAAATAATATTTTTGTTTAGAAATAATGAAATGCAGGCAGGAAAAGTCTAAACTTCAGGATGGGTCAATAGGACAGGATCATAGTTACAATTCTACTGCACTAATTATCTCTGAGTAGTTATTACTCTGCTTCGAAAAGAGCAGTTAACTATGATTCCCAAGGTCATTCTATTCAAGTGTCCATTGCAGACCTGTTTTTTTTACCATTTTATGTGACTTCAAGACCCTAAAGAACAATATTCAGGCTTAGTATCCTATACATTTTTCTCTTTCCTGTCTTTTTTTCCAAGGTGTTTGTAACAAACCCTGATGGTTCCCCAGCAATTCGTGTCCCAGTCATTACTGAACCAGTAAAAGTGGAAGGTATAACCGGACCAGAGGGAACAGCCAGGCTGACGTTGAACACGGCTTCAAATATAAATTCACTTAAAATTACTGTGAGTATCAGTAAATTATTATGTAAGTCTGTGACGAAAGTGACTAAAACAGTGAACTCAGAACATCATTAACTTTACAGACATATCCATGAGATGTGTGTTTTGTTTTGTTCCTTTTCCGGTGGCTTTTAAAATAAATTTAATTTAACACTAATATTATTATTTATTATTATAGTGCCATTTATCCCATGGGTTTACATGTGAAAATAGACATACATAGACAAGTACAATAAACATGAGTAATACAAGGCACACAGGTACAGGAGGAGAGAGAATTCTGCCCGCGAGGGCTCACAGTCTACAAGGGATAGTTAAGGATACACTGGGAGAGAGTACAGCTGGTCGTGCGGTGGTTTAGTAGACTGAGGATCGTTGCAGGTTATAGGCTTGTAGAAAGAGGTGGGTCTTCAGGTTCCTTTTGAAGGTTTCCACAGTGGGCGAGAGTCTGATGTGTTGGAGTAGAGAGTTCCAGAGTATGGGGGAAGCACGGGAAAAATCTTGCATGCACTTGTAGGAAGAAGAGATAAGAGGGGAGTAGAAGATCTTGAGAGGATCGAAGATTGTGTGTAGGAAAGTACTAGGAGACAATGTCACGGATGTGTGCAGGAGACAGGTTGTGGATGGCTTTGTATGTCATAGTTAGGGTTTTGAACTGGAGCCTCTGGACAATAGGAAGCCAGTGAAGGGCTTGGCAGAGAGGAGAAGCTGGGGAATAGCAAGGAGACAGGTGGATTAGTTGGGCAGCAGAGTTTAGGATTAGTAATGGGTGAACCCGAAAGGTAAAGTTCGGGGTCCGTACCGAACACCTGGTGTTTGGGCACAGCTCTCGAACACAGACTTTCCAGGGAAGCCCGTGTACAGTTCAGGTTTGGGTTTGGGGGTTGGGGAGCTGTAAAAATAAAGAAAATAGTTATTAATCAGCATTATACTTACTGCGTCCCACCACCCCGCCGTCCCGCTGTGTCTACTTCCAGTGCTGCTTATTATCTAGATATTCACTGCAGGGGAGACCAACAGCCAATTACAGACGCTGTCACAGGGACTGGGCATCTGCTCACAGAGATATGCAGCAGAGCTGAAGATGTTACCTGTGTATTATGTCAGAGGGAAGGGGTTTTTTTTAATTAAAAATGGGAAACAGAGTTGTCTTATTTGTAAATATTTTTCTCAGTGTTGTGTGTTTTTTTACTGCTTACACTATGAATTTCAGCTTAGTGCCAGCAGCCAATACAAAGCTGGCATTAACCCCTTTATTACCTAGCTTGCCAACACCACTAGGGACACTGGAAAAGTTTGGGTACGGTGCCGGAAAGTGGCGCTATTATGAATGTACCATTTTCTGGGGCAGTTGCGGGCTACAAAAAGTTTGGGCAAGTTCATTGAACCTGAACATTAGTGGGTTCGTCCATCACTATTAAGAATAGATTGGAGTGATGTAAGAGTGCTAGAGAGTAGGAGGTTGCAATAGTCAAGGCGGGAGATGATTAGGGTTTGCACGAGTATTTTTGCAGTTTCTTGGTCAAGGAATGTACGAATTCAGGAAATATTTTTGAGTTGAAGTCAGCAGGAGGATGCCAAACTACATCACAGATTACTGCTGATCACATAAACTTACCTATATTGATTCATAGACTTTACTACCCTGCTGAATTCATTGAGAACAGTCATACTGGATCCACTTGACCTATAGATAGCAAAAAGTTCCGATTTTGAGGGCTAATTTGTTAAATTTAGGACACTTTTTAATATAGAGGTGATAGTGGTCCCAGAATATGTATACTCAAAACAGAAATAAATAGAAATAAGTCCACTTACCATTGAAGTCCTACTGCCCGATATCCTCTCCTCAGCACAAATCATCGTGGGTCAGCAGCCGCTGCATAAGCATCCAGCAAAAAGAAGATAAACCCAGCGAACGAGGAACCAGCAGCACAGTTAAGATTAGGATAAAAGTTCCATTTATTGAGCATACATTAAAATGCATCAAAAATATGCACAATACAAAAATAGGCAGTCAGACCAGGCTTACATGAATATTTAGGAGCGAACGCGTTTCGGCTAAAAGTGCATCCTTATTCATGAGGTCATGAATAAGTGTACACTTTTAGCCGAAACGCGTTGTCAAATTGCTCAACGTATTGTCCAGGTCACTCAATAGACCCTGTAATTTTACAATCTCTATTGGTTGCAGGTGAAAACAGCAAGTCAACAGCTCCCTCCTGACCGGCAAGCAACAGAATCGATGACAGCCAATGCTTATCAGTCAGGTGGAAATTACTTGCACATCGGTATCGCCGCCTCAGAAGTCAAACCTGGAGAAAATCTTGCTATAAATTTCAATATTCGGAATAACAACGCAGCCATTCAGAAGCAGATTCTGCACTTCACCTACCTGGTAAACAGTTTCTATATTTTGCACAACTGGCTATTCTCCCATGCAAGATGGACAGCATTGTCTATGAGCAAAGGCTTCACTCAAATGTTGACTTTTTACAAATGTGTTCTGCATATAATTTTCATGAATAAAACAAGCTATGTGCTGCTCACATGTCAGTGTGCCTGCAAAAATAAAAATCACAGGGATATCTCAAATGTTGATCATAGATCAAAATCTTCAATGAGGTAAGGGGAATGGGACACCACTCCACCGCCAATTACCCATGGAATCCCGCTACGGTGGCAACCGCCTATGGCAATAGTTATGTAGAAAGGACACCGGTGCAAAGAGAATCGTCTACTGCATTGAAAGTATAGTTCTACTATGACTACTTAGTTATTGGAGTTAAAATGTAACAATGCACTGCGTGACCGGATGGATCCAAGTACAGTTTTATCTACTGTGTTCCTCCTTTTTAGATAATGAACAAGGGAAGGATACTTAAAGTGAACAAGCAACCTCGGATGCAGGGTCAGTCTTTGGTTACCATGTCTCTCCCCATCACCGAAGAATTTATTCCATCCTTCCGTATAATTGCATATTACATTGTTGGAAATGAGATTGTCTCGGATTCTGTCTGGGTGGACGTAGCGGACACATGCATGGGAACGGTGAGCCATCTGATTTTGTAATCTTCCATTTTTAAGAAATAGAGAGAGAGACAAGACATAGTGGAAGAGGTGTGCATATACCAGTTGATCTTAAAACTGTCCACAAAAGTAATTTTCCAATGTTACCACCTGTGCTATAGAGAAAAATAATACTAATATACCCATGTTATACTGTGAAATAGCTGTCCGTGACCGGCAATATGGAGAGAGACAACAAAGTGCAACAACCTGGTTCAGCTATGAAACTGAAACTGCAAGCAGATCACAAGGCCTACGTGGGACTGGTGGCCGTAGATAAAGGTGTCTTTGTTCTGAACAAAAAATTTAAGATCTCCCAAAAGAAGGTGAGGAGACAATATAAATTGCATAAAAAATACAATTATTTAAAATTGTCCAAGTAAGACATTATTAAGAATAAACTGTATTCATGTCCCCATTACCTGTCTAGGTGTGGGATTCCGTGGAAAAAGCAGACATTGGCTGCTCACCGGGGAGTGGGGAAAATAGTATGGGGGTGTTTTTTGATGCTGGTTTGGCCCTGCAATCAAGTTTGAAAATAACAACCCTACAGAGATCAGGTAAAGGAGAGCATTTCTTGATATTGTAAAACTGTATTTTTTTTAGGTTATATTTGAAGGAATATAGAAGTTTGCCAAGTGAACTGACCAATGGAAATTCTAGAATTAAATGTAGGAATAGGAAAAGTTCTTAACAAGTTGTTATAAAGACAAAAAAGTTGAGAATAGGAGCGATATCTAACATGTCCGGAAGGTGAGAATGTGAAAAGAAATTCAGCAATGTTGGGTGACATGGTGTTCAGTGGATAGCATTATTGCTTTTTGGCGCTGACCAAAGACAACATCTGTAAGGACTTTATATGCTCTCCCCATATTTGGTGGGGCTTCCTCCCACACTCCAAAGAGATACTGATTGGATTTTTAAAGATTTTGAGCCCCAATGGGTACACTGTTGCAAATGTATGTGAAGCACTATGGAATTAAAGCGCTATAAAAGGAATAAATATAATTATAGTATCTGTAGAGCCTGGCGTTACCCAGGCGTAGTGCCCATATATGGTCATAATGCTCATATATAGTAATATAGTCCATATATGGTAATATATGTATGTGTGTATGTATCATAGCCCCACCCTTCCCAGTAGCCCTGCCCCTACATATAGCCCACCCCTACAGGTAGCCCACCCCTTTCATAGCGCCACCCTATGCACAGCCCAGCTCCTCCTTAGCTGCACATAGTCCTGGGGCGGGGCTATGTGGAGTGGGCATGGCTCTGTGGAGTTGACAAACAACAACCCAGGTAAAGGAGAGCATATCTTGATATTGCAATTTTTTAGGTTATATTTGAAGTAATATAGAAGTTTGCCAAGTAAACTGACCAATGGAAATAATAGAATTAAAGGGTAGGAATATATGGCAATATATGTATGTGTTGTATGCATCATAGCCCCACCCCTCCCAGTACCTGCCCCTACATATAGCCCGACCCCTACAGGTAGCCCACTCCTTTCATAGCGCCAACCCATGCATACCCCAGCTCCTCCTTAGCTGCACCCTCCACATAGTCCTGGGGCAGGGCTATGTGGAGTGGGCATGGCTCTGTGGAGTTTCCAAACAATAACCCAACAGAGATCAGGTAATGGAGAGCATATTTTGATATTGCAATTTTTTAAGTTACAAGGCCAATTCCACCTACACAAGCACACATACATACACTCAGCTTTATATATTAGATATATATGACTTTATGGGAGAGGTTCTGAAGATAAAGTATAAATGTCATTGGAAATGCCGATTAAGGCACATTTGATACACTTAGAAATAACGCAAGATTTCAACCTCAGGCACTTAGATGCCAGTATTTGAGGGGTTCCGTCACGCATAGGAATGAATTGGCAGCGTTAGCGCAGTCTTACCTTTCCGGTAACACTGTGTTAATGCTGACAAATTCTATCTTTTTAACGGAACCCCCCCTGAACTCAGGCATAGCGCTGATGTGACCCTAGCCTTAGGGAGATGCTCTAAATAGGATTTTTGTGATATGACAAAGATACATAAATGCAATGGATAAATCTAGACGAAACACAAGAGTAACTTCCAAAGTAATAAGGTTAGAACTTAAAGGATACTGTCACCATCAAAAGTCAAATTAAGCTACCTAGATCGGCATATAATCAGACTGTTACTGTAGATTTTACTATATTGAAACAGTTGTTTTTACATATGTAAATGAGGGGAGTTTGGTGCACCCTTAGTGTGGCCAAGAGCTCAGTTGACTATTCTGTCCTCAAAATACCAAGCCCTGCAAGCACTGACCCTTCTGGGGCTGAGAACAGAAAGTTTCTGTATTTTCAAGTGCATTCTCATCCCTCTCCTGTGTGTAATGGCCACCCGCTGCACACAGGATCACACAGCATTGGGTGGCTGTGTGATCCTGTCATTATCGCCTGTTGCTTTGTGATCCTGTGCAGCCAGCAACAGGTTCACAGATGGGAGGGGGTGATAGAACTTCTGCATACACTGAAAATGTGTGTTTGCAGCCCGTGGAGGGTCAGTGTGTGCAGGGCTGAGATTTAGACAGAGCCAAATTAAGGATGAACCAAAGCTCACTAATTTCATATCTACTAAAATTATTTTTTTATGAAATAAAATTATTAAAATATAAAGTACCAGTATAATTTTTATAGAGGCGGACTCCCCTATATGAATATCTAAGCAGAGCTATTTGAGTTTTAATTGTGATCAACTACATTTAAAAAGCCAATACAAAGAGGTTGAGGGCATAGGAGATATTCCGATAGTGAAGAATGATCATAAGAGTTAGGAGATGAGGGGTCAACAGAGACGGGAGTTTTAAAGGAATCTCCAGGAAGATAAAAAAAAATGTATTGTCCCTGCCCTTCTACATGATGAAGCAGTAGCAGAAGCAGTAAGGTTCTAGGATCTATAGATTGCTTATCAATCAATAAAATCATATCTGCTCCTCAGCTCTCACCCCTCCCTTCATTGACAGAGAAATTCAGTCATGCATAGTGCTAAAGTTTCAGGGGATAGAAACCTACGAAGTTGATATGGGGAGGGGAGGCCATGGCAGTGCTGAATCAACCATCGCAGTGCTCTGTCTCTGCTCCCGGCCTGATACATGACAGTACACATTATGCACTTTCATAGATTAAACAGCAGAGGATCACAGCATGCAATTATATCTTCTTGGTGACATGATTGCTATTTGAAGGGAGCACACCCCCTGTTCATACATTAAATAAGATTCATATCAGGGGCAGGAATGTAATGTAAACATGGGGCAGGCAGTCATGCCCCTGACACACCCTCTGCCCATACAGAAGTGTGAGGGGCAGGAATGTAAGATGATCATGGAGCAACCAGGTTCCATGACCCCGACATACCTCCTATCACTGCTGCAGCCTGAGGCTGAGTTTCTCTGCCCCCAGAGGGAGGGGTGAGAGCTGAGGAGCAGATATGATATTATTGATTTATAAGTGATCTATACAACCTAGAACTGTAGTGCCCAGCTCAGCTTCATAATGTAGTAGGGAGACAATACAAAATCTTTTTACCTCTTTGGAGTTCCCCTTTAAAGGTGAGAATTTTATGGGGCTAAAAACAGAATAAGAAGAGGGAAGAATTGTGGGGACAAGATTAGATAATGAGTAAAAAATGCAAAAGCCTTCAAAGAGAGGTGATAAGTAGAAGAGGTGCCCTGCATATAAATTTTGTAGACTCATACGAAATGGTCAATTTAACCTATTTTAGAATTTTTATATGAAAGGCAATTGATAATTTATGCAGTAAAATACATATATTTTAAAATCTTTTTCAGAACATCAATGTGAAGTCCGTGCTGCTCGAAGGCGCCGTTCCTCGGCACAACTGATTCAACAAAAGACTACATACGGTGAGATGAGGGTTAATGGGCAATGATCGTGAGGTTAGCAAATTGTTTCCATGCTTGTGGAATTTCAGACTTTTCTTTGGAAATTTCTCTTAGTTTTAGTTTTAATGTTGATATCACTAACAATATGTATATTTTTAGCCTCCAAGTTCAAGGAATCGGCAAGGATATGCTGCATTGATGGCATGCATGAAAATCCAATGGGCCACAGCTGCGAAAGACGAGCATTAAACATCCTGGAAGGCAAAGAATGTGTGGACGCTTTCTTGGAATGCTGCAAATATATCGAAAAGAAGAAAGAGGAGGAGAGAACTGCCAAAGATGAGGATAATATGGGCAGAAGTAAGAAATCCTATCTGAAAGATTCCCTGTAGAGTGTAGATTTCTAAGAAGGCTGTAGGGTCAATAATATGTTCACAAGCAGCGGAAATTTCTGCGGCTTTCCCGTTCATCTGAGTAATTTTGACGAAACTCTTTTGGGGAATCAGAAAATTTTACAACAATTCTACCAAGTGTTAATGTCCCATAAATGAGTCCATTAAAATGGCTTTTCCATATTCTGGGACCACTATCACCTCTATATTAAAAAGTTAACAAATTAGCCCTCAAAATCTGAACTTTTTAGTTATCTATAGGTCATGTGGATCCAGTATGTCTATGAATAAATATAGGTAATTTTATGTGATCAGCAGTAATCTGTGATGCAGTTTGGCATCCTCCTGCTGACTTCAACTCAAAAATATTTCCCAGATCCATACATTCCTTGACCAAGAAACTGCAAAAACACTTGTGAATGCCCTAATCATCTCTCACCTTGACTATTGCAACTTCCTACTCTCCGGCCTCCCCTCTAGCACTCTTGCACCACTCCAATCTATCCTAAACTCTGCTGCCCGACTAATCCACCTGTCTCCATGCTATTTTCCATCCACTCCTCTCTGCCAAGCCCTTCACTTGCTTCCCATTGCCCAAAGACGCCATACATCTGTGACACGGTACTTACCTACATGCAACCTGTGATCTTCACAAGATCTCCTTCTCTACTCCCTTCTTATCTCTTCTTCCCACAACCACATACTAGATTCTTCCCATGCATCCCTCATACTATAGAACTCTCCATCCCAACACATCAGACTCTCACCCTCTGTGGAAACCTTCAAAAGGAACCTGAAGAATCACCACTTTTGACAAGCCTACAACCTTGCAATAACCCTCAGTCCACCAAACTGCGATATGATCAGTCCTACCCTCTCCTACTGTATCCTCACTCATCCTTTGTAGTCTGTAAACCCTTGTGGGCAGAGTTCTCTCTCCTCACCTACTGTATCCTCACCCATCCCTTGTAGACTGTGAGCCCTCTTGGGCAGGGTTCTCTCTCCTCACCTACTGGATTCTCACCCATCCCTTGTTGACTGTGAGCCCTCGTTGGCAGGGTCCTCTCTCCTCACCTACTGTATCCTCACCCATCACTTGTAGACTGGGAGCCCTCATGGGCAGGGTCCTCTCTCCTCACCTACTGTATCCTCACCCATCACTTGTAGACTGTGAGCCCTTGTGGGCAGGGTCCTCTCTCCTCACCTACTGTAATCTCACCCATCCCTTGTAAACTGTGTGCCCTCGTGGGCAGGGTCCTCTCTCCTCACCTACTGTATCCTCACCCATCACTTGTAGACTGGGAGCCCTCGTGGGCAGGGTGCTCTCTCCTCACCTACTATATCCTCACCCATCACTTGTAGACCTTGAACCCTTATGGGCAGGGTCCTCTCCCCTCCTGTACCTGTGTGTACCTTGTATTGCTCATGATTATTGTATTTGTATATGTTTGCCCCTTTCCACATGTAAAATGCCATGGAATAAATGGTGTTATAAATAAAAATAATAATAATAATAATAATAATAATATATTCACCTCACTGCTCACAAGTCCTCCCCCATAGCCCAAGAAAATCTCTCCACAAAAAAATCTAATAAATCAAGGACAATAGAACTATATAAACCTACAAAAAATATATACAAAATGCTTTTAAATAATAAAATATGACAAATGGTCTCAGGTCAGTATGAGCATGGAGATACCAGTCATGATAGGTATTATTATTATTATTATTATTATTATTATTATTATTATTATTATTATTATTATATTGGTAAAAAAAATCCAAAGAGGGATGATTTGAACTTTTTTTCCATAATTTTAAAAACTTTTTTCACATTTAACTGTATTTAGTAATCCTCATAGAGGGCTTGAAGCAGCAATTATCTTAAATAAGGTGATGAAAATCCGGGCACCACTTATCACAGGCTCTCATGAGCTGTTGCACTTACACTCTCCAGGAGCACAGTACAATAAAATTAGTTCCGGTGGTGCTCAATCCAACAGAAACAGTCAATAGAGATAAAGAGAGACAGATGGCTCTCACCGTTCTGAGCTTAGATTTAGTTTATTTTCAGGTTCAGGTGCAGATACATATGAGGGAGGGAGGGGCAGCGGTGACACATTGAGGACAGCGGCTGTTTCGCACTGAGTAGCTCTTCCTGTGGACCTGTGAAAGCGCTACCAATTGCAAAACAAACGCTGATGTCCATGAGTCTCCATTCCCCCTTAGGCTGGCTTCACACCACGGTGCAATCCGATCCGGGGCTGTCCAGTGTAAACCAGACAGCCCCGGACCGGTTTTTGGCTCCATAGTAGGCTATGGGGCCGGATGGAGCCGGATGGCAGAGAGGTTTTATCACTCCGGGACAATCCGGGAGAATACGGATTACTCTCTCCGGACATAAAAATGTTGCTTGCAACATTTTTTTGTCCGTGGAGAAAAATCTCCCCAATTTGCCGGATCCCGGATTCGCCCGGATCTTGGGCAATCCGGCGCTCCCTAAAATGGGAGCCTATGGGGCCAGATTGCCCCGGACCGGGAGGATCCAGGAACCGGACACTGGCAGCAGCACGCCGCTGTTCTTTCAGGACCACAGCTAGCACCATGCTAGCCGCGGTCTTGAAAAATCAGCAGCTGCGGCTGCAATTACAGCCATTCGGCTGCACACCGAACCAGAGGGCACATTTGGTTCTGTGTGCTGATCCGGTTCGGGGCTGTCAGGGTCATCCCGGACAACCCCGGACCGGGATGACACCGTGGTGTGAAGCCAGCCTTACATGAGTATCTTCACCTAAATATGAAAATAAAATAAACCAAAGCTCATAACGATGAGTGCCATCTGTCTCTCTTTATCTCTTGCGGCAATTATCCGATCACCTGTCCTGTGCATAGCAGTAATAATGATCTCCTATGACTGCCAGCTATGATCCAATGTTCATAGGAGGATCATTATAAAAGACACAGAGATCACCAGCAGGCATTCGATTGTCATGGCAATACATTGGTGCTTGATGATCACGTCACAGGCACGCTGATAGTCACATGAAACGATGCGCCCCCTTGCTGGGGTGTGTTAAATCTTGTTGTCACAGATTGACAACAAATGTGAATGCCTCAGCAGCTCTGCTTCACCTGCAGCTATGACAGGCATATGATGGCTGATAGAATCATCAGCCGCCATGTGCACAGAAAGGTGCAAGATCGGCATCAATGACAGAGACAGGGCAAAAAGTGTATCAAAAAGTCAATTATTAATATATATATATATATATATATATCTATTATAAAAAACCCGAAGGCCACTTCCTGAAAAGGCGAAGGCCACTTCCGTGACGGACTTCGCCCAGGGGCTGGTGACGTCATCCAGTGCAGGGCCCCCCTGCTACAGGCAGCGGCACAGGAACGTTCCGACCTCGGAAGTTCCGTGTGCCCTACAGCCTCTCCCCTCCACCCTCTGCTATTGCTGTCTGCCCAGAGGCCGCCCCTCATGTATCATGTCCTCAGCCCCTGCTCCACACATCAGTACACTGTCAGGAGGAGGCGCCCGGCAGTGCAGGGGTTACAGCCGAGCCTCCAGTGTGTGCGGCCGGCTCCTCCCCGCTCTCCGCACACACATTCCGAATCCCCGGGTGCCCGGGCAGTGAGGAGGTGGCAGCGGCAGCACATGGCAGCCGGGGGGTAGCTGCACTGACAGGAGGTGGCTGACACTGGAGGCTGACACCCGGGATCATGCTGCACAGCGCAGTCTCCACGCCCGCCTTCTCCACAGCTCCGCACTGCTGACACCGGGGGACACCGCGCTCAGCACCGGGAGGGGACGCAGAGGTGAGAGCCGAGCTGCAAGGGATTAACAGGTCCTCTGCATCCTCTGCCCCCTCTGCCACCTGTCCTCTGCCCCCTGTCCTCTGCGTCCTTTGCCCCCTGCCCCCTCTGTGTCCTCTGCCCCCTGTCCTCTGCCCCCTCTGTGTCCTCTGCCCCCTGTCCTCTGCGTCCTCTGCCCCCTCTGTGTCCTCTGCCCCCTGTCCTCTGCGTCCTCTGCCCCCTCTGTGTCCTCTGCCCCCTGTCCTCTGCCCCCTGTCCTCTGCCCCCTCTGTGTCCTCTGCCCCCTCTGTGTCCTCTGCCCCCTGTCCTCTGCCCCCTCTGTGTCCTCTGCCCCCTGTCCTCTGCCCCCTCTGTGTCCTCTGCCCCCTGTCCTCTGCCCCCTCTGTGTCCTCTGCCCCTGTCCTCTGCCCCCTCTGTGTCCTCTGCCCCGTGTCCTCTGCCCCCTGTCCTCTGCCCCCTCTGTGTCCTCTGCCCCCTGTCCTCTGCCCCCTGTCCTCTGCGTCCTCTGCCCCCTCTGCGTCCTCTGCCCCCTCTGTGTCCTCTGCCCCCTGTCCTCTGCGTCCTCTGCGTCCTCTGCCCCTCTGTGTCCTCTGCCCCCTGTCCTCTGCCCCTCTGTGTCCTCTGCCCCCTGTCCTCTGCCCCCTCTGTGTCCTCTGCCCCTGTCCTCTGCCCCCTCTGTGTCCTCTGCCCCCTGTCCTCTGCCCCCTCTGTGTCCTCTGCCCCTGTCCTCTGCCCCCTCTGTGTCCTCTGCCCCTGTCCTCTGCCCCCTGTCCTCTGCCCCCTGTCCTCTGCCCCCTGTCCTCTGCGTCCTCTGCCCCCTCTGTGTCCTCTGCCCCCTGTCCTCTGCGTCCTCTGCCCCCTCTGCGTCCTCTGCCCCCTCTGTGTCCTCTGCCCCCTGTCCTCTGCCCTCTGCGTCCTCTGCCCCCTGTCCTCTGC
Organism: Allobates femoralis; assembly: GCA_033576535.1. Lineage (NCBI taxonomy): Eukaryota > Metazoa > Chordata > Amphibia > Anura > Aromobatidae > Allobates > Allobates femoralis. The sequence goes on from JARQOC010000004.1 coordinate 17,141,047, forward strand.
CCCTGTCCTCTGCATCCTCTGCCCCCTGTCCTCTGCCCCCTCTGTGTCCTCTGCCCCCTGTCCTCTGCCCCCTCTGTGTCCTCTGCCCCCTGTCCTCTGCGTCCTCTGCCCCTGTCCTCTGCCCCCTGTCCTCTGCGTCCTCTGCCCCTGTCCTCTGCCCAGCCGCCTCTGCCCAGCCGCCTCTGCCCCCTGTCCTCTGCCCAGCCGCCTCTGCCCCCTGTCTTCTGCCCAGCCGCCTCTGCCCCCTGTCCTCTGCCCAGCCGCCTCTGCCCCCTGTCCTCTGCCCAGCCGCCTCTGTCCTCTGCCCACGCCGCTGCGCTGACCACTCTGCCCACGCCGCTGCGCTGACCAATCTCACCGCACTCACTGCTAACCACTGAGCCACCGCACTCACTGCTAACCACTGAGCCACCGCACTCACTGCTAACCACTGAGCCACCGCACTCACTGCTAACCACTGAGCCACCGCACTCACTGCTAACCACTGAGCCACCGCACTCACTGCTAACCACTGAGCCACCGTATACTGTGCTACCCACAGAGCCGCCTGTATACACACAATTCATTTCACCGCACTCCCGTAACTATTAGTAAATAAACTATATATGGATTCTAGACTACCCGATTCTTTAGAATCGGGCCGCCATCTAGTATATATATATACATAAAAAGCTAAACAGCACTCAAGGTCTAGTCTGAACTGGTGCAAGCTGCAATACTAAACAATATACAGAAAAAAGTTTACAGCAGCACTCAGTCACTACCAATCATGTATATGTACATATAGATAGATAGAAGGCCTATGCATTTGAGAAAATATATAAAAAACATGCGTTTTTTTTTTTTTTTTAAACTCGAATTTTTGGATTTTTTTTTTCTGTACATTGTCCAGTATTGCAGTTTGCATCAGTTCAGACTAGACATTGAGTGCTGTTTAGCTTTTCTGGGTTTCTATATAATTGTTGGAGTTACTGGCTCCTCAGCTTTACTCTGCTCCCCCATTGACCCCAGGTGGTCTTTGATTGAAGTGAGTCCTCCCACTTCCCATAAAAATTATAAAAATGGAGGCTTAGCTAAGTCCAAGGAAAGAGTGGCATGGTAGGACAGGGACCCATCAGATCTAAGGTCACCTTGCCGCGGTTGATGGGCAAACAGGTATTGGCCAATATTTGTACTAAGAACCTTACCTTACAAAGATAAAATATCCCAAAAAAATCCCAAAATTATTATTATTTTTTTAAATGCATGTTTTTATATTTTTATACACACATGATTGGCAGTGACTGAGAGCTGCTGTGAGCTTGTTTCTGTATATATATATATATATATATATATATTCTCTCCCTCTCTCTCTATATATATATATATATATATATTCTCTCCCTCTCTCTCTCTATATATATATATATATATATTCTCTCCCTCTCTCTCTCTCTATATATATATATATATATATAGATAGGTAGATACATAGATACATAGATACATAGATATATATACATAGAGAGAGAGAATAAAAAAAATGAAGAAACAACACAAAATATCAAGAAGTTGTAGACCTTTATTGACTGTGGCCATGCCATATAAAAACTATATATAAATATATATATGCACATATACAAACTAAAAATGGACGGCAGCACACACCAGTATAGAAGAAAAAAATGTCTACTTACAGTATTTATTCACCCTGAACTGCAACGTTTCAGCTATCCACTTGTCTTTTCTCAACCTGCTTGAGAAAGGTTAGTGGATAGCCGATGCTCAGTGGCACATAAATCCTTCTTTACTTAACTTTAATCCAGTTGAAGAACCTTGAAACGAGAAGTAGGAATTAAAAATATCCACTGAGCATAATGTGTTATGTTTTGCAGGTGATGAAGATGATGAATACATCCCAGATGCTGATATTGTTTCGAGAACCGAGTTTCCAGAGTCCTGGTTCTGGAAAATAGAACAGATGACAGAAAGACCTGATAATAATGGGTAATTCTGCTGTAAATTCTAGTAGAGTTTGCTGTCACTTAGAGTCATAGAGGATGAGAAGAATTGTAGGTGGACTCCTCTCGCAAAGGCCATGTTACAATGAAGAGGTAAAAAATGCTTGTACCATGTTAGCCAGTAGATAGAAAAATATTGGAATCTGAGAGTCCTCAGTGGTTGATAATTTTTAATGGCGAACTGAAAAGATGGTAAAGATAAAGATATCTGCCTGATGAAGAGGCCACAGTGTCTCGAAAGCTTGCTATGTTTACTATCTTTTCAGTTAGCCATTAAAAGTTATCAACCACTGAGGACTCTCAGATTATAATATTTTTTATGCTACAGTGTTCACTTTAGGACATGGTCATATCTCAAAAGTCAAACATCAGAAACACTGTCTGATACCTGACAAACCACCAATGAGAATGGTCATATCTCCAAGTATGAGAACTGAGAACTGACAACTGACAACTGATAACTGACAACCGAGAACTGATAACTGACAACTGATAACTGACAACTGAGAACTGACAACTGAGAACTGACAACTGATAACTGACAACTGATAACTGACAACTGATAACTGACAACTGACAACTGACAACTGACAACTGATAACTGACAACTGATAACTGACAACTGATAACTGACAACTGATAACTGACAACTGACAACTGATAACTGACAACTGACAACTGATAACTGACAACTGATAACTGATAACTGACAACTGACAACTGACAACTGACAACTGACAACTGATAACTGACAACTGACAACTGATAACTGACAACCGAGAACTGATAACTGATAACTGACCAGTTGTCAGTTCTCAGATCTCAGTTCTCAGACTTTGAGATATGACCATTTTCATTGTCATTTCCGAGGCATCAGACAGTATTTCTGATGTTTGACTTTTGAGATATGACCATGTCCTAAAATGAACACTGTACCATGTAGCTGCTGAATGGGATTTTTCTTTCCTAGATATAAGAGGGAGGGGGAGGGATCAGCTTACAGCCAAAAGGCATGACCATAGAGAAGGAAAAAACAAAACAAACCCAAATAGTGACGCAGTGCTGCACACATCAATCATCTGCTGCCCTATTTTCTGGGAGTTTTATGACACTTTTCTCTGCAATCAAACATGGAATCATTCAAGTAAAGGTATAATTGCACTCAGCATCTAGTGCCTGGCTTCACTTTATAGTCCTGCTGTTTGGTTCCCTTTAACACCCCAAACTATGTATATATAACAGCCCAGAAGGAGAACCAAGGCAAACGTGCATCGGGGTAAAAGTACAGGGATACTGAAATACGTTTCTCTACCATCACAGATTTAAAGTATTTTTTCCTTTTTCATTGCTGTTTTTTCACTTTCTACCATGTGTTACTGCGTCAATACTCTAATGGAAAAGGACCTACCTCCATCATTGATCTGATACAAATGCTAATTAATGGGCATAGATCAATATAATTTCGCTGCTGTACATCAGGTCTTAGTGATCTATTGTGCAATGTAAGAGGGAAATTCCCCGGGCAGAGAGATTCTCTGTAACCTTTAAGAACATTAGCTTTTACTGGCCATTGACATTTCTTCACCACCTATGGTTTTTCATTTCCATAGAATTTCGACCAAGGTGCTTAACCTCTTCTTGAAAGATTCGATCACTACTTGGGAGGTCCTGGCTGTGAGTCTCGCTCACAATAAAGGTGGGAACCATAATACCCATCTGTATCTTCAGAGATATTTGAAATTAAAATACATATATATACTCAATATTGCTCTAATAATCTAAAATTCAAACTGCTATATCTGGCAGTGACCATAAAAATATTTTTCTCATGTTTTTACTTTAGGGTATTCAAATATATGAGAAAATGGCAGAAATTGGCCATCATATACTGTATCTAGAATTAGATAAGCATACATTTATTCAATTTAATCTTAAAAGCCAAACATTTAAAAGCAGTCTAAGGATGTCCTGAAAGCCTACAAGAATAGTCATACACACTGACGAGCAAAAGGGTAACAATGTTTTAGAGCTTTTGTGTTTCATCCACACTTACAGCTTTGAGCGTGAGACTACCTTCATTTTATGAACAATCATCTTGGCTATCTCATACATAAATTTGTCATGCAACTATTTAGGATATGATTAGTTGTTCAGGTCCTTGTCATGTCATTTCATTGTTACTGTTTTGCTCCGGATGTTTAAAACATCTTTTTCTTCTGGTGTACAACAAATTACAATCTGTATTCACATTCCCTAATAGCGCAGTGTCTTATTAGGTTGATTTCTAAGCAAAAGGTCACTTGTTTAACTTGAGGAGTAGCCATGAAAAAGATTTCCTAAGAAAAGAGAAACAGTATCATCTAACTCACTGATAGAGGTCTCTCATCCAAGAAAATGCCAAACTGCATTATGCAAGTGCCATGACAATTGGAAGAATACCAAATGAAGTCCATTCAAAAGCCAAGAGGTGGATTTCCAGGCAAAATATTGGAGTCAACAAATTAACTCTTCACAAAGGTCTATCAGTTCTGGTGACAATATGGCTAGTGGAGGAGGGTTGTATCTTCATAATAGTGAGATCACAGATATCATGAATGTAGCGTGCAATTGTGAATTTATACAAGTCTGAAATGGTGGCCTGAAAAAAAGGTGAAGAAGCCAAACTTCAATATCATCGTAAAGGCCCCGTTACATCGGAAACATCTCCGGCAACATCGCGGCAACTCAGGGGCGTGACGAAGTTGCAGCAACATCGCCAGTGAGTTGCCCGTGTAACAGGTTGATATCAACAGCGATAGTTGCTTCAGAACATCGCCTGGTTTCAGGACAATGTCCTGAAACCAGGCGATTGTTGCTCAGGCGATCTGGCAGAATCGCCCAGTGTGACACCGCAACTGAGATGTTGAAAGCAACTTGCCCCATTCAGTCCAATGTTAACGATCGCTGCCAGGGTTGAATTTAACCATGTCAGTGATAGTTGCTTTCAACATCGCTGCTGCGTTGCCGGCGATGTCTCCCGTGTAACAGCAGCATAGCGATCTTGGCTAGCGGCCTAAAACGTGTGCACTCCTGTGAGTTGCCGGCGATTTTGCCGGAGATTTTCCCCGCTAACGGGGCCTTAAGAAGCATCAGCTCGAGGCTGCAAAAAAATACAAAAATTGGACAGTAGAAGATTGGAAACATGTGATTTGGAGTGGTATGATGAAAGGATAGACTAACTCAGATAGATGCAAATGGGTTGGGTAGAAACAAGGGGAACAGGGGCTATGGGATCAATAAATATGCAAATAGAGTCCATGGAGCCTCGTTTAGGAATCTAAACACAGGATTAGCCAGATATCCCTTAATATGGTGGTTATGGTGGTCTCCTCAAGGAGCCACCCCTTGGCTGGGTCCTTTCCTGGAGGGATAAGTCCTGTGTTTGTGACTTCTAAACGAGGCTCCACGGACTCTATTTGCATATTTGTAATTCCCAGGGGGCAACGCGCCTAGGAATTCACTGTGTTCAGCGCTTTAGCCGACTGCCCGCAGTGTTTTCTTGGACTGGTCTCCCTGATATCAGTGATTGCTTCGTGATATTGGATCAATAAAGTGGTAGAACTGTCAAGTTTAGTGGAGGAAGCCTGATGGTATGGGGTTGTTTCACAGCCAAAATCCTTGGACAATTTACCAGGATTGATGGTGGTCTCAATCCTGAGCTATAAGTTAGTATCCTACAAGTTGTTACTTTCTACAATTGAATACTACAATGAATACTATGAGTATGAAAAAGATGACATAATGTTCCCGCAGGACAACAAGTGGAAGTATATGTCGATATTGGCGAAGAAAAATAAATGGCTCAATAACATTGAAGTAGAGGTGCTGGATTTGGCCCCCATAGTCCTTAAGGTGGGGTCACACGGGGCGATCTCGCCGCGACATCGCCGCAAAGTGACGTCACAAGCGATGTCGCGGGCAATATTGCAAGTGCGTGGCGCTGTGTGACAGCGCGACGCAACTGCAAATTATCGCTGGTCGCAGGTTGACAGGTTTATGAACATGTTCATAAACCTGTCAACCTGCGACCAGCGATTAGGCTGGATCGCGCCGTCTGACACTGTTGGCGGCGCGATCCAGCCTATATCGCAGCGTTACTGAGCCATCGCTCGCTGGGCTGAGCCCAGCCCAGCGAGCGATGGCTCGCCCGCATCGCCGCCGCGTCACCGGCAACGTCGTGCCATGTGACAGCTGGCCTGCGATGTCGGAAGCGAGCGGGCACCCGCGCATCGCTTCTGACATCACAGGCCAGATCGCCGCGTGTGACCCCACCTTTAGACATCAACCCAATCGAACACTTGTGAGTAGACTTAAAAAAAAGTTGTGTACATTCCCAAGTGGGGCCATGATTATGCACTAACATTGGGAATGTGTAGAAGAGACGTGGGATCAGATTTCAGTAAAGACTTGAATCTGATAGAGTGCATAACCAGAAGGATTCAGACAGAGTTGAAAGCCAAAGGTGGATTAACAATGTTAACAAAATAAAACTTTAAATTTAGATTTTTAGGAGAATAACAGTAACAACGCAGTGGCATGAGAGGGATCTGTACAACTAATAATATGCAAAATAATTGCAAATTAATATATGAAATAGCCAAGATGATTGTCAATAAAATGAAGACAGTCTCAGACTCAAAGCTGTGATAGATGATGAGATATGGAGCCTGAAAGTCAAAGGTTCAAAACATCATTACACTTTTGCTCATCAGTGCATATAGAGCTTTAAACCTTAACTTTCGGAACATTCCAATGAAAATCCAATTTACACTCAATAATCTGATGCAGATTGGCTGTAAATCTAAATGACAATAAATACAGTAAGAAAATATCACCACTATACTTCACTGAAAAACTACCACCATGTTGCGGTTTTGTCCTGAACCAACGCGTTTGATGCTGATGACATGAGTATAGAATAAGAAGTATTAAGTTTAGACTAATGTACAGTATACATTAAGGTATCAACAGGTTTTCTGCCTTGTATGCAGGTATCTGTATTGCCAAGCCTCATGAGATCCAGGTATTGAAAGACTTCTTTATTGATATGAAGCTCCCGTATTCAGTGGTAAGAAATGAGCAGGTGGAAATTCGAGCCGTACTGTACAACTATGGCCAGGACAAGATCAAGGTAAGAAATTACTTCTTTGATTACCTTGTCTCTACGAGCAACTTCCAACTTTTATTAGCCAATAATATTTATTAGATGATAATAGACAAAATCCATGCACATTTAACAAGTGATGAAAGAACTCTTTAAAATTTTAAGCTTGAAAATTGACTCGAAATGAGTCAGAAAATTCTATATATAGAATACACTCTTGCAAATCCAAAGTCCTTTTTTCATGGACTCTTTGGGTCTTTCTAAACCCTAGAATATACTGAATGAAGTGTAAAATAAAATGTAATAAAATAATACTCACTTAGCCCCTTTCACATCAGCGGTTTTCGCTGATCGCGGCAGTTGCGGTGAAAAAAACGCAACTGCCGCAATTACCGCATAACGGCTGCACTTGCGGTTCACTTGCGGCAAGCCACATACAATGTCTATGGGTCTTGCGGCAAGTGCGGGAGGTGCGGCAGCGAAAAAAACGAGGCATACCGCGTTTTTTTTCGCGACCGCACCTGCCGCAAGTGCCAAAACCGCACTTGCCGCACCTGCCGCACACTTACCGCAAGCCCCATAGACATTGTATGGGGCTTGCCGCAAGTGAACTGCAAGTGCAGCCGTTATGCGGTAATCGCGGCAGGTGCATTTTTTTCACCGCAACTGCCGCGATCAGCGAAAACCGCTGATGTGAAAGGGGCCTTATTCACTTACCTGACATTCAGCTCTCCCCAGTCTCTTCTTACTTCTCCATACCACTTGACATTTTCTTCCTCCATCTTCACTTTGCCTTGGGGCTTCTGGAATTGAATAGATCTTCAAAGTCACGAAGCATATTGTCAAAGTGTTCCTTACCCAAAGCACTAATTAAACCTAAACCTTTGGAAATACACATCGTGATTAGAGATGAGAGAGTACTAAAATGTTCGGGTGCTCGATGCTCTGGCCGAGCATCCCAAGATACTCGTGCACTCAGCCAGAGCACCGAGCCCAATGTAAGTCAATTAGTGACAGGCTCCGCCCACAGACTTCCGGTTATAAAACGAGCGTTTCTGGGAAAGGGCGGGAGGGTGGGCTTTTTCAAATTGCCACAGCATACAACACCTTGCTGTGCCCCCCAGAGGAACCCTAACAATCAATCTGCTCTCTGTGAGGAGCAGCTCACTGTGTGCACTGAAGGGAGCTGTGTATTTGGGTCAGTTCGATAATTATTAGCAAGGAGTCCGAGCATCTCGGCGGTACTCGGTGCTCGTCAAGCATCCTGAGTACCGGGATACTTGTGCGAGTAACGAGTAGCGCCGAGCATACTCGCTCATACCTGATCGTGATGTATTTTTTTGTCACCACTTTTCCGACCCTCTACCATTTACCAACTATTTTGGTGGATTGGTACAAAAAAAAGTCTTCAGTAGAATCTGAACTGTCCATAAACTTCAAGTCAAATTAAATTTGACTCAAACTTATTTGTTTGCCTACTTTTAATGTCTACTCACTTTTGTTTAGATTAATATTGGTATGGTAACATGTATTGCTTAATACAGATACATTGTTCTTTATCTGCCTAGTATTCTCTATACAGCTTACTCTATTACAAAGCTTCCATGTGATCAATCTTTTGCATTTCCATACTACTTTTCAGATTTTATCCAATATCGTGGACTGCAGCAAAATGTCTGAATGAGTCAATACATTGGTCCAGAATGGTGTTGAGGCCGCAACACCATTTTGGACCAATATATTGACTCATTCAGACATTTGATGCAGTCTACAGTATTGGTTTAAAAAATACGGTACCAAACACTTTTCAGATTGTCTTAATGTCTGAACTTTTAATGTCGTCTTCCTCTTAGGTGCGAGTGGATCTAACCCACAATCCAGAGTTTTGCAGTTATTCTACAGCCAAAGCAAAATATCGTCAGTCTGTAGAAATTAAGTCTCAGTCTTCTGTGGTCGTTCCTTTAATAATTATTCCTCTAACTTTGGGTTACCATGACATTGAAGTGAAGGCTGCCGTTTTTGGACAGTTTGTGTCAGATGGTGTCAAAAAGAAGCTGAAAGTTGTGGTAAGTATGGTACACTACATAAAGCGTCTCCATTTGGGAGAGGTGAGAGGTCGCTGGTTACTAATCACGATTAAATCCATCCTAAAAACATATGAAGGTTTGGATAAGAAAAAAATCTCCCGTTCCATCACCTCCATTCCAAATTGTGTTCAATCAATCAAGATTTAGCTGTGTTAGTAAAAGGTTGAAAATAGTCCCAAAAGAGGAGACATGCTGCTCAGTGTACCATCCAGGTTTAGAAGAGTGGTCTCGGACTTTACCATTGATGACCTATGTTTAGGTTAGGTCATCAATGTCCGATTGATAGGGGTGTAACACCTGGCACCCCCACCAATGAACTGTAACAAGTGATACCAACCAGAACTACTGAGTTAAAGAGTTTCACAGCACAGCTTTGCCAGCAGAATCGTGGCTGTAGCTGGGTACTACACATTCACTACCTATTGTTTTGAATAGCCATGGATATACAGTACCCAGTCGTGGACACTATCTAGTTGACAGACCTGTGCTGCACAGCTCTGTAACTGAGTAGGTCTGGCTGACAGCATTACTGTGAACAGCTGATTGGAGGGGGTGACAGGTGTCACACCCACGCTGATCAGACATTGATGACCTATCACATGCTTCTGCTTGATCTGGATCTGGGTCCTTTGACTCCCAGCAGTCAGTTAAAATACCAGTTCCTGCAAAAATTCCATTCAGATAGCTGTGTTTGGGCTTAATAGTAAGTCTGTAGGTCCATAGACAACTCTGTGAAAGTGAAATTGCCAATCAGTACACTTACTAGTGAGTATGTACACAGGTCTGTGCACATTACTAATGGAGGGGTTATGGACTTTATATTGGTGGAGGTCTTAGGATCCAGACTCCATTGATCATCAGCACTGTGCAAAGCTTGTCATAAATTAATACTTTTATGTAATGAAAGGTATGCTTTAAGTAGGTTGAGTTAAGGAGGTTGTCCACTACTTTGACTACCCTTTATCATTCGCATGTTCCATTCTATAATAATAGAAAAGCCTATACTAACCTCCAGTGTCAGCATGGTTCTAGGAATAATTGAACTCATGTTTCCAGGACCCATATTACATTATTATGACACATGGGCCCCAAGACCAATCACTGCAGACTTCCTTATCTCCGCCTTCTGCTGCAGCTCTCACTTCCTGTAAATTACTTAACTGTCCAAAGGCGGAGAGAAGGAATCCGGCGATGATTAATTGCGAGGCTCTTGTGTCATAACAATTTCATATTAGCCCAGTGAACGTGAGTTATGACATTGCTGGAACCACACTAGTATGGGAAGTGAGTATAGATTTTCTTATTTTTATGTGGGTGCACATAGGTAATGATAAAGGGTTGTCCAAGTAGTGAACAACCCCTTTAAGAGGTAAGCACAAGAATTTTAGTTTTTCAAAAACTTGGCTACAGATAGAGAAAAAGTAGATGATGTTAGGCAAAGCAGATAGACACTCACCACTCTATTGTAGTTACTGTATGTGAAATAGATGTCACAAGAATTAAAATATAATTGGGTGTCAGCTCCAAGGAGCAAAGTGATCAAAGACCTAGAAAGAAAACCATGAAGTAGTAGTATCCTTGTCTACTCTACAAATAGATCATTGATAATAAGTCATTGAATTTATTTTTGATATCTCATCCACTGGTACACAAATTATTTATACATTTATTCTGTCTTTCAGCCAGAAGGTGTTCGTTTGACAAAGAATATAAAACAAGTGACATTGGAACCACAGACAAAAGGAAAAGGTAAATCCAATGTTCCCAACTATAAATGATGTAGAAGGCAAAGGGAGTAGAGTATTACATGACTGAATAGAATCTGACTACACATTGGGTTTATTTGTTGTCTGTTACCATGGAAAATCATTGGTCAACACCAGAGCTGTAGTCATTTGATGGTAGAATATTAATGATAAAGACCATTTGCAAAGTTGCTTCATATTTTTTTTATTTAGATATATCTAAAAAATGGCAATAGGCTTCAAGAATACACATCAAATTTAGTGTTGGTAGATAAGAATCCTAAGAGTAGGCATATATACTTTAATTATTACAATGATATTCAACTGTCTGATGAAGGTCTTTCAAACTAGAGTTGAGTAAGACCCAAGACAACTTTTATTATATTATATCTTTAAAGCTACCAATAATAACATTCCCTGTCATTAAATTGCATGAGTAATGTTTCTACTGCATGAAATATATGTTTTCTTTTTTACTACATATGTGCACACTAGTCATAGAAGGACCTGTTTTCCTTTAATAGATGGTGTTCAGGAAGAGCTTGTGTCGGCATTGGATGTGATAAACATTGTGCCGAAGACAGAAGTTGATACAATTGTGACCATCCAAGGTGAGTACTTTTGCACTTGATTACCTTTCAGAATGTATTTGTTCTTGACCATGCTGTTCCTTCTATCTGCTCTGACATCATTTATCTAAGTCATATTGGTCTATGGAACCCTACGAGATAATAGTATTGGATGAGACTCACTTGTCCCCTACAATGACTCAACCATACAAAAAGTTTGGCCAAATGCTCATTAAAACATGGACTTATGAGGTGGCCATTTATTCACTTCTTTGTTAAAGACAACAAGAAAACAACCTAGTGACTAAACATTAAAAGCCACAGACTTCTAACGAACATAAGCCATTAAATAAAAATCACATCAACCTCTAATCTGAAGTCTTCAATTAATATGTGATCTATGTTATTATGTTTGGGAAGTAATAAAGAGAAATATTTGGCACTGCTCACTTGTGTGCAAAACAATATTATCTCAGATACAGGTTTGAAGCCTCCTTGGATTGGGGTTCTCCAGGTGCTCGCTTTCTTGTAGAATCCAAATAAACCAAAAGCGAGATGGAACAAAGCGGCATTCCGGTATCAATAAAATGTATTAAATTTATTCATCAATTAAAAGTATAAGGTCCAGAGAGAGAGCATAACAGGGCCACAGGGACTGTTGTTGCGGTATCGGTAGAAGCGTTTCAATAACGCAAAACAGGCTGTTGTGCCTGTGGCCCTGTTATGCTCTCTCTGGACTTTAGGCTTTTAATGAATAAATAAATTCAATACATTTTATGGATATCATAGGGCTGCTTTTTCATTCTTGCTTTTGGTCTATGTTATTATGTTTACCCATTCTTGGAAAATATCTAGTAAAATATCTTTTAGCCATCACTTTAAACCCCTTTAATAAACTGAAAACCATCTTGAAATTGACTTGTTTGCCTTTTAGATTTACATGGTTACATTGGTTGAAAGTAGACATGGGTCTATCAAGTTTAACCTTTTTCAATATTAGAGAATAACTGTCTTGATTCCTCCACTCAGTGATCGGGGCATGCTATGTTGTCGGTCAGGTGAGTGCAGGTCAATCGTCAAATCCAGAGCCGGGAAATGCTGAGCTGTCAGTGTTTTGAGCTCAGTAATTCAATCCTATACTAGGAGGTACTGGCAGGTGCTGAGTTTATGCAGTTGTTCCCAGTTCCTTGTTGTTGCCCAACTATTTAGCTGAGTAGCTTAACCCAGAACACTGCTAGTCTTAGCATTCGGCTCAGTAGTGCTTCTTGGTCTGTTATTTATTATTTATTTATTTATTATTATTAATAGGTATTTATATAGCGCTATTAGGATACATGGCGCTTTACAATTTGGAGGGTAGACAAAGACAAGTGGTCGAGGACGACCACAAACGGCGACAGACGATGACAGATCACAATTAGTCATACGGGTACAATAGGGCCGGGTTATCTGATCTTGATATCCTGATCTATTGCTGCCTAATCCCAGACCTCATGTGACCTTCTTTTGCCTTGTCCTTTTGATCTGATCCTCTATGTTCCAGGACTGCTATCTGACTATGCCTCTGCCTTTCCCCTTAATATACAATGTGCTTCCATGGAATCTAACCTTAAAACGCTTGACTACCCAGACTCATGACTTGTCTATGTAGTACTTTGTCATGGTAGTGACTAGCATCACAAAAATGTTATAAACCTGAACCACTAAAAACCACAAATGTCCCATGGTTGACTCTCTTTAAATATTTAGCAGTCATCTCGATATATTGTTTTCTTTTAACAAAATACCAACACAGTAACTTTTACAAGAGTCAGCATTTCTAGATTAGAGTTTTCTTACCTTTTTATGTTTAAATTTAACTTCAGGAAACCCAATTGCTCAAATAGTAGAGGATGCCGTAGATGGCTCTAATCTCAACCGTTTGATTGTTGTTCCACGTGGTTGTGGGGAACAGAACATGATCACTATGACTCCCACTGTAATTGCAACCATTTACCTTGATGCCACGAAGCAGTGGGAGAGAATTGGTATGAATCGTAGAGAAGAAGCCCTAAAGAACATCAGGCAGGGTAAAGTAATTCAAAAAGCAAAAAATATTGAAGAACTAGTTAAAAAATGTTAAATGTTCTCTATGTTTTATTAATTTATTTGTGTATTCAAATTATTAATGAGTTCATAGTAAAAGTTATATACAGCAGAAAGAAAATCCAATTTGTAAATGTTATTTGATCAGTCATTACACAATTAAAAAATTAAAATAAAATGTTTCTATTGAAAACAAAATCAAAAATAAAGGAGAAAATCTTGCACTAATTTGCAAAGTTAGCTAGATGCAAAAAAATGTTTGACAGTGCAATATTAGCTTTTGTGTGTTACCTAGAACATTTCTTAATTTTGGCATTTTGATTATAGATTTGTGAGTCAGAGTGTTTAAAAAAAACCTGTCACATGAAAAAGTGCTTTTAACCTGCGAATATAGGGTTAATCTGCTGGTTAATTGCATGTGGAACCTGCCTGTTGCCTGCACATCCAAGCCACATGCTGCGAGAAAATGAACTTTTAAGGGGTTGTCCGTGCTTTTCGTAAAATATCTGTATGTATCTAGGCTGCAAAATGCTAACAGTTTGCAATTTGCACTGTTAGCATTTTGCATTGTTATCTAGATATCAGCATCCTGTGTGTGTGGACGAGCAGCTCACCCCCCATCTAGAGGTGTGCTTGTTTTTGGAGACTGGTTGTAACATCAACACTGGTCATTCACATCCAGACTCCAACAAACCCTTCCCATAGTCCAACAGGCCAACCCCAGGCACCCAACAAGACCACACCAGACTCCCAACAAGCCCTCCCCAGTCAAGAGCAGGACCCCAGAGTCTCCAATAGGATCACTCCCATTCACCTATGTAGACTCTGATTGTGATTGAACCACATTGCACTGAGTGGTCATCTCCTTCTCTCTGCAAAACTGCCGAAGCAGCCCCTCTGTGAAGGAGATGACATGTGCAGTGCTGCGATGTGCGTTCATTCTTCTTCCCTGTGCCTACACTGTCACTGAACTGATCCTCCTCTCTGTATTACTGCCACTGTCGCCACCTCTGTGAAAGATATGAGCGCTCATACACCGCAGTACTGGTTCAACTCCTTCTTTCTGCATAATGCAGATTTTCTTTTTTTTTTCTTGGTTCAATTGGTGTTAAGACAGCTGTCAAGATTAAAAATTGTCATATTACATATCAAACATTTCAGGAGAAAAAGGTTTTCAAAATCATGCTTAAATCATTTTACTTTAAAGAGGTTTTTCACTACTAATGTGATCTCCTCTATTTTGTGCTAACTCTTCCTAACTAATACTTTCCTAATATACTTCTACTATCAACCCTGTTCCTGTAAGCTTATCGCTAAGAGGATTGTAAATACCTTTATTGATGTTATAACTTTCATCGTTCCGTGTTGCAGACTAGATTCAGACCAACTGAGCAGGTCACGTCACTAGTAGTAGTTGACTGGAGAGTAAAATGTGATCTGGGCATGCATGTCTAGACTGCTGTCACCCAGAGAGGAAGCCTCCCCCAAACCAGTGACGTGTCGTGCTCTGTTTGTCCGAATATGGTCTGCAGCCCAGAAGGGTATTAGCTACAATGACAATAAATGTTTTTATGAGCCTCTTAGAGATCAACTTTCAGGAGCAGAGTAGATAGCAGAAGTATATTAGGTAAGTGTTAGTTAGTAAAACTTAAGATAAAAGAAACAGGTTCACATTAGTATTAGAAAACCTCTTTAATGCTTGACCAAAGAAGTTCAAAGTCAACTATTTTATCTATTGGAATTATTTATATATTTTAGACTCTTGTATGGAGTTGTATAAAACTGTTACCAGCCATATATACTTTTTAATAGTTTTTCTACTGTGATGATGTGGCCCCTTGCCGGGTGCATCTCATGGGTTATCGGTGCAGGTCTCTGTTCACATGGGCCGGTTTTCCTGTGTGTGTGTGATGTGTGAAACATGTCCAGTGTACAGTGGGTTAACAGCTGTAGGGTTTTCATGAGCCAAATGAGCGGCTGTGTCTGAACCTGTGTATGAGTGCTTTGCTGGGCTTAACCTGAATGGTGCACAGAGGGTTAATCACATCTCAGGTCTTTGTGTGAGTGAGATGTGCTGATTGACTCACTGTGTTGCAGCTGTGCGAGAGGCAGCCTGGATAAGAACCTGCCAGGTGTCTGAGTGAGGAGAGGACGTTGGGAGTCAGAAGTCCAGACCACTGCCATGTGAAGAGGTGCTGGAAGTGATCCGTCCCGGTGGGGGAAGTGATGGGAGCCTGCCAGCTCCATGCCGGTGGCACAAAGATGCGTGCATGCCAGCAAGTGTCCAGGACCGAGGACGGCTCAAGGGCCAGGCGGTCATATGTGTGATGAGGACCGAGGATGGCTCAAGGGCCAGGCGGTCAGATGTGCGGTGTGAGAGACCGAGTACGGCTCAAGAGCCAGGCGGTCACAGCCGACTTTGGGACTGACTGAGTGAGTCATGATATGGTCCCGTTGATCCATATGTTTGTGTCCCAGATCCCGTTGGATCTGTGGTGGTCTCGTGTGTACTGAGTGACAGCGTTCCTGTTACTATTGTGGGCCCTGAGTATGTAGCATATTGGTTTATGTAAAAATGCCATGAATGCTGTGTCATGCGTGAGTCATAATGGTTCATGAAAAAGTGCCATGTGTGATGACTCGTGTGCAATAGGATGGGGAATGATCCCTGTCAGGGTGATAGCCGTCTTTAGAACCAGACTGAGGTCTGCAAGGGTCGGTGGGTGACGCCTTGAAGTTCTGGGGAAAATGTATGTGAATGTCCTGTAATGTAATGTCATATGGGAATGTCATATAATGCAATGTAAGGATATGCATATTATATGTGAAAATGTAAAGGGTGTTGTGTGTTACCAGTGGTTTATGGCGTTAAATAAACTACTGTGTGTTATGTTATCCGTTAAAAAATGTAGTTGCTGCTGTCATTTTCCCCGTGCCAAGCAGGTTTCCCTGGGCGCTACCTCACATTACCTATGATATGATATATTAGTAATTAAAATAAGAAATATCTACTATTTATGCTAGAGGATATTTTGGCTTCATATCCTTACAGGTTATGTACAGCAACTTGTCTACCGTAAAGCAGATGGTTCCTATGCAGCTTTTGTACAAAGACCAGCCAGCACATGGTGAGTGCCTTCTGTATTGATGTAGGACATTTACGAATACTCAAAACCATGGACAAGAACATTTTATTTTATTCTAGGCATTTTAATTTCCAAAAGCCAACACCACATGAAAACATATTAGTTGAAAGCCAGTCAAGACACCAGTGAACTCAATATAAATGATATACAAGTATATACTCTCACATGGGTAAAGGGAGACATAAACCCTATTCCACTGAAGCCGCACCTATGCCCTACTGGTTTCCTTATAGAATAGAATGTCCCTGGCTCAAACATGGCTCCCTGAAAAGCTATTAAACCATTTCTTGTTCCTCCTAAGGAATTAGAGGGGTGGTCACTATACAATAACCAAGCATGAACAAACATAAAACGAGTACAACAAGTGGCCAAATGAAAATGAAGATGAAGGGAAGGCAAATGAGCAAACACAGAGTAAAATCAACACTGACCTCTTCCTAACAGGCAAAATTCATGGTTGCAGGGCTGGAATTCCTTAGTAGAAATCCACACAGAAATATAGCCAGCAGAAGGCATATATCAGGAGGGTATAAATAGTCACACCCAATATGTGATAGGACAGAGACAAGGCAAGTGAGTACCCGACCACAAAGGAAGAGAAACACAAAGAGAAAGAATCAATCAACATTTGGACAGAGACTAACCAGGCTATTAGTCAGCAGCGAAGGAAACTGACATTGCAGTACAAGGTCACCGGATCAAGTAACCCGAGGCATGACTATACACTGCTAACGATAGAACTAGATGTGTTAATAGTTTAGTATTAATAATTAAAAAAGGAAATCAACAAAAGAGAAATCTAAATGAATTCAATATTTGGTGACTGCCCTTTGCCGCAAGATAGCATCAGTTCTTCTAGAGAAGATGGCAGAGAAGATGTTCCACACATCTTGGACAACTAACCACAGATATTCTATGGATGTCATTTTTCTGTCTCTTCATGTTGCTCCAAACCTTGATGATGTTTAGGCCAGGGCTCTGAGGAGGCCATACTATCATCACTCACCTTGCCATATGTCTTTCAGAATAACTTCAAGGGCATCCAAGACTTGACATCTGAGCCTTATTGCTAAATTTAAAAACAATACTGAT
Source organism: Allobates femoralis (assembly GCA_033576535.1). Taxonomy (NCBI): domain Eukaryota; kingdom Metazoa; phylum Chordata; class Amphibia; order Anura; family Aromobatidae; genus Allobates; species Allobates femoralis. Next base: position 17,158,914 of record JARQOC010000004.1, read on the forward strand.
GTTGACTAGAAATTAGAGAATTGATTCGAGGAAAATGGAATTTGGGTCAAATTTTAATGTATTTTAAACTTTTTAAGGCCTCGTGCACACGTTGAGAATTTGATCAGTTTTTTACCTCACGATTTGTAGCCAAAACCAGGAGTGGGTGATAAATACAGAAGTGGTGATGTGTTCCTATTATACTTTTCCTCTGATTGCTCCACTCCTGGTTTTGTCTACAAATCCTGAGGTAAAATACTCATTAAATACTCAGCGTGTGCACATGGCCTAAAAAATTGCCGTTCCCTTTGCGTGAATGGCTTACAATTTTAAACATTCAGCCATAGTAGGATCACATGACCACATGAAGGCTTTTCTATAATGCCTTACAGTTATCTTACCATATAAACCTGGTTTCACACTGGCGTTTGCAAACACCGCGCACATGCGTTCCTATGTTTAACATTGGAACGCATGTGCCGGCGTTTGGCTACGTTTGGCTGTGTTTGCGCTTGTATGCGCACAATTTGTACACCCTCCGAGCGCACTCTGGACGCAGCATGTTGCATCTTTTGTGCGGTCGCGGGCACTTGATTTATCAGCAAGCACCCGCTAGCGCACAAACCACGCATAGAAGTCAATGTATCCGCAGTGTCCACTGCATGACACGCGCGGATCTCATTGAAATCTCTGATTAGCGGCGGCCACCGGGAGATAAGCTACAGCCGCCACTGTTCTCCCGCCGGTGTCAGCGTGGAGAAACAGCTGATCTGACAGCTGTTTAAATCTCCCGCGCCGACACCGAATAGGTAAGGTCGGCGCGGGAGATTTGAAGCAGCGATCATCTGTTTCTTATCTCCTGCACCAATATCACTCTATTCGGTGTCAGCGCGGGAGATTTAAACAGCTGTCAGATCAGCTGTATCTTCAAATCTCCCACGCCGACACCAACGGAGGAGATCTCTGCTGCTGATCTCCTTCTCCCGGCCGCCCCTGAGACAGCTGATTGGCTGGCGGGCTGCATACTAATGTGAACGCATGCGGAGATTCTCCACTGCGTTCACATCAGTATGGGCTGCGTTTGAACTGCGTTTGCGCCTGCATGCCATACACATGCAGACACAAACGCCAGTGTGAAACCAGCCTAATATAGCCAAGCAGGAGAGTCTATCAAAACCTGTATAAAAGCAGAAGGAGGAAATGTAGCAGCAACTTTCTGGTGAAACTGGATAGTGAGATTACGTCACAGCTCAATTGGGTCTAAGCTTATAGTTGTTGCGCTATAAATATTTCCCAATTCGATAACACCATTTCGTTCCCACCAGGTTAACTGCTTACGTAGCCAAAGTTTTTGCAATGGCCCAACCACTGGTGAACATTGAAAGCAATGTTTTGTGTGGAGCAGTCAAATGGTTGGTACTCGAAAAGCAGAAGCCTGATGGAATGTTCAAAGAAGATGCTCAAGTTCTTCATCAGGAGATGGTGGTATGTATTGGCAAGAGACTTCCTTCATGTTATCTTTATTGGTTGTAGTACTCTGTAAAATATGATATTACACATAACTCTTATATTCATTCTTTTATTCTAGGGAGATATTAAAGGGTCAAACAAAGATGTTTCGCTCACTGCCTTTGTCCTTATTGCTTTGTTGGAAAGTAAGAAGACCTGTAGTCCGCACGTCAATGTAGGTTTCCCATCTACATCAACCTTAATGGAACCCCAATCTAATTCATGCCTGTTTTAATTTGTCTTCAATAATTCATTATAGAGCCTGAAGGGCAGTATTGAGAGAGCGACCAGCTTCCTAGTGGGTCAATTACCAGAGCTGAAAAAACCATACTCTATCGCTATAACCTCATATGCTCTTGCTATGGCCGGGGCAATACACCGACCAGAGAAGCTGCTTTCTGCAACTACAGGTACTGAACCTCACCTTATATTTTCTATAGACAATCGTACTTTATTAATATCTAAAAATAATAGTATTAATAGTAAATAATGATTAAAATGTGATTTTAGGTACTTAAGCTTAAACCAAACACATTTTTAGTTATAGGGAACACGTCATGTCCTTTTTTGTTATTAAACTACTACCCCAAATGTTATTTAGATTATTTACTGTTCATTAGTAACCTTTTATATTAAATCGTTGTACTTATCCCAAAAAAGCATTTTAGATACTTACATGTTTTCATTAGCTAGTTGGGCAAACAGTCAAACAGTCATCCGGGTGTTCAACAGGGTGAATATAATATTACTTTATTAGTCAACGCGTTTTAGAGTTCATGAATCCTTCCTCAGGCAAATCACTGAAGTACACCTGTTCACCATGTACATCGGTGATTTGTCTGAGGAAGACTCCATAGACTCCAAAACGCGTAGCAATAAATCACTTTCCTTTATTATTACCCCATTTTCCGGAGCCTTTTTGTATCCCGGCAGCGGGGTATTTGCCTTTTCCATCTACATTCTTCATTTACAGATATAACAAGATGTTTTTTCTATAGTGGACCTATAGTGGACCTATTCTGAACCTTCTACAAAGTTATCATAGAAGCAGCAAGTAGCATATTCCGTTTCCACTAACGATCTTTTTCACAAGTGATTTTCTTTTTTCTTCACCAGACAATGTTCATTGGGAAACAGGATCCCGTTTTATCACCATTGAAGCCACATCTTACGCTCTTCTGGCTCTTTTGCGCTTGAAGGAGTTTCATCTAACTGGACCAATTGTGCGCTGGATAACTGAGCAAAGATATTATGGAGCAATTTATGGTTCTACTCAAGTAAGTCGTGTCCATAATTTCAACAAGGGTATTGTTGAGTCTTTCCAAATCAGCCCACTCAATTTAAATAACCACATGACAACGGAATAAAATGATCATGACAGCCACTTTGATAACATTACACCCATTAATTAATACATAGAACTCATAAGCTAAAGGACCCTCCAAAACCAAATTGAACCGGACAATAGTCAGAGGACCTGTCACCCCCTGCTTCATGGCAGTCTAAATGCAGCACTGAATACAGCGTGTCTGCTGCATTCAGGAAAGGGGTCACCCATGCGTCTGTGTGCAAGTGCACCCCGAGATAAAGGCTTAGGAAAACTCACTGTTAGAAGCCCTGTGGCTGGAGTTAGCTCTATTCATGGGGGTCATTCCCTCCCCCTGCCTCTCTGTGCAGCCTCCTGCTGTGCAGTTTATGCTTTGTCAGGGCAGGCGTCTGGAGCTGATGTAAGGACAAATGATTTGCATGGCAGGATGAGTGACAGAGAAAAGGAGGGGAGAGCCAGCACAGCAGAAGCAGCACAGAGAAGAAGGGGAAGTGAATGCTCCTCGTGAATAGAGCTAACTCCATCCACAGGGACTACCTCCATGGTTCTAACAGTAAGTTTTCCTAAGCCTATATCTCGGGGTACACAGCACACATACATATGGGCGACCCCTTGCCTGAATGCAGCAGACATGCTGCATTCAGTGCTACATTTAGATTGCCATGCAGCAGGGAGGGTGACCGGTCCTCATTAAGGGTGGTGATTTTAAAAGCTCATAGATCCACCATCTTTTTTCCTAACTTGAGTTTATTAACTTTAGCTCAAAGACCCCTGTTATTATGCATATATGTTCCTTCTTAGCCTCATGTTTGCTAGACCCTATTCTTGCTAGATGAAAAATCCTTGCTGTCCAAAGCCAATTTTTGGTTCCCTCCCCTGCAAACATCCAATATTAATGTTTCCAATCTGACTTTGGAGACTCCCTCTCTCCATAAGTTGCTATGATACATAAAAAAAATCTGCTTGTCCATCCTATATGTGTAACAAACAACAAAAGGGCACCTCAGCATCGCCCTGCCCCATTTTTTATATCCCCTCACACATTTTAATGTGGCATGCTTGACCAAGCTTATTGTGTAACTGCCGATTAAATTTTTATAAAATAATAATGTAGAGCAAGTGATTATAATACAATTTCAAATAAACTTTATTAATGAAATCTGGAAGAAAACCTTTCAAAAACTTTCCAGTAGATGTCCCCACTAAGTTCTTCATAAACCTGACATAGGCTAGTTGTCAGGGAAATCTGTCTTCAGCGCCACATGCTGAATACAGCCATATAAGAAAGGGGCGGGACTATACAACGTACACACTACAGCTGATCAGTGTATCTGCAGTTTACGTCAGGCAAAGGGAGCTTCAGGCTGTAAGCACACAGCTCCTCTGATCTTATCTCACTCCTCTCCATTCACATCGCCTCTGCTCTGTGTTATCAGCTGATGGCCTCCACTGTTCTATAGCTGATTGCACAGAGCTAAGCGTTGTGACTGGAGAGGTGTCAGATGAGATCACAGGAGCTGTGTGCTAACAGCCTGAGCTCAGTACTGTCCCTGCCTGAGGTAATCTGAGACAGCTGCAGTGTGAATGCTGTGTGACCCCCTCACATATATGTCTGTATTCAGTATGTGGAGCTGAAGACGGATTTCACTGACAACCAACATATGTAAGATTTTGAAAAAACCTAGTGGGGACCTCTGGAAGGTTTTTGAAAGGTTTTCTTCCAGATTTCACTTCTGAAAGTTTTTATAATCACTTGCTCTACATATTATTACATAAAAATTTAAATGGCGGCAACGATTTAAAGTCTTCTAATTTCTTTTTTTTTCAAACCTGGTCATGTAAGCCACACCTTTAGTCCGCCATCTCTTTTCTTCATTGTCTTTACTCTTATTCATGGTATGCTCATCATTCTTGTTGTCTATTGCTTCTTGTTGCTTTTGTATTCTGTAGGCCACCATCGTGATGTTCCAAGCATTGGCCCAATATGAGACAGACATCCCAGCTCAAAACGAGATGGATCTTGATGTATCCATCGCTCTCCCAGGACGGAGTATTCCATTGAATTATCGTATTAACCAGGATAATGCTATGCTGGCACGCTCTTCTGAGGTAAGCTTTGTGGTGTTCACAATATTTAGTACACTCTAGTTCTATCAATAGAAAAAATGTTTTGGGCTGGCTTAGAGGATACAATGATGATGTACAACAAATGATATTAAGTTATTGTGGATAAGGATTATTTTCCATATAAAACTGTTCAGAAAGATGATGTAGAGAACTTAGGATCAAGTGATACTCTGATGACCTAAGGTAAAATATCATCTTGTTCCTTCTGGATCTGACTCACCGTAGCCGGGTCTTCACGTCTCGGCCATTGCTTCTCCCGTCACGGTTCCGCGCCTGAGGCTGTGGGGCCCGGTGGTCAGATCAAAAAGAGGGGATTTGAACGGATAGGGGTTAATTATTACTTGTCGTGACGCCACCTGCGGGTATCCGGTGATTGCATCGGCGCTGCTTGGGCCTCCGGGGGATGTACGGCAGCTGGATGAGACGCTCCCCACAGGATGAACGGGAGTCCCCGGGGCCAGGAGCTGTCCTTGGTGTAATATGGCAGCTCGGTTAGTCCTGAATTTGCAGAGTTAAGCAGTTCTGAAGAAAGCACAGACACCAGTGTTCTCTGTAACAGGTCTTTACTGTCACCGGTAGGATGGTACAAGGTATACAGTCAACAGGTAACGGACCGGGTGGTCCCAGCAATGACTGGTGTTAACTCAGAGCTCTGCGGTGTTCCTCCTTTCCTAACTTCGCTAGACGGGTTGCCGATGTTGCCTTAGAATACCAGGTCAGGGTACTTGGGAGACTTCTGGTTGGTACCTAGCGAATTCTATGTTGAGGTCCTGTGTCCCAGTGGCGGGTCCCTGCTGGCAAGACAACTTGGGCTGCGGCTGTGGTGAGAGGCCTCTGGGAAGCGATTCTTCACCCTGGTTTGCGGAGCTGCGGTGAACGCCTTGCTCGCCTGGAACCAGTGATCCCGTGGGTGTTCTTGGGCACAGGTATAATTGGACCCGTTAAGTAGTTGCCCGTTCCCGGTCGAGGGCACCGTTAATGGCGCCAGCCGGTAAGTGACCTTCCGGGCTGCATGGAACTGTGCAGAGCCCTGCTTCTATGTTACATTCCTCCTGATGACTCCTCCTCCTCTCCTACTTTACTTTCCCACACACTCCTACTACACTCCGCCCACAAGGACCTGATTGGCCCTCTATTCTAGTGGTGCATGTAGAGTGTGGAGCTCTGAGTGTTAACCATGTCATTACCGAGACGGAAGATATTACATCTTCTGGTAGGGATGCAATACCTTCCTGTGACGCACTCGTTGCGGGGCGCCACAGATCTATTAACTTTTGTTTAGGAAAATGTCTTGCTGTACTGAGGTAAGGTGTTCAAACATGTATAGGGGGTTTGGCAAAACGTTGCCTAATCTTGCCTAAATTTGAAAACTTAAATGCCGTAGAGGCATGATGCCCGAAATGTGCAAGGACAGCATGAATCAACTGGTGGCTGTGCCATTGCAGCCAAGTATGTTTTACACGGAAACACTGAGAACCATGAGTCAAGGATATCTGGGTCGCTTTATTGGGAATAGTGGGAATAGTTCACGCCAGTCTTGATGGAGTAGGAGAGGAACCAAATTCTTTAAGAGGTGTGCACCTCCTTGCACAACTGCACAACTCCATAATTTATGCTCTAATTAGGGACTGGAGTAGTATTTCTTTCATAAAAATATTGCCACTTTTCATGAATATAATGGGTTGGTATGACCATATTCCGCCCCGCCACCTCCCTTGAATATGCTAAAACTTGCCCAACACTGCAAAGCATAAAAGCTTTGAGTCAGCTCCTATTTTTTGTTCGGGGATGGCTAGCCCAGCCAGTTTTTCCCCACTTTATCCCATTGGCTAACGTCTCTTCTTATGTATTCACACTAGATATGGGTCCGATGCTATTACATTGGGAGGGTAGTGAAATCAGGGTGGGGGCCCTTGTGTGCCATATCCTTACCCTCTTGTGTGCTTTCTCTTTAACCTCTTGTGTGCTGTTTCTTTTTCCCCTTGTGCGCAGTCTCTGTGCCCCCTTTTGCACTCTCCCTTTCCCCCTTGTATGTGCTGTCTCTTTTCCCCCTTGTGTGTGCTGTCCTTCATCCATACCTGCTCCATCCTCCACCCTCACTTGCTCCGTCCTCAAGCCCCTCACCTGCTCTGTCCTCAAGCCCCTCACCTGCTCAGTCCTCCAGCCCCTCACCTGCTCCATCCACCAGCCCCTCATTTGCTCCATCCTCCAGCCCCTCACCTGCTCTGTCCTCCAGCCCCTCACCTGCTCCATTCCCCAGCCCCTCACGTGCTTCGTTCCCCAGCCTCTCACCTGCTCCATCCTTCAGTCCCTCACCTGCACCATCCTCCAGCTCCTCACCTGCTCCATCTCCAGCCCCTCACCTGCTCCATCCTCCAGCCCCTCACCTGCTCCATCCTCCAGCTCCTCACCTGCTCCATCCTCCAGCCCCTCACCTGCTTCGTTCTCCAGCCCCTCACCTGCTCCATCCTCCAGCCCCTCACCTGCTCCATTCTCCAGCTCCTCATCTGCTCCATCCTCCAGCCCTCACCTGCTTCGTCCTCCAGCCCTCACCTGCTCCATCCTCCAGCCCCTCACCTGCTCTGTCCTCCAGCCCTTCACCTGCCATGTCCTCCAGACTCTCATCTGCCATGTCCTCCAGCCCCTCACCTGCTCCATTCTCCAGCCCCTCACCTGCTTCGTCCTCCAGCCCCTCACCTGCTCCATCCTCCAGCCCCTCACCTGCTCCATCCTCCAGCCCTTCACCTGCCATGTCCTCCAGACTCTCATCTGCCATGTCCTCCAGCCCCTCACCTGCTCCATCCTCCAGCCCCTCACCTGCTCTGTCCTCCAGCCCCTCACCTGCTCCATCCTCCAGCCCCTCACCTGCTCCATCCTCCAGCCCTTCACCTGCCATGTCCTCCAGACTCTCATCTGCCATGTCCTCCAGCCCTCACCTGCTCCATCCTCCAGCCCCTCACCTGCTCTGTCCTCCAGCCCTCACCTGCTCCATCCTCCAGCCCTTCACCTGCTTCATCCTCCAGCCCTTCACCTGCCATGTCCTCCAGACTCTCATCTGCCGTGTCCTCCAGCCCCTCACCTGCTCCATCCTCCAGCCCCTTACCTGCTCCATCCTCCAGACCCTCACCTGCCATGTCCTCCAGCCACTCACCTGCCTGTCCTCCAGCTTCTCACCTGCTCCTCCTCCAGCCCCTCACTTGCTCCATCCTCCAGCCCCTCACTTGCTCTGTCCTCCAGCCCCTCACTTGCTTCATCCTCCAGCCCCTCACTTGCTCTGTCCTTCAGCCTCTCACCTGCTTCATCATCCAGCCCCTCACTTGCTCCATCATCCAGCCCCTCACTTGCTCTGTCCTCCAGCCCTCACTTGCTCTGTCCTCCAGCCCCTTACTTGCTCCATCATCCAGCCCCTCACTTGCTCCATCCTCCAGCCCTTACCTGCTCCATCCTCCAGCCCCTCACCTGCTCCGTCCTATACCCCACACTTCATTCTCCAGCCCCTGATCTGCCATGTCCTTTAGCCCCTCACTTGCTCCATCCTCCAGCCTCTCACCAGCTCTGTCCTCCAGTCCCTCACCTGCTCCATCCTCCAGCCCCTCACTTGTTCCATCCTCTGGCTCCTCACTTGTTCCGTCCTCCAGCCCCTCACTTGTTCCATCCTCCAGCCCCTCACTTGCTCCATCCTCCAGCCCCTCACTTGCTTCATCCTCCAGCCCCTCACTTGCTCCATCCTCCAGCCCCTCACTTGCTCCGTCCTCTTCCATTGCCACTCTGTTCCTCCCCGGCCCCGTGTTACTATTGCGGGCTGGGCACTGAGGATCTCCATAGAGTGAGTCATGTGACATGGCGGGCTCAGGCTCACGTGACATCACGTATCACATAGGCTTTGACACATGACCTGCTCCACGGAGATCCTCAGTGTTCAGCCTGCAATGGTAACACGAGGCCGGGGGAGGAACGGAGCGGTAATGGGGGAGGATGGAGCAGTGAGGGAGACCAAGCAGCAGGAAAACCTGATGGTGACAGTGCTAGTGGCTACCATATCGGAATACCCATCATTTGTGTTTTCCAATATGGCTGTCTGGGTATTTCCAGCTGGCGTGATGACTTATGGGATTCGAGGACATAAGTGGATGACAGACGGGACAGCGTGATTATATAGTAGATAGTCAGAGTTTTGACAGTCAACCAAAGATGGGTAGGGCAGGAAACTGTCTTGGACCGGTCAGCCATTACACACAGAACCTTGATTCATCAATGCTGTTTCCCCAATTTTCTGAATTTACATTTTCCTTTTTCGTGCTTTAAGTATTTGCACCTTATTCTCTATATGTTTTGCACTTTTTAAAGGATACCTGTCACCCGTTTGGGCATTTTAAACTGTGCCCACCAGCTTACACATAATGTAAATGGGGTTCTAGTAACCCAGATGTGCACCTCATACCTGAGAAAATAACTTAAGAGGTCCAGGAGGCTGCTATATGGTCCTGGTGGATTATGTCCTAACCGCCCCCAAGCTGGAAATCCCGCCCTGCATTTTTTAAAGATGCCGCGCCCCACCTGTGACCGGCGCTTGAGAGACAGCCACCCTCGCACCTGCGCAGTGGAGTGGGTGCTCCATTGAAGAAGGTGCTGATGTCTCACGAGATTTGTGAAGTCTCTTGAGACGTCGGCACTATGTTCAATGAAGAGCGGACACCAACTCCACTGCGCAGGTGTAAGTGTAGTTGTCACTCAAGCGCCGGTCACAGATAAGGGTCGCAATTTAAAAAAACAAACAGGGTTTTGCAGTTGGGGTGGCGGCAAGGACATAATCCACCAGGACCATATAGCAGTAAGAGTAAGATTTCTGGAGTAAATGCCCAACCTTTCCATGTGCCGAAACGTGCCATAGATTGCCGTGTGCTGCCGCACCGTGTATGTGTGTAAAAAATAAAAATGACTTCGATAAATCACAAATGATAAACTCAGAAAATGACTACTATCTAAAAAAAATCTATGCAAAATAAAATGAATCTAACCATGCAATTTCATTTTACAGACCAAACTGAATAAAGAGTTTGTCGTGAAAGCCAAGGGCAAAGGACAAGGTACATTGACGGTAAGTTCATATGTGCAAATAAGACTAATAGCACTCCCTTCAATAAAAGAAACACAAAGTGGATTTCTTTAACAAAAGTATCAATTTAATCAGTATAACAGCTATGATCTGCCTACTTTGCACACATCATACAAAAGAACAATCACTAGAGAAGGACATCATGGTCAGAAGAATAGAAGGAACAAAGCAAAGAGAAAGACCAGCAACCTGATGGCTTGATACAATCAAGATAACAGCGGAGAATATCCTGGTAAATCTATCTAGGTGGAGAAGACCCAGGTGGACCTACTAGGCTTAGAGAAGACCCTAGTGGATCAATTTAGGCTTGGAGAAGATCCTGATAGACCTACCTAGGCTTGGAGAAGACCCTAGTGGATCAATTTAGGCTTGGAGAAGATCCTGGTGGACCTACTCAGGTTTGGAGAGGATCCTGGTAGACCTACCTAGGCTTGGAGAAGACCCTAGTGGATCAATTTAGGCTTGGAGAAGATCCTGGTGGACCTACTCAGGTTTGGAGAGGATCCTGGTAGACCTACCTAGGCTTGGAGAAGACCCTAGTGGATCAATTTAGGCTTGGAGAAAACCCTGTTGGACCTACTCAGGTTTGGAGAGGATCCTGGTGGACCTATCTAGGCTGCACAGGATCGATCGTCTTGCAGTGTGTTCATCGATCAATTCACCATGGCTCGAGAGCGAGCCAAAGGCTGTTACATAAATAAATAAAACAGCATCATTACAGCCATGGATTAACTTAAAATTTACTTTAATTTAGTTCATTTAAATGAAGGGGTGAGAAAAATGCTGAAAAAAAACTCTGAAATAATTGACGCATTTATGGTTTTAAGTAAGCAAAGAAATACTAAGCCGCCTATAAAAAAAATAATTTAAGCACCTCAGTTACATACAGGGAAGCAAATCAAGTAAGGATTAGGGATGAGCGAGTATACTCGCTACTATTCGGTATTTGCCGAATAGTAGCTGTATTCGGGCTACTCACTACTCTCCGAGTACTTATGTGTACTCGGGAGTAGCGAGTACTCCTAATACTTTTGCAGTGTATCTATAGATACACTGCAAAAGTAGCCTAAAAGTGAGTAAAAGTTGTTAAAAATAATAAACTTAGATACTCACCTTCCGACGCCTGCACCGGGACCAGCAGAGAAGCCATCCGATTGCTGGACAAGGACCTGTGACTAACAGCCAATCAGATGGCCGGTAGCTATTTGGCCAATCAGATGGCACCACGTCACAACCACGTGATCGCTAGCGGACACCTGATTGGCCAGTTTGCAAGGTCCTAGATGTACTGTCAGGACCTTGCAAACTGGCCAATCAGGTGGCCGCTAGCGATGACGTGGTTGTGACGTGGCGCCATCTGATTGGCCAAATCGCTACCGGCCATCTGATTGGCTGGTAGTCACAGGTCCTTTTCCAGCGATCGGATGGCTTCTCTACCGGTCCCGGTGCAGGCGTTGGACAGGTGAGTATGTAAGTTTATTATTTTTAACAACTTTTACTCACTTTTAGGCTACTTTCGCAGTGTATCTATAGATACACTGCGAAAGTCTTTGCACTCGTTATACTCGCAACGAGTAGCCAGTACCAGTACCTACTCGTTGCGAGTATAGCGAGTATGAATATTAAGGTACTCGCTCATCCCTAGTAAGGATGAAAAGAGAGTTTGTCTCAACACTTGGGTAGGTGGCTCATATCTAAGCTCCCTTAGTCCCCATGCCCAGTAGTTTAGGTGTGGTCTATCTTCTTGGTTTTACGTGTAGTCTGCTCTCCAGTCTCTGTGAACTGCAATGCAGTGTTTAAAGGTGTTTATTTCTCGTTGGTGCCTTTGGGTTAATGTCAGTAGCTGTAGCAGTATTGCTGTCTATGGTCTGCTGTGGCTCTCCAGTAGTAGGTAGCTACTGCTGTGTGTGTCAGGTGATGTGGTTGTCCACTCCCCCAGCCTTTATACAATCCTATCACCCTTCAGGTGGTGTGGTTGAAAGAGTTCAGTCTCGACTCTGATCTTGCGCTGTCTGGACACAGTGCATTTTGCTGAAGCTTCCAGAAGCATTTACCTTCATTTGAGTCATCTTGGTGGAGTTGCTGTTTCTATCCCTGGGTGGAGGTGACAGGGTGTTAACTTGGGACTGGTCAGGAGCAGGGCAAGGGTAGCGGAACAGACATCCTTACCATTAAAGGTAATTCTGGGAACAGGGTCAGCTCAGGGATCACAGTCTACAGGGTCAGACCAGCTTCCCAGTTTCCCTTTGCCCATTACTGCCATCCTGCTACAATGCAGTCCATCTGCTTTTGCATCCCATGACACTTGGCTTTATTTAAACCAAATGGAAATCTCATGACCAGATTTGAATATGGAATTTGTTCTCCATTATTTTGGAACCTTTATGGAGAAAAACTGAATGGAAAGTTTTTGATTTTTTTTTTGCATGTTTGAAAAGATTTTGTAGAATTTCCACTAACAAACATTCAGTGTGTACACGGACATTGAGTTAAATATCTAACGTATGATCTGGTAAAGCTTTCAATCCCTCTATTTCATTCATTGACTCTCTAGGTTATGACGGTTTACCATGCTCTTGTGACAGAGAAAGAAAAGGAATGCAGAAACTTTGATCTTTCGGTTACAGTAAAGGACATACCAAATGGTAAGTGTAAGGTAAAAAAATAAGTGCTCCCTGCTCCAAACTGCGTGCCATCTTGACCTTAAACGCAGAGCACTGTTTTTGTTGATTATTATGTTTCTTCTTGTTGGAGTTTTAGGCCTGAATATGTTTAGTCCTTTGGCGTTCTGTCTGATCAGGACAGTAGTGTTATGAAGATATGTGTTGGTCTTGGGATAGATTGTAAATTAGGGAACAGTTTCGAATACTAATAATAACGAATAATGCATAATTTCATTTTTATTTAGACAAAAAGGGCCAAGAAAATTTGGCAAAAGCATCAGTCGAGATTTGTGCACGGTAAGGAAATATTTTATGTAAAACGGAATCTTTTAAACTGTAATTGCAGCAAAATAAAAAAAGATGTAAGTCAGATCACCCTTAAGTAAGAGTCCTCCATGAATCCTTAGTCGGGCGGTACATGCAGAGTCCTCCATGAATCCTTAGTCGAGCGGTACATGCAGAGTCCTCCATGAATCCTTAGTCGGGCGGTACTTGCAGAGTCCTCCATGAATCCTTAGTCGAGCGGTACATGCAGAGTCCTCCATGAATCCTTAGTCGGGCGGTACATGCAGAGTCCCCCATGAATCCTCAGTCGGGCGGTGCATGCAGAGTCCTCCATGAATCCTTAGTCGAGCGGTGCATGCAGAGTCCTCCATGAATCGTTAGTCGGGCGGTACATGCAGAGTCCTCCATGAATCCTTAGTCGGGTGGTACATGCAGAGTCCTCCATGAATCCTTAGTCGAGTGGTGCATGCAGAGTCCTCCATGAATCCTTAGTCGGGCGGTACATGCAGAGTCCTCCATGAATCCTTAGTCGGGCAGTACATGCAGAGTCCTCCATGAATCCTTAGTCGGGCGGTACATGCAGAGTCCTCCATGAATCCTTAGTCGGGCGGTACATGCAGAGTCCTCCATGAATCCTTATTCGGGCAGTACATGCAGAGTCCTCCATTAATCCTTAGTCGGGCGGTACATGCAGAGTCCTCCATGAATCCTTAGTCGGGCGGTACATGCAGAGTCCCCCATGAATCCTCAGTCGGGCGGTACATGCAGAGTCCTCCATGAATCCTTAGTCGAGCGGTACATGCAGAGTCCTCCATGAATCCTTAGTCGGGCGGTACATGCAGAGTCCTCCATGAATCCTTAGTCGGGCGGTACATGCAGAGTCCTCCATAAATCCTTAGTCGGGCGGTACATGCAGAGTCCTCCATGAATCCTCAGTCGGGCGGTACATGCAGAGTCCTCCATGAATCCTTAGTCGGGTGGTACATGCAGAGTCCTCCATAAATCCTTAGTCGAGTGGTGCATGCAGAGTCCTCCATGAATCCTTAGTCGGGCGGTACATGCAGAGTCCTCCATGAATCCTTAGTCGGGCAGTACATGCAGAGTCCTCCATGAATCCTTAGTCGGGGCGGTACATGCAGAGTCCTCCATGAATCCTTAGTCGGGCGGTACATGCAGAGTCCTCCATGAATCCTTAGTCGGGCAGTACATGCAGAGTCCTCCATGAATCCTTAGTCGGGCGGTACATGCAGAGTCCTCCATGAATCCTTAGTCGGGCGGTACATGCAGAGTCCCCCATGAATCCTCAGTCGGGCGGTACATGCAGAGTCCTCCATGAATCCTTAGTCGAGCGGTACATGCAGAGTCCTCCATGAATCCTTAGTCGGGCGGTACATGCAGAGTCCTCCATGAATCCTTAGCGCGGCGGTACATGCAGAGTCCCCCATGAATCCTCAGTCGGGCGGTACATGCAGAGTCCTCCATGAATCCTTAGTCGAGCGGTACATGCAGAGTCCTCCATGAATCCTTAGTCGGGCGGTACATGCAGAGTCCTCCATGAATCCTTAGTCGGGCGGTACATGCAGAGTCCTCCATAAATCCTTAGTCGGGCGGTACATGCAGAGTCCTCCATGAATCCTCAGTCGGGCGGTACATGCAGAGTCCTCCATTAATCCTTAGTCGGGCAGTACATGCAGAGTCCTCCATGAATCCTTTGTCGGATGGTACTTGCAGAGTCCTCCATGAATCCTTAGTCGGGCAGTACATGCAGAGTCCTCCATGAATCCTTAGTCGGGCGATACATGCAGAGTCCTCCATGAATCCTTAGGCGGGCGGTACATGCAGAGTCCCCCATGAATCCTCAGTCGGGCGGTACATGCAGAGTCCTCCATGAATCCTTAGTCGAGCGGTACATGCAGAGTCCTCCATGAATCCTTAGTCGGGCGGTACATGCAGAGTCCTCCATGAATCCTTAGTCGGGCAGTACATGCAGAGTCCTCCATAAATCCTTAGTCGGGCGGTACATGCAGAGTCCTCCATGAATCCTCAGTCGGGCGGTATATGCAGAGTCCTCCATTAATCCTTAGTCGGGCAGTACATGCAGAGTCCTCCATGAATCCTTTGTCGGGCGGTACTTGCAGAGTCCTCCATGAATCCTTAGTCGGGCGGTACATGCAGAGTCCTCCTTGAATCCTTAGTTGGCCGGGAGATGGCAAAAACAAGTGTCAGGTTCTCTTCGGTGGGATTCCTGAAGAGGCGCTTGAGTCTGAGAGCGGCTTTGGTCTTTAGTCAGGTCACTGACCCGCACACACTAGTGCGAGCCCTCTATTTTAGATATTAAATGTCAATGAACTCCCAACAAAATCACCGCAGAAGCACAGAAAATGCCAAAGCTATGGTGGAGAAGCTTCTGAGACAACTTCAAGGAGAAAAGGAATTTAAAAAATTAAAGTTTTTTTGTAAATCTATTAAAAAAAAATCCATCTCCAAGCAAGATGATGGCAGTGGTACAGGCACATCGTCCCGATGCGTTTCGACAAGAATTGCCTTGGTGGTGGAAACATTGGTTTTAATTAAAAAAAAAAACTTTAAATTTTTTTAAATCCTCCTCCAGATGATGGAGAAATATTAAGAGACCAATCACCAAATCAACAGTGGCCAGTTTTTGTTTTTTGTCAGTTTTTAATAATTTTTTAAAGATTTTCCAAAAGTATAAGCATTAATTTTGTCCTCATTTTTATGGTCTTATAAAAGGGGGCAGAGTTTAAGGTAATGATGCACAGCAGTTTAAGAAACACCCCCAAACAATCCGTGCCCTTTTGTAAAAAAAACAATAAAATGACAAAATAAAAAGGCCATAAGAAAAAAAACACAGCACAGGCAATTCCATTTTAATTACATCCAACTTACATATGACTCCCAGTTATGAGTGTCGAACATTCAAAAACAAATCCTAGGTTTTTAACCTGGGGCTCTGTATCTACATATTTGGGTTATGAACCATGCTAAAAGAACACATTATAGTTCTTAACTAACTCTAGGGATGCCTGAACTCAGAATACAATAGAAATAAAATGAAGAGCAAAAACTGACCAATTTTTGACCTGTAAAATGTTATTTAAAGTGATTATGCTAAATGGTCAGTTAGAATCTGATCATAGAATATATAGAAAAGTATGTTTTCTAGGGGCCTTTATCAACTTTAGGATGGTTGTCCCATGAGAAGGAATTCAAATGCATTGATGATTGAGCATATGTACTGCCACTCCATTAAACTCTACAGGACAGACAGAGACACCTAGGGTAAAACACTTGTCTGTTTCTCAACCTCATAAAAGAAGCAGCGCAACAATGTTCTACATGTCACTCTGGGGTGTAGGGAGACATCCGGGCCCTGGAGACGACAGGGGAGGGGAAAGGAGTCCCTGATGCTAAGGGCAAAAAGGGGGGATGGTACCCTAGAACAACTAGCACTGACACCTGACTCCCCTAACGTTCCTTGTTTCCGCAACTGTGGCTGCCAGGATACCTATTCCCTGACTGTCCCTGGACTACCACTACACAGGGCTCAGAGCGGGTGAACACCAGTCAATCCGCTAGCAACTAGAAAACACATAAGGAAAACATACAAATTGGGAAGAGATACACTGGCTTTAGCAGATCCAAGCAGCAAACTAGCAGCTCCAAGAAACACTGCTTTGATCCAAGAAATAATCAGGAACACCTGAGGCTATCACCAGCAGTGCATTCTGGGAGTCAAGGGAAATATATAGGCAGCTCCAAGGTAAGGAATCGGCTGGGTCCAAGTGACCTCCATCTTTAACTTAAAGGGAAATGCCTCTTAAAGCGACAGAGACATTTTTATTTAGGATGTGGACTGTTTGGCTAAATGCTGGGACCTTCTGCAAGTGACCTCTACAGTCTTATCCATGCCTCCTGACACACCCGTGACACTACCTCTATCACATTCAAATACCTTCTGTAAGAAAGGGTAAGGAAGTGATGAAGGGGTTCATGTCTCCCAGTTGACTGTGTTTATTCTAGTGAGGGAACAAGAATAAAGCAGCTAATGAGGGTTGTAAATAAGTTGGGTGGCTACACAGACTACCTTTTACATATTATTAACTGTGAATTTTTCTATTTGGTATGTTGTAATACATTCCTAAATTTGTGTATGAACTCTCATATTCATGAGGCCTCTAAATATATAAACATTTCCGAAAGCTACTGGAGGTCAGTGACGTAACTGGAACCTGGTGTGCCCTGGTGCGATATTTAGACCGGGACCCCCCAGGAGTGCATTATACACCGACGCCACAGGTGAGGACCGAGGGGTCTACTGCGGCCGCGGGTAAGGAGTGGGGGGTGGTCAATGCTGCTGGCCGCAGGCAGCGCGAGGCAGGGGGACGGTAGCAGATAGAGGAGAGGCGGATCAGCAGCAGGAACTTCCCTCCTGCGCCTCCTCTCCTCTGACACACGGAAGTGCAGTCCGGGAGGCGGCTGAGGCCTACAGAGGAAGGACCTCCCTACAGGTCCGGGCCCGGCGATCGTTAAACACTGCTGGAGGTCATTGGATATCACAAACCTGTGTATTTTTTCAATTGATACTGGTCTTAAAGGGGTTGTCAACTTCTACAACAACCCCTTCCTGATTGTCTTGTTTTCCTCATGTAAAATAATAAACCTAGTACTCGTCTCCCGTTGTGCTGTCATTCCAGCACTATGACAAGCGAGTCCCGCATCCAATCACCACTGACTTCCTTCTCCCCGCTCATACTAAATACAGGAAGTTATTATGACAGTATTACTTCCTGTCATTTTGTACAAAGGCGGGGAAAAGGAAGCCGGCGGGATTGGATGCGGGGCTCCTTGTCATAACAATGTCACATGAGCCACAAGCCGCGATTTCAGACAGCGCTGGAACGACGGCAGATCGGGAGAGAGTACGAGGTTTATTATTTTACATGGGGGAACAAGACGATCAGGAAGGGTTGTCCAAGAATTGGACAACCCTCTGATCTGAATCCCAGAAGATTTGAAGTTGAAATGAAAGCTGTTCTAATACTTCTTACAGGAGTTATGCTGTGAGAAAGAATAAGTGATTGTGGGCATCCTAGTGATGGGGTCCTCAGGGATCAGACAATTTTTCACCTCAGATATGGATATGAATTAAATGTTCATTGGAGGGCAACAGTTTAAAGTATATGAAGCAACAAGTCCATTAGGAAGTCATTGGTAACATCAAATACCTTCCATCTATTCTACCTATAAATCACATGCGTTGGGATGACGATAAACCTAGTACTAAAGTCACACAAAATATATATATACAAGTCATCTGATATAAATCTCATGTTGTAATCTTTTTGTAGACATCTTAAAGACAGTGATGCTACCATGTCCCTCTTTGATGTTTCCATGATGACTGGATTCGTCCCTGATGTTGAAAGTCTTAATAAAGTAAGATTATTACATGAAAGGTTTCCAAATTTCTTTATATTCTCTTTTGGAATGAAATATAAATTATGTTCTTCTTACGCACAGTTATCAAAGGGAGTGGACAAATACATCTCCAAGTTTGAGATTAATAAGGAATCAACTGATAAGGGAACACTCATCATTTACCTGGACAAGGTAGGTCATGTCATTCTACTACTCTCAGATTTAGGGTTAACGTATACATAAGAATGGGAAGGTCAATTGAGATGGGTAGAATTGTGCCCATATAGAAGCACGTTCACACAAGCCTATAGATACTTTATAAGGATAAGACTGGCATCATGTATGTTGTCTGTAATACATCTGCTGTTTACATGGGATGATGAGCTTCCAACAAAGACCATTGTCAGCTGATCGATGACATGTTTAAACAACCCGATAATTGGGATTTCAAATTTATATATTACCATATAAATCAAGGGTGGGGAACCTTTTTCTGCGAAGGGACAAACGTCTATCATCCTTTGGGGGCCACACAAAATGAACAACTTGAAAATTATCCTACTATACTTGGTTAAACAATCAACTTACCCCTACTGTGGAGACTGGAACGGCGTCTCTTTGACGTATCTGTTATGTTAGGTGATATTGATCATGTTGCTTCTCAACTAGAGATGAGTGATGTTCGACTCGAATAGTTCGCCAATCTCAAATTCGAGTCGATTTTGGCGCTATTCGAGTCATTCGCCGAATTCGAACAATTTGGTTCCAATTCGGCGAATTTTGAACATGTTCGATTTTGGTTCGAAAATGCGGCAGATGCGGTCAGAAAACCGCATCTGCCGCATTTTGAGCCAAAATAAACATCCCCTAAAAGAAAGAAAGTGTTAAAAATAAAAAAATAATCTATGCTCACCTGTCCGCGGTCCACCGAAGCCTCCGGCAAGGTCCTGCGGCTTCTAGGACCTGTGGTGACGTCATGTTCTTGCGCGAACTCCGGTCACATGACCGGAGTTCCGCGAGAACGTGACGTCATCACAGGTCCTGGAAGCACAGGACCTTGCCAGAAAGCTTAAAATAGATATTTTTATGATTCGGACCCTTTCTTTAAGTAAAAGAAAGGGACCGAATCATAAAAATATCTATTTTACGCTTTCTGGCAAGGTCCTGTGGTGACGTCACGTTCTCGCCGGAAAGGGTCCGAATCATAAAAATATCTATTTTAAGCTTTCCGGCAAGGTACTGTGCTTCCAGGACCTGTGGTGACGTCACGTTCTCGCAGAACTCCGGTCATGTGACCGGAGTTCGCGCGAGAACATGATGTCACCACAGGTCCTAGAAGCCGCAGGACCTTGCCAGAGGCTTCGGTGGACCGCGGACAGGTGAGCATTGATTATTTTTTTATTTTTAACACTTTCTTTCACTTTTTTTCACTTCCACAATGTATGTATATACATTGTGGAAGTGAAAAAGCCCCACAGGCCCGGTTTGTTCGTTTTCCGGGGTGTTCGACGGTGTTCGTCGAGCATTCGACGAACATTCGTCGAACACCCCGTTGATTCGACGAATCGAATCGAATTCGAACACCGGGGTGGTGGCTCATTTCTATTCTCAACTGCTTTTCTAGGTTTCGTCTATAGACATCATAGGATGGGATAAGGCTTATATGTCACTGGAAGAGTGAGGCTGGGGCAAAGGGATCACTAGGGAGCTGGATTTAAAGGGCAGACAGTTGGCAAACGACTACTAACCTGAGTACTGCGGATCCCCAGAATCTGCCGGCAGTCACAGGATAGGTGATTGAGGGCCGCAGGCAGCCCGCGGGCCTGTGGTGTCCCGCCCCTAATGTAAATGGCTCTTAGAAATGGATAACTGAAATATTTACATATTTTTGAAAATATTTAAGAGATTCCCAACACTTGAGTAGAAGTTTAGAGATGTGATGGAACTATGTATGGAGAATGACTTTACAATGAGATCTTACTAGGTGGATGATCTTCACAATTGATAACATTTAAGCCTTTGCCCTTGTACATTCACAAATGTAAAATACTTAAAACAGCACAAAGGTTTTGGTACGTGTACAATATGACAGAATATCTACACTTTGGGATGGGCTAGCTCATCAAAGTACTAACAACCATATGGAATCATATGGACACATTAAACAATAATGGACCCAAAAATAGAGTAGACAATCTGCATTCAGAAACAATCATCTGGTATAAGGGTCTATATCTTATGGGTCTGCAAAGGTTAAAGTGGGACAGAATCCCACCACTCCTCCCATTATTATTTTACATTACCCCCCACATTGGTTTGATTATCTGCGGCCAGTTTTAGTTTTGATGCAGAATATATCAAATGACCAACTGTCAAATTCTATGGAAATCCTGAAAACCGGTACTGTGTGCGGCCCTCGAGGCCTGTAGTATGAGACCCCTGCTCTAGATCCTCTGGAGGCGAAGTATCTTGGGTCAAGGCGGTGATTTGAAGTGATGATCCAAGAAAATATGATATTTGTAGTATCGGTTAGGAAATAGAACTGAATATTAGTTAATTTTCATTTATTGCTCAATGATCTACTAACCTTCCTTCTGTTACTTTGGACAGATTTCACATGAAAGAGAGGAATGCATCAAATTCACGATTAAACAGATCTTTAAAGTTGGTCTGATCCAACCAGCATCGGTCACTGTATACGACTATTACACCCCCGGTAGGTGACAAAAAAGACTTTGATCTAATAATAATAATAATATTAATATCTCTCTATATATATTTATGTTGTTCAGCATTTTAGAATTTAGAAGGGAAATTAGAGAGAAAATATTATAAACTTGGAGTAAGAGTCCTGCTCGTAAGAGCTTACAATCTATGAAGAGATGGGAATGAGACAAAGACATAAAAATACTGGTGATGTATGGTTCATCCATGTTTATAATAAATAAAGCAGTACATGTAAAACTGTTCAAACTGGTCACCATACAGTCTCTAAGTATGTACAGATATGAAGTAATCAATAATCAGGGCAAAATAGGGTGTGAAAAAGGAAAATTAATACCTACCTTTCCGCTCACCTGTCCAGTGGCTTTGGCCCGTTGTCTGGTCCTTGGTTAAGTTCAGCCTCTTTGCCTCAGCAGATAGCATACTCCGTGGTTATTTTTACTCCAAGCCAAGAATTCTGGTGGTGAAAAGGCCTCTGATTAGTGATGAGCGAATGTAATCGTTACTATTTGCTACTGTCGAGCCCAGGCTTTGAGGTACTCGGGTATCAGGCACCCCGGAAGCGTTGATGTGTCATGGTGAGTGGTGGCCGCGCCTGATCCCGTTCCTGGGCCTGTCTTCCAAAAATGAGTTTTATATACAAGGGATTATATACAGTTTGTCGTGACGCCACCTGTAGAGTCTAGTGTTGGGACACCAGCGCCGCCACAGTCCGCCGGAGGTAGATGGTATCGCGGCAAGTTGGCAAAGTCCTCTACAGGCAGGGCTGGACCTCCGGGGCAGCGTTCCTGTGTAGGGAACAAGTTAAGGACGAAGAACACAGGTATAAACATAGTCACTTTCCTCCGGGTACTTTACTGTAGATTTATAGTAGCATCGGTTACAGTTTTGCAAGATGTTAAATGACAGGTAGCTAACAGGTGACTGCAAGTGTATCCCAGGTGGTATGGTGGTACCCTCGGTGTATAACCTGCATCTGCTCTTTCCTGCTTCCCAGTTTGGTGTGAAGCCCGGTGACTTGAAATCAGCCTGACCTCCTTTCCTCTCTCACCTTCATGGCCGTCAGGTAACCCTCTACTGGCTGGCCGCTCGTTTCTTTGGTGGTGCCTGGTACCCTCTCTTTGGTCCGCTCTGGTGCCCAGGAGAATTGAAGACTCCACGGGACTCTGGATTCTCTGTCGTGCTTGAAGCTTAACGGCAGTCTGCGGGCTCCAGTGCCCGGTTAGCTGTCTGTGAGAACCTATTCTGTAGGCCCCTCTTTCCCAGCCTGCCTACTCTCCTGGGAAGCTTCCTTCTTCTCCTGGTCCCTCAGCCGAGGGACCCAGCAGAAAAAGCTTCTCAAGGCTAAAGACTCAGTAAGACCCTTTTTGAACCCTCTAGAGGTGAATTTATATTCCCTCCCGGGTAACCTCCCATCTTCTAAGCCAGTGTGGGAGTGCTGAATTAGGATACCACCCACCATCCTAGAGTCCACTTGCAGCTGGAGCATCTGCACCTCTTTTACGGGTGCAGTACCCCTCTGTGACGCCTGCATTGGCGGGGCGCCACACTACTTGCACGAATAGGACGGTATTCGGGATACTTGTTACTTGGCGAGTATTACTGGTGCTCATGAGTTATGTGTCCATTGTAATCAACCTGACACATATTTCCGGCTCCCTTCAGTAAACAATGGGAGCTGGCACCTCAGTGAGAGCAGATTGAATATTAGGCTCTCCGGGGGGCACAGCAAGGAGTTTTATGCAGTAGAAATATAAAAAAAAAGTTCCGGAAAGACTCATTTTATAGCCAGATGTGTGTGGGCAGAGCCTATCACTAATTGACTAGCATTGAACCTGCTATTCGGACGAATATGCAAGTATTAAAAAGTATTCATTACGAGTATAGAGAGTGCGAATATTATGTCACTCGCTCATCACTACCTCTGATATCACAACTCGTATTGTAACGTCAGAAGCCTACTGAGCCACAGAAACCCCAGTGTGGAGTAAAGATGCCCAAGGAAGACACATAAATATCTGAATGGAGCAGAGGATTTGGCAATGGTAGAACAGGTAAGTGGCTAGGGAAGTATATGTGACGCTAGATAATGATTATTATTATTTATTATTATAGCGCCATTTATTCCATGGCGCTTTATATGTGAAAAGTGGCATATATGGAGAATTACAATGTTTATGAAAATACAAGGCACATACAGGTACAGGCGGAAAGAGGATCCTGCCCACGAGGGCTCACAGTCTATAATGGATGGGAGAGGATACAGTAGATGAGGGGAGAGGACATTGCCCATGAGAGATCAATATACAAGGGATGGGTGAGGATACAGTAGGTGAGGAGAGAGGAGCCTGCCCATGAGAGCTCACAGTCTACAAGGGATGGGTGAGGATACAGTAGGTGAGGAGAGAGGACGCTGCCTGTGAGAGCTCACAGTCTACAAGGGATAGGTGAGGATACAATACATGAGAAGATAGGACCATGCCTATTAGGGCTCATGGTATACAAGGGATGGTTGAGGATACAGTAGGTGAGGAGAGAGGACTCTGCCTGCAAGGGCTCACAGTCTACAAGGGATGGGTGAGGATATAGTACGTGAAGAGAGAAGACCCTGCTCACAAGAGCTCACAGTCTACAAGAGATGGGTGAGGATACAGTAGGTGAGGAGAGAGGACCCTGCCCATTAGGGCTCACAGTGTACAAGGGATGGGTGATGATACAATAGGTGAGAAGTGAGGATCCTACCTACGAGGGCTCAATCTACAAGGAATGGGTGAGGATACAGTAGTTCAGGGTAGCACTGGTCATGCGGTGGTGGATTGGGGATCACTGCAGGCTGTAGGCTTGTTGAAAAAGGTGGGTCTTCAGGTTCCTTACTTACTGATCCTTTCAATTTACTAAGGCTGATTTCACACTGGCGTTCCCCTCCGCAGCGTTCTGCGGAGGGGAACCGCCATGTGAGCGCAGCCAGCGCAAGCTCCCATGTTTATAATGGGGACGCACGGTGCTGAGCTTGACTGTGCATGACCGTGTGCTCCCATTCACTGCAATATGTGATTTGTACGCAGGCATATGCCTGCGCACAAATCACTCTCTCTCGTATGCACCAGGAATGCAACATGTCATGTCCTTGGTGCGGACGAGAGTGTGTGATTTGTGCGCAGGCATATGCCTGCGTACAAATCACATATTGCAGTGAATGGGAGCACACGGTCATGCACAGTCAAGCTCAGCACCGTGCGTCCCCATTATAAACATGGGAGCTTGCGCTGGCTGCGCTCACATGGCGGTTCCCCTCCGCAGAACGCTGCGGAGGGGAACGCCAGTGTGAAATCAGCCTTAGTAAATTGAAAGGATCAGTAAGTAAGGAACCTGAAGACCCACCTTTTTCAACAAGCTTACAGCCTGCAGTGATCCCCAATCCACCACCGCATGACCAGTGCTACCCTGAACTACTGTATCCTCACCCATTCCTTGTAGATTGAGCCCTCGTAGGTAGGATCCTCACTTCTCACCTATTGTATCATCACCCATCCCTTGTACACTGTGAGCCCTAATGGGCAGGCTCCTCTCTCCTCACCTACTGTATCCTCACCCATCCCTTGTATATTGATCTCTCATGGGCAATGTCCTCTCCCCTCATCTACTGTATCCTCTTCCATCCATTATAGACTGTGAGCCCTCGTGGGCAGGATCCTCTTTCCGCCTGTACCTGTATGTGCCTTGTATTTTCATAAACATTGTAATTCTCCATATATGCCACTTTTCACATATAAAGCGCCATGGAATAAATGGCGCTATAATAATAAATAATAATAATCATTATCTAGCGTCACATATACTTCCCTAGCCACTTACCTGTTCTACCATTGCCCAATCCTCTGCTCCATTCAGATATTTATGTATCTTCCTTGGGCATCTTTACTCCACACTGGGGTTTCTGTGGCTCAGTAGGCTTCTGACGTTACAATACGAGTTGTGATATCAGAGGTAGTGATGAGCGAGTGACATAATATTCGCACTCTCTATACTCGTAATGAGTACTTTTTAATACTTGCATATTCGTCCGAATAGCAAGTTCAATGCTAGTCAATTAGTGATAGCGTTCTGTGGAGGGGAACCGCCATGTGAGCGCAGCCAGCGCAAGCTCCCATGTTTATAATGGGGACGCACGGTGCTGAGCTTGACTGTGCATGACCGTGTGCTCCCATTCACTGCAATATGTGATTTGTACGCAGGCACATGCCTGCGCACAAATCACTCTCTCTCGTATGCACCAGGAATGCAACATGTCATGTCCTTGGTGCGGACGAGAGTGTGTGATTTGTGCGCAGGCATATGCCTGCGTACAAATCACATATTGCAGTGAATGGGAGCGCACGGTCATGCACAGTCAAGCTCAGCACCATGCGTCCCCATTATAAACATAGGGGCTTGCGCTGGCTACGCTCACATGGCAATTCCCCTCCGCAGAACACTGTGGAGGGGAACGCCAGTGTGAAACCAACCTAATAACAAGTCATCAGGCAGGGTATTCAAGCATTATGGAGGCAGGTACCTGGAGAGCACATAGGATTAAAGGGAACCAATAAGCAGGTTTTGTTCCTATAAAGTAAGGGCCGTCCCATAATGGTACTAGAAGGCTGATTAAAATGATACCTTTAGTAAAAAAAAAGAAGGCTTGATTGAAGAATAATACTTGTTTAAATCTTCAGAAATTACATCGTTGATGCGGTGACTTGAGCATCGGGGCAGGACTTTGTAGGGTGCACATTGATATTTTGATTTTGCCTGCAATAAAATGGCGCTGAAATCAGCACATATGTTTGCCGCAATCACTGAAGCCATTTTATTGAAGACACTGTGGAGATGAAGAATAGCGGCAGGGGCATGTGTGCAGATTGTATTTTTGTTAATCTACGCACATGCTGACACTGCTCATAGTTGTCTCCACAGTGTCGTCAGTAACATTGTGCTGATGACGTGCTGATTCTGCCGTCATTTTATTGAAGTCAAAGTCACAATAGCCAGGCACATGCAGCGCCAACATTGGTAATGGTGTCTGCAGTGCTGAATTTAATTAAAGAAAGGGAGGAGAAATGGCACAGAGGACTCGACCCACAAAATCCTGCCCCTATGCTCAAGCCACTGCACCAAATGACTCGATTTCTGAAGATTTGTACAAGGATTATCCTTCAATCAAACCTTTCTTCAACTAAAAGATATAATGTTAATCAGCTTCTTAGCGCCATTATGGCACAGAGTCTAATTTATATGGCCAAAATCTGCTGGCTGGTTCCTTTTAAGAGGTAAGAAATGGAAGCAAAGTCAGCCACTGTCCAGAATTAGAATACCTACAAGGTAGCAAATAATAGCAAAGGGGTAAACAAATAGATGGTTAGAAGAAGACCCAAGGTCAGGCAGCAATAGATCAATCAAACAGAACATAGGAATAAAAGCCAACAAGCACCACTGACAGCATGCTACAACTGGCAGAGTTCTGAGAAAAACTACTCAGATAAGTAGCTGGGCAATCACCAGAAACAGGAAACACCTGTACCTCCCAGAATCACCTCCCAGAATCAGATTGGACAACTGAGTTGTCACTCACCAAAAACCCTGATTCCATAGTTTAAGCAAAGTCCCTCATTGCATCCTAGATGTAGTCAGTGGAGGAATCGTGACAGTATATCTTTCCAACCCCTTAAAGCATTTGACTCATCTCTAATATGAAGGGTTATCGAGTGCATAGAGTGTGGGGGAAAATGTTGAATGAAGACATTAGGTTTTAAACGTAATGTGCCAGCAGGTTTTTGCTAGATTATCTGAAAGCACCTTAATGTAGAGGTAGAGAGCCTGATTTCAGCAATATGTCATGGACTGAGCTATGTTTTGCTCTTTCAGTACAATTAGGTTTAGCAATAGAATGTTATCACTACAGGACAACTGACGTCATGCAGCCTAGTCCAACCACACCGCCAACACTGATTAGCAGCTTCCTATATATCACTTCCTGTCTCTATCCATACTTTGTATTCAGAAAGCTGCCAATTAGTGGTGTAAAAGATTCTGAATGTACGATTTCAGCCATGTATCACCGTCCGCTTCTCCCCGGAGGACATCCATTGAGTCACAGATCTCATCCTGTTTGTTTTCTATGCAAGAAGCTGTCATTCTTTTGCAGTGAGCATAGAGAAGCCCTAGGAGATCTAGCAGACTTACATGACTAGTCACCCATGCAGCATGGACCCCAACAAAGTTTTTGAAGTATGTTTTTTTCTTAAACATACGTGATTGAAAACATACGTGATTAATAAAGCAAGTGTTCACTTTAAAACTGTAAACACTGACAGCAAATATAATTGTATTGGGTAGTGCATTCCAGAATGCTACTGCAGCACAAGAAAAGTCTTGAATATGGAACTGGGAGGTTTTGGACTATGAAGAATGTTGGTTTTAGATCTTTAAGACAATAGCAAGCACAGGTAGACAGGGGTAACTGTGGAGATGTAGCATCAGATAGAGACGACATGAGGAAATGGACAATCACTGATCCACGTGTTTAGTATATGTACATTTAAGTTTTACTTTTCTCACCTTTGTAGAAAACCGATGCACTAAATTCTACCATGTGGATAAGGACAGCAAGTTATTGGGCAAGATCTGTCAAAATGACGTATGCCGGTGTGCAGAGGGTAAGTCCCAAACGGATAATGTAGTAAATAAGTCATAACAGAAGCAAAAGTTAAAAGGAGGAATATTATACATACTATAAATGAGGTATGTTTACATCATCAAATCAGATGGCCATCCCATGTAACTGTTATGGTAGCTTTACACGCCGCTACCGAAAGGTAGAAACCACCAGATGTCGCACGTGCACGCGCGCGTTTCAACGGTTCCTAACGGTACCTGATGCCGCATTTACACGCCGCCACAAGGTGCTCCACAGTAGGTTTTTTTGTTCCCTGGAAGTACCGACGGGTGCCGCAGGTTACCTTCTCTGGAGCACCTTCCCTGATTTACACGCCGCCACCAGAAGGGAATCTGGGCATACATATTGTGCGCCGTAACTACCTAGGCGTGACAGAGTTGTGTATTACGCGGCGCTCGTACGGTGATTGGACAATGCAATAACATCATGATTGGCCAGCCAGCGCAGGGAGGCTGGCTAATACATGACGCTATAGCAAATGTGTATTGTGACTGGTCAGATCGTTAAATATGCCGCCCTGTTTAGGGACAGCCAATGGGTACACAGTCGTCCCCAACAATGATAGCTGATGGGGCGTGGTATACATGACGCTCAAGCACGCCCTAGGTAACTCAAATACCGTAGCTGTGTCCCGATTACACGCCGCTACCATAGGGTTTATACTTGCTTGTTTTTCAGCACGGCTGGAAAACAGGTATCCAAAGAGACGGGTGGCAACAACCTGAATTACAATCCGCAACCTCGCGGTGTTTTGAAGGTACAAGGTACAATTGACATCGGCCAGTTTCTACCTTTCGGTAGCGGTGTGTAAAGGTACCATTAGGGTGCAGTCACACCTGGCGACGGCACCGGAGATGTCAGCAGCGACTGGCGGGAGCGCGCACGTTTTTGGCGCCCCGCCAGCGTCACCGTCCCCCATTTACATGGGGCGACACCTCCGGCGACGCGCCGACAATCTGACAGGCAGCATCACCGCCGGGGTGCCTCAAAACCCCAGCGGCGACGCAGTACAATGGGAGCCTATGGTTCTCATCACCTGTCAGGTGGCCGGCGGCTGTTTACATGGGGAGATGTGGACACATCGACCCAGATCGGCCGCCTGGTTTCACATCACTTATGTGAAAGCAGGCGACAGCTCAGAGGCGCCGACATCGCCCCTTTACATTAGGCGATGCAGGGGCGATATAAGCGCTGATAGGCTACGCCCCTACATCGCCTAATACATCGGCGGTGCCATCGCCAGGTGTGACGGCGCCCTTAGAATCATCCAATGATTCAGTAGTAAGAATTATAAGTGAACAAAGAAGGAGCTCCTTGTTATGCACATACCTAGCTTAAATCATGGGTAAAGGAAGGAGCAACAAGTCTACAACACAACAGCCGCACAAACACCCTACTGGTTCCTGTACAGACTAGAAGATCCCTAGCGAAAAAACTAAAAGCACCAATTTGGACCTGGATACCTGAAAGGCCATTGAGCATTTTCTTGGACCCCCTAAGGAACTAGAGAGAAGGCCTCTATGCACAAGTAACCAAGACAGTGAGATTGTGCAGAGGTAGACACAGATCTAAGGTGAGAAACCTTAAAGCACATGTACAAAGGGGGTAAAAGGAGAATAATAAATTAAAGCAAGGGAAGACACCCACCAACTCAACTGAGTAGAGATGGAAGGTGTTGGGAGGGTAAATGAGGAAAAACAGAGAAGTAACCCAACTGGTATCTGCCTAGCGGGCAAAATCTCTTAGTTGTAGTAGCTGTTATCCACCAATAAATATAGCCAGCAAAGAAAACTGCTTTAAGGTGAGTGCAAATAGCCATACTCAAGCTGTGATAGGACAGAGACAAAATGGGAAAGAGAAAAACCTGACAAGCATTAAAGCAAGAAATGAAAAGATAAGAGAACTATCAGCAGTTGGACATCAGGTTTGGCTCAGCAGGGATGAAAACTGATCACGCAGGATCAGGTCAATGGTTTGAGTCCTGAGACCGTGGTATGACAGTCCTACATTGTGCACAAGCCTGGAGTAAAGTTGTATTGCCTCTAATAAACACATAGAATCACTCAAAAATATCTCTTTATAATACAAGTGATTTAGCTGGTGTATTCTATATAAATAAGACCAGGACCACATCACGTTTTGACCTTATGTTGTGAACTCTATCAAGGGTTCCATCTGGACTATACAAAATGTAATGTACAAAATCTGCAATTTGGACTGTGTGTGTGAGCTTTTTTTGGAAGGGGATGGCTCCATTCTTCTTTGAACTAAGCCTGAATATCATAGTTTAGGATGAAATTGGTAACTGTGAGATTATTTCTGTGACAACATCTTAGAATTATAAGATTCTACAGAACAAATACTGAGATTACAAGAAAGAATACTAGGATTGATACGTACATTCAGGGATTAAGGAGCACAGTATGACTAGGCAGTAAGGCTAATGAACAAAATCTTTATCTGTTGAAATTTTAACCTAATATTGATGTTTTTTGGGGGATTTTGTCTTTTAGAGAATTGTTTCTTGCAGCAACAACTGGAAGCGAAATTAAATGCTCAAGAGCGATACCAAAAGGCGTGTGCTTCCGGAGTGGACTATGGTGAGGG
Source organism: Allobates femoralis (assembly GCA_033576535.1). Lineage (NCBI taxonomy): Eukaryota > Metazoa > Chordata > Amphibia > Anura > Aromobatidae > Allobates > Allobates femoralis. Next base: position 17,189,402 of record JARQOC010000004.1, read on the forward strand.
ACACACACTTCCGTCTTAACACATATCAATTCGGTTCACTTGTTTTCCACGTTGAAGTCACCAGTTGGAACAGATACAGGGATGTTAAGTAACTCAACCATTAAAAGTTTTTAAATTTCATTTCCTATTATAGTATACAAGATGCACCTGGAAGAAAAACAAGAGAATGATAACTATGATAACTACGTGATGAGGATAATCAGCGTCATCAAGGAAGGTAATACCGGAGACAAGTGAACGTATAGTATATAGGACGTATATGTATGCTATTGGGACTGCCCTGCATGATATGCTAATATACCAATCTGAATAGGAGACGATCTGATATTCTCAACAATGTCCGCTAATCAGTGAACAATTCTGGCTACCAGTGGCGTACCTTGAAGCTCATGGGCCCTGATGCAAAAGCTCCAATGGGACCCTATATTATTACAAATCTTTAATAGCATTAGTCTTTTTCTCTACACCAAGGACTTTGAGGCTCTGCGACCTGGGTGTGACTGCAACCCCTTCACCTATTGTAGTTATGTCCCTGCTGGCTGTTCTGTTACATACACTGCTTAAACCCATCCCCCTTCGAAAGGATCATGGAGGTGCCAATGGGTCACATCCCAAACGACCCCAACCCAACCTGGTATTTATGATGATTAATTGAAATTAGATCATACCCCTGCCCCCCTTGACCTTTAGAATCCAACTATTTTTTTTGTTATTCTTTCACTTTCGTTTTAATATTTTGGTTAGGAAAATTATAGTGATAATCCTATTTTTTTTTACATCAAAACAATTTTTATTACTCTGTTTTTACATTTTCATTCCTTTATAATCCTAATAGATTTAATTGCTTTAATTCCAGGGCTTCTTTTTTTGGGGTGGGCTGGGAATTGTTAATGGGATTGGCCATTACTAGGACAAGTACTTCTTACTCCCCTTGTGTGCTCCCATTAAATTAAAAATGCCTATACTCACCTCTGGTGCCAGCTTGGTTCCAGCAATGCCAGATCTTACGTTGCCGGAGCCTATTTTACATTGTTATGACATGCAAGCTCCCCAGTCAATCAACACCTTCGAACGGTTAAGCTATTAACAGGAAGTGAGAGCTGGGGTTTCCATTCACTTCCTGTTCTTTGCGTTGGTGTCCAAAAGCAGGGAGAGAAGCCGGCAGTGGTTGTTCGCGGGGCTCATGTGTCATAATAATGTCATATGGCTCTGGGAACACAAGATCCAGCATAGTGGAGGTGAGTATAGGCTTTTTTTATTTTATGGGGAACGAGCATGGATTGTCCTTGTAGTAAACAACCCTTTAACAATTTTATCCATACTATTTTGGGAATAGACTATTTTGATCACAATTTACTTTTTGGAGTGAGAGACAAGATCCGGAATTCTAGTTCTGTTGTCAATTTTCAGTGGTTTCCTGTGGATAACCTGAAATTTATTACCTTGGTCATTACATATGTATTATTTTTTTTATTATTTTTGGTTCTTTTAATTTTTACATTTTTTTACCATATTTTTCCCTTTTTTATAGCCCTATTAGGGACTAGAATACTCTATATTTTGATAACTAACACAATACACTGCAATATATTTGCATGGCAAAGTATTAGACCAAAGCCAGAGGGGAATCTAATAGGTGTACAAACATAGCAGCCATTTGGACCTCCTACTCACTAAAACCGTGTCCTAGGTCGCCAACTTTAATTTTTATTTTTTTTATGAATGTGTGATTGTCAGTGGCCTTCTGGACATCTCTCAAGTCAGCAGTCTTCCCATGATTGTGTAGCCAACTGTACTGGACTAAGGGACTATTTCACACGCTTAGTAAGGCTTTGAAAGTGTTTTGTTTAATTATTTACATTTTCTGTGATAATGAATTTTTGGGTTTTCATTGGCTGTAAGCCATAATCATCAACATTAACAGAAATAAACACTTGAAATCAATCCGTCTGTGTGTAATGTCTCTCTATAATATATGGGTTTCACTTTATGTATTGAATTACTGAAATAAATTAACTTTTTGATGATATTGTAATTCATTGAGAAGCACTAGTACATTTACCTCCAGTGTGCTGCTGTTTCACTTTCTATGATTTGTCCCGTCAATAGGTACAGATCAAAATGTTCTGAACAAAGAAAAGAATTTTGTCAGCCATATAAAGTGCCGGAAATCATTAAATCTACAAGAAGGTCAGGATTACCTAGCATGGGGAGTAAGAACTGACCTTTGGGACCAGCCTTCTGGGTGAGTGAAATGAGCTAAATAAACACAATATTACATAATCATAGTTATTATGGCTTATTAAAATATGAGATAAATATGGGATATTATTTTTATTGTTATTATGATAGCGCCATTTGTTCCATGGCGCTTTACATGTGAAAAGAGGTATACATAACAAAAACAAGTCCAATGATCATGAACAAGACAAAGCACAGGAGGAGAGAGGACCATGCCCATGAGGGCTGACAGTCTACAAGGGATGGGTGAGGATACAGTAGGTGAGGAGAGAGGACCCTGCCCATGAGGTCTCACAGTCTACAAGGGATGGGTGAGGATACAATAGGTGAGGAGAGAGGACCCTGCCCACGAGGGCTCACAGTCTACAAGGGATGGGTGAGGATACAGTAGGTGAGGAGAGGGAACCCTGCCCATGAGGGCTCACAGTCTACAAGGGATTCGTGAGGATACAGTAGGTGAGGAGAGGACCTTCCCCACGAGGGCTCAGTCTACAAGGGATGGTTGAGGATACAGTATGTGAAGAGAGTGGATCCTGTCTGCATGGGCTCAGTCTACAATAGATGGGTGAGGATACAGTAGGTGAGGAGAGAGAACCCTGTCCATAAAGGTTTACAGCCTACAAGGGATGGATGAGGATCCAGTAGGAGAGGGTACCGCTAGTTGTACGGCAGTTTAGTGGACGCTGGTTGTGCGAACGATAGCTGCTCACCGCATTGTTGGTGCGTTGTGCACAATATCTAGACGTGTGACGTCTAACCAACGATCTTCAACTATGTTCTGACGACCGCGCGCTCACTAGATCATTTGTGATATCGTTACCGATGTTGAAGCGTGTAACGGTACCTTTAGGAGCTTAGAGACGGCTGATTGGGAAGTGTCATTTGGGATGTTGAAGTTGCCCATGAGGATAGTAAGGATGTAAGCAGAAAAAAAATGAACTAGGCAGGTTGTGAATTGGTCAACAAACATGGTGACTAGCTCTGGAGAATGGTAAATGACAGCCAGTATAAGGTTGGAGGGGGAGCAGATGCACATACAGTGTACCTCAAAAGAAGGGAGAGGAATGGGGAGTGGCAGTGGAGTTGGAATACAGGAGCAGCTGTCTGCCCCAGAAACTTCTCCACCATGCTTGTTGTTCATGCAAAGAGTGCAAGAAAAATTGACCATAAGAAAATGCAGTTGTGGAGGCTCTCTCAGAGATGGTGAGCCATTGACACCAAGGAAGGAAGGTTTGTAAGTGATGAAAAGATCATGGATGTATAAAAGTTTCTGCTGATTGAGGGAGTCCATGGGGCTCCTGTTAGAGGGCCTGGGGAAGCAGGGGTTGGGTGAATGGGTACAAGGGTAGAAAGGTTGTGGAATATCCTGATAGATTGTGGATGGGAATAGATGTGAATATGGGAACTGGTGCGGAGAGGCGGGATAAGGACATATATCACCAGCAATGAGGAGAAGCAGAGCATTAGTAGGAGATTAGGAGAAGGCATGAGGCAGCTGGAGACAGATAAAGGTTTTATGATGAGGAATTGTTTTGATGAGGACGTGAGATGGATGAGGAGGATGGAGGGAGCGATGATGAGTTCATGACTAGGTGTAAGGGGAGTAAGAAGGAAGTGAAGTGTTATAGAGGTGAACGTGGAAAGAAACTGTGACTGTGAATTCTGGCTCGGACACCTACAGAATTGTGAATATAACTATAGACTAGAAAACAGTAAAGATGTCCCCTCTATAGGGTCATGTGGATGGATTGGAATAGCCTTCCTTTCCTGTAATGTGCAGTTTATATTGTTTTATAGAGATTAACCTTATTGCATATCTTTTATTTCCTCTTTTAGTTATTCCTACATTATTGGAAGAGACACATGGATTGAGTGGTGGCCAAATGAAAGAGAATGTCAAAATCCAGACAACCAAGAGCAGTGTGACGCCTTCGAGGAACTATCGGAGGCTCTGGAGATTAATGGATGCGCTTCATAATAACATAAACCCCAGCATCTAACATCCCATTTGTGTCTCTTTAGCTCTTTAGTTCTAATTTGATATTTTGTATGACAATAAAGCTTTTATTTGCTATTCATAAGATTCAGTTATTGAATAATATTTAGCATCTTCAGTATACACTATTTACAAGAAGACTGAATTCTACAAGACCCCATGAAAATTCCACCCATTCATGTCCAAAGGCAGAATCTTTCAGATTTGGGCAGGTGGAGGCTCAGTGATTATCATTATATAGAGGCTCAGCAGTTAGCATTATATGGCGGCTCATCTTGGGGTCTCCTTGCTGCGTGGTGCATGACTTGAGCAGAGCTCTCTGAGCACAACACCTACTCCCGACACTCCCTCACCTCTTACTGAATACTCAACCTTGAAATGCTGGGCCCAGGCCTCCTGCCTTTGCTGCCATCTTGGCCCAACACAAAATCTTTAAGATGGATGCCATTTTGCTATGATCTGAGACTAATTTTTAGAAAAGTGAGGACTCTTGTTAGGGTCTCTTTGCTGTGTGGTGCATAACTTAAGCAGGGCTCTCTGAGCACAATACCTACTCCTGACACTCCTCCACCTCTTCCTCAATGCTCAACCTTGAAATGCTGGGCCCAGACCTCCTGCCTTTGCTGCCATTGTGGCCCAATAAAAAATCTATAAGATTAATGCCACTTTGCTGTGGCCAGACACTAATTTTTGGAAAAGTGGGGACACTTGTCGGGGTCTCCTTGTTGTGTGGTGCATGACTTAAGTTTTGGAAGTTTGAACTCAGTTTGGTTCATTGAACAGGCAATATTTGACTAAAAAATTCGAGAACAGTTCAACGAACATCTGAACCCTATTGAAAACAATGGGAGGCAAAATCAAGAGCCTAGAAAACACCTTCAAACACCAGCCAAAACAGCTCAAATTAGGGCCAGACGCCAGGAATAGTGCCATCTATCCCCCAGGGTTAGAATTTTCATCATTGTGCATTATGGATGTATTGGACAAGGCCAGGCCGAGCATTTCAAGATTCTGGTGCTCAGAAAGCTCTGCTAAATTCACAGCACAACAAGGAGACCCCCAAAAAAGTCTCCAAATTAAAAAAAATTAGGGCTAGATGATACTACCACAGTGGCATCAATTGACCCACAATAAAAATTGGAGAATGGCGCAAATTGCATGCATGGCACAGGATCTTAAACAGGGTCTGTCCCAGTTTTTCAAGGTTAAGCATTCATGAGAAACAAGGGATGAGTGATACCTGTAGGCATTGTACTCACATATCCCTGCTAAATTCAGGAAACAGGCAAGAAAGAAACCCCAAAAAGAGTCTCCACATTTAAAAAAAATTAGGGCCAAATACCACTAAAATGGCATCAATTGACCCAGAATTATAATTTGAGAATGGCGCAGCCTAAATTCATGGCACAGGATCTGCCAAGCATTTCAAGGTTAAATATTCATGAGTAACAGGGGGATGAGTGACAGATGTAGGCATTGTACTTGTCTGGTGCCAAGGGTCGAGGTACTCAGGTCTCGGGTGGTCGGGTGCAGGGATGTCACGGATAGTCGGTGCCCGAGTCCGTGCCCTTGATGCAGACAGTAAAAAGGGGGAAATAAAATAAAATAATAGTGGTTCGTGACGCCACCTGTAGGTCCGGCGATGGCGTCGGCCCTGCTGGCCTTCTACAGGAAGGGCGATGTCCACGGGGTGTTGGAAGTAGCAATAGATGGTGGAGTAGGGCAGCGTAGTCACTGTGGAGCAATGCAGGGTAGTCTCAGTTCATTAGGAAGAAACACCGACTCATTGCTCGCTCTGAATGGGTACTTTACTCTTGTAATCTGCAGGTTTACAGGGTAATGCAGTTCTTTCAGCCGGGTAGTGGTCCTGGTAGTGAGTAGTGTCCCTCTGAAGCTCCGTTGGTGTTCCTTCTCTATCATGTTATCTGTCCTGCTCTGCTGCCCTGCACAATCCCACTTGTTGGACCAGGCCCGTCGGGTGATATGGGAACCCTCTATCTCTCCAGAGGTGAATCCAACCCAGTCTAGTGCTTATGGCGGAGATCGTCCTTGGTGTAGGGAGGTTGGATCGTGTGACCACGCCGGTGAATTTGCGGTCCAGAGATCTATCTCTGATCCACGTTGGAGCAGGTACCCCGCTTCGGACTGGGCCAGGGTATTTGGTTACCCTACTTCTCTGCCCCTTTCTCTTTTGGGTCACCAGGTTGAGGTGCCCTCCCCGTTAGCTTCTCCTCTGCCGTTCTGTAGCTCTGCAGCTCTGCTACATCTGCTGCTTTCACTTTGCTTCTCACTCTCTCACTCTTCTGCACTGCTCTTTGCAGCTCGCTTCTTAACTAACTCTGTTCTGCTCTCCCCACTCACTATATAACCTAGCTTCTCCTCCCACCAGGACTGGTTACCCTAGTAATGGGCATCTGATTGGTCCCCTATCACTAGGTGTGTGTGTGATGCTGGAGCTTCAGGCTTCTACTACTCCTTACCAGAACAAAGCATACTGTACCTTCTGTTAGGGGTGCAGTACGCTTTTGTAGTGCGCTGACTAGTGGGGCTCTACATACTCACAGAGCCAAATTCAGAAAGCAGACAAGGAGCCCCCCAAAAGAGTCTCCCCTGGTGTGAACCCTGGTTAATGAACAGGCCTCCTTAATATATACCACTGACCATTCAGGACATTGGAGACTCTAGTGTTGGTGGAATAAGACTCTGCTCTTATTGGCTGCATTTGAAGCTGCATACATAATATCCCTATGATTTATGAGTCTCTGACAGAGGGGATGAGGAGGTCAGGTAATTTACATTGAATACACAACCTTTGGACACTGGCATACTCCTAAGAGCCTGGCAGAAACAATGACTTAGGCTGGCTTCACACTGCAGCACAATCCGGTACGGGGCTGTCCCGGAGGACCCTGAGAGCCGCGGACCGGATCAGCACACAGGACTGGAGGGCTAATATGCCCTCCGGTCTGGTGTGTAGCGCACGCAGGTACCGCTGCTGATAAGTCAGGACCGCGGGCGCAGCATTCCTGACCTGTCAGCGGCTGCAGCTGCGTGCACTGCACACCGGACCAAAGGGCATAATAGCCCTCCAGTCCTGTGTGCTGATCCTGACCGTGGCTGTCAGGGACTTCCCGGACAGCCCCAGACCGGATCGTGCCGCAGTGTGAAGCCGGCCTTAGCAAGCATGAGATAACAAGCAAAAGGTCAATAGGTCTGGCCAATTAAGAAAATTAACCCCTGCCATACATTGAAAAATCCATGTTATCACACTCCTTCCCCTTTCTTAATTAGCCAGACATGGGCAGCCAGATGTGATAAGGCATTGTCCTTTTTAGTGGTGAGGTCAGCAATAGAAGATTACATCTATGAACCTCCTCATGCTTACATCCCCCAGGGTGGGCAGACATACTGTGGACAAGCACAAAGGTGGGATCCATGGGTAGAGCTTCCATAAACTTCTAGATATCAATTCCCCTGAGTAAATGGCCACCAGCTGGTTAGGTTTACTAACTGTTGATTGCTCGGAGGAGGATGATGGAGGCTGAGGACATGGGTTATCCTCAGAATGAGTGGCAACAAGATCCACATCAGAGTGCTGCTTGGCTTCTTGGATGGGGGTGATGGCTGTGACAAACTGGCTGGATAATCCTTGTCCTGGGTCATTTTGCAAAATAACCTGTGTAGTGAGGAAATCCAGTTCAACTTCCTCTAGGTTAGGCCCCGAAATAAGAGGTGTAGGGACGCTGTCTACCAGCCCCATATTGATCTCTTCCTTCTCAGTCTCCAAAATAACAGTTGTGTGGACTCTTTCCATAAGCTGCAACTCACCTTGTCCCTGGTCGGTCGCCCCCTCCAGCTGCACACATGCCATCGGGATGTCTGAGTGCTGATCCTCAGCCAGGGAGATGGATAATTGCAAACCTGGTGGATGGTCTTTTGGGGAAACATTAACTAGGCTTACCAAGGTGATGGAAAAATCTGTGTCTTGTAGCCCTGGGCCTTTATGTCACCAACCAGGACCATCTGGGCTGGCAGATGGGCTCCAGGCATGGGGCCCTGGCTTGGAGACAATCTTTATCTATATGTCCAAAGCGTCCACACATATAACAGAGCTGTGGATTGGTCAAGTCACAGGCCCTGATGGTAGATCTTTGTTCTGGTGAGGTTTCTGCTGGGTAGTGGGATAATTCTTCTCGAGTGGCTGGTACTGGCCATAATTTAACTGGAATTCCCATAACTAATTGCAGAACACAAGCTTTCTCTTCTCTTGAGGTTTTGGGCCCCAATGCAGCCAACATATCCTTGATTCGAGCTGCTTGGGACAGGTTTGTTTCCAGATTGTCATTGGATACAGAAAGTGGCACACTGTTTCCATCCTCTGGTTCAATATCAGTGGGGTCTTTGCTCCAGGCGTTTGGTAGGTCAGGGGACCTGGAATCCCTCTCCGGATTTCTGCTGCTGGCCCATTAGTACCTGGTTACCGGCGCTTTTCCTCGGGGGTGAGCTCAACATCGCTCCGCTCTCCAGGCCCTCGTCTCCTTCCTCCTCAGACTCACTCCATGACTGTTCTGTTGTTCTCTATGGCTGTTCTGCCTAACCCCACCTCCAGGCCAGAATTTATATAGGGAAGCAACCCTTAAGCTGGGTTCTAGAGCTCCCCCTTCTGGTCTGGAGACAGGAAAGTGGTGGATGCTGTGCCACCTGAATCGGGAACCCCCTTCTTGCTTACAGGTGACATCAGCCCCTGTGAGGGAGGCAATGCCACTGTTGCAGCCGGACCCTGGGGTGCTACAGAAGGGCAGGGGGATTTCTGTAGTCAGGACAAGGTAGAAGGGAATTTTGAGGAATAATATGGTTGAGAGTGGGGGGCCAGGGTGCCATTAGTTAGAATAATATGTCAATCAGAGGTGGATATGATGAATTGGGTGAAGTCCCACTGGAGAATTAAATTTGGTTCTCAGTGGTAGGTTCATGGGCTGTGACCAAGGGAATATTATGATCAGTTTTGGATGGAGGTCCCTGGTGGATTAGTGCAGAGGAAGCTCAAGGGTAGAAGTACGGTGATAATGTTCACAAAGTTGTTGGCCTACAGGGCAGGTGTGGTATGTTTGGAGGGATTGGAGGTGCTGAAAAGGGTCTTTTTGCTTTGTGGTGGGCAATCTGTGCTATGTAAGTTAGTGGAATCAGGTATGGGAAGAAGACAATTATTCAGTGGGTATGTAATAGGTGTTGTGGAACAGTTGTGTCAGTGGATACGGATGTTGCAAGGGGATTATTACAGTGGGGCAGCTTGATACGAGTGTTACAAGGGGATATACCACAGTTCGGCTACATTATGGAAGGGCTGTAAATTGATTGACTTATAACAGTGGTGCAGCTTTATCTGAGGGCGGCAAATGTTGTATATAATGGTTGTGCAGCTTCAGATAAGGTCTGCAGAGGATACATGACAGTGGTGCAGCTCCGGATGGGTATCACAAGGTTGTGGCAGCTTCATAGGCGTGCGGCAAGGGGTTATTTAACAGTTATCATAGCTTTAGATGAGCGCTGCTAAGTAAATTTTAATGGTGGTGACAATTTTATAAGGTGATCTTTATCGATGGTGGCAGTTTTATAGGCATGTATATGGGGACGTTTACCAGGGTGTTGCAGATTTATGCGGGTGCTGCAGGGTATGACCTAACAGTGGTTGCAGCCTTTATACGGTGGCTGCTGGTAATACCCGACACTGGTGCCACTTTTGGGAAGGGTTCTGATGGGCGTCAGCATCTGTCGCAGACTTCTGCGGTTGTGGTTAGAATACAGGTAACATTTGTGGTGGTTTGGCACAGGCCTACCGGGCAACTTGTATCGGTGCAGCATCTTTACCCAGGTGTTGAGGTAACTCCACGGGTGTGGTGTTACCGTTCCCAGATGAGAGGGGTCACAAACCTGAGACACAAAACCTGCATCCAACACCACTCCAACTCCAGGCCAGGATAACTTGGGCGGACCTGTAGCAGGGAGGGGTTAGGAGGGGTTAGGTAGAGGGAGTAGAGTGAAGTTAGGAGAAGAACGTCAGAGGAAGGTGTTTGGAGAGGACGTGGGGAGAAGGAGTTCCAGGGGACACGGGAGTGGAGTATCCACCCATTGGCCCCAAATCTGGACCCGACCCGAGTCGGGCGGAGGGACTGGTTGCCAGAGGGGACAATCCGCAGGACAGTGACTAAAACTAGGGTCAGGGGATGTATTGCCCGCTGTCCGACAAGGCCCATAGCCACCAGCTTGGGACCCTATTCAGGAAGGTGCAGGGTAGGCGAAGTGGGTAATCCAGCACAGGGAAGATGCAATCTGGGAAGGCTCACGAAAGGTGTCTCGGCGGAGCGATCCTGATCTCATGGAAGCTAACCAGGCCACACTCTGGAGGAGCACAGCACCAGGCTGGGTAGCCTTGCCTGAACAGCAAGTAAAAAGAAAAACATCACAAACTGTGTTTGTCTGCTCCTTTTGTGCCCTGTTACCCCTCTACACCGCCAGAACCCACGTCCCTGCTATGGACTCTAAACTCTGTTCTGCACCCCAACAGCCATCACCGTACCAATAGACTGTCCCACTCTGCACATGGGCCCCACTCCACCTGTGGGGAGCAATTCCATCTGGGCTGCACTACCATCTGCCCCAGCGGCCCTAATCTGCAGCGTCGGCCATCCCTAGCCGAACACCACAGGTGACATCACGATCATCCCATGTAAATATCCCCTTTTACTGCACAGGCAGGGCCTTGGAGTTGGGTAACCGCCTCCGTGACCTCCCCAAGAATCGTTGGCCCGGCTACTGAGTACCCCTCAACCCTAGTGGGCATCACATTAAGCAGTGAGTGCAACAGAATTCAGCTTGCTAAATAACTAAAGGACCTTTGGTTGATGCCACGCCCCATGTGATCCGGTCAGCTGACAACTTCAGAGACCCGTGCGGTGTGCAGTACACTTCGAAGACTAAATCTGTGGTTGTGCAGGGGTGCACAGCCACACAAGGTTAGTGATTTTCATACCCTGCCTCCCTCCTCTCAATCAAAGGGTACACACAAGAGCACCTCTTTTTTCCTTTTCTCTTTTACATGCTTCTGTCATCAGGCTTTGCTCTGTTCTCTTTGGGTGACACTGGTGATAGAGGAGAGGTCAGAACCAGAAGGTTTTGACAGCGCAGACTCTATCCATTGATCGAAGTTAAAGTGGTTGGGTCTTGCAGTATGCTCCTGTCTCACAGTATGGGTGTGTGCTGTCTTGCTAAAGTCATCAACCCCTTGCCTCAGCCTATTAGAGAGCACCACACCCTACTAAAGCTTCCCGATTCTGCCAGAAGCCGCCAGATATTGTCTCATGCTTTCCTGGCTCAGTCCTGACTTTTTTGACTCTTGTTATATTTGTTCCTTGCTTTGACCTCGGCTTATGTTTTTGACTACTCTTATGGATCCTGATTTTGTCCTTTACGTGACATCCCAGCTTAAACCATACTTTGTGACCATTCCTGCATTTGGTATGTACTTCCAGATGGCAGCCCTTCTGTGGGTAACATACCACAGGAACACATTGTAAATCCAAGGTGTACGGGTTTCTCTGGATTCTGCCAAATGCAGAGGCGTGTACCTAGTCTGTTCGACGTAGCCTTATTGAGAATGTGACCTCAGACCGACGATACACATTTGGGACAAGTTTCTGTCATTGTATCAGGACAATTAGCAATTTAGTTCTATATTGATTATCTCCTTTGACAAAGCAATTGTCATTTGATAATTGGGGATATTTCTAAATGAATTTATAATATTTATTTTAGTTATTTATTTTCTTTAATTTCTCTTTAAGAAGCCGCGAACACAAACACTTATCTGAACAAGAGGGAGATAAATGCAGAGAAGCTTACATACAAGTGTTACCCACATGGATTCCGTGGGTCAAAGCTGTGGGTAGTACCAGACTCCGATTTTTTACCACTGCCTACCGTGGGCGTTCTCCTCTGCAACATCAATAACAATGCCATCTGTAAAACTAAATACATCTACGATTACCTTAACAAGGATTTCTTATTTGATAAAAGACTATTCGTGATAAAATGGGAAAGGGACCTTAAACTGAATTTTTCTCTTGACCAATGGGAAAGTTGCCTGAAAATGTCCTACTCCTCCAGCATATGCCGAACACTCCACCAATCCTATTTCAAAATTCTCTCTAGATGGTTGTCACGCGCTTAGATGGCGCTGACACTGCTGGATGCTGCTGTGTATGTTTGTCTTTAAAAGCTGCATGGTTGATAGTTGTGAAGGTCCTGGCCTCCTGTGTTGTGCTCCAGAACTGCATTCACTATTAGGTTCAACTGCTGGTTGAGGGGTTATTGTGTGACTCACCTGAACTCCCCTCCCCCTAGCCTTTAAGTAGTAAGTAGCCTCTCCTTCCACCAGGTGGTGCTGCTGATAGAGTTTCACTCTATGCCTGGAAGCTGTGCTGTGCTGGCCTGTGCGTTTGTGTTACAGAAGTCCTTTCCTTTGGAGTTGCTGTATCCCAGTTCTGTGGAGGGAGGTGAGGGGGGAATAGCGCAGGGCTGGTGGAGGAGTTTTAGGGAAAGGCTGGAGGCCCGAACCTTCTCGCCATCAGACATACCTTCGGGATCAGGGCCATTCAGTGTTCCTAGACTAGGGTCAGACTAGTTTTCCCTGGTCACCCTGCCCATAACTGCCATTCCCTCATCAGCATTCTCACTACACCGTGACAATGGTATCTCACACCTACGAGGCTCTCTAGATTTTCTCCCAATCTTTCCACCTTGTGTTGGACAAGCTGTGGCCAGATGTGTGATCTCCTTCACATCTTCTGGAACTGTCCAAAACTCACTAATTTATGGAAAGATAAAAATTCTTTAATTAGTCGGATCCATCAAAAACATGTTGTTTTATCTCCTCAATTGGCGCTACTCTCATTAGAGTTGGACAATTTGATCCCTGTTTCAGACAAATATCAATATACATATTCTTGGTGGTCAAGAAACTCATAGCGGCTAAATTAAAAAGTACATCTATCCCTACGGTCTTGGAGGTAATGGAGAAGATCTCCCTACATAATTCAAATGAGAAGTCCTACGCCATCTCTTATAACTACTTTCCATCTTATTATAAAAAATGGGAACCTTGGAACGATTATTTCCTGGAACACCCCCCTTAAACCTTGTAATCCTGCTATCCTAAAATGGCCCTACATCTCATTCTGTTGCTTCTCTTCAGATTAATTCCCATGTTGTATAACCCTGTAGCATATGATGTAATAACTAATTTAAAGAGAACTTGTCACCCCCCTGGTGCATGGCAATCTAAATGCAGCACTGAATGCAGCATGTCTGCTGCAGTCAGGGAAGGGGTCCCTCATGTGTCTGTGAACTGTGTACACCGAGATATAGCCTTAGTAAAACTTACAGTTAGAAGCCATGGAGGTAGTCACTGTGGCTGGAGGGAGCTTGATTGACTGGGTCCATTCCCTCCCCCTCTGCCTCTCTGTGCTCCTTCTGCTATGCAGGCTCTGCCCTCCTCCTCTCTGTCACTCACAGCATGCAAATCATTTGTCCTGATGTCAGCTCCAGATTCCTGCCCTGACAAAGCATAAACAGCACAGTAGGAGGTGGCACACAGAAGCAGTGGGGGATGGAATGGCCACAGTCAATTAAGGTCCCTCCAGCCACAGTGACCGCCTCCATGGCTTCTAAATAAGTTTTACAAAGGCTATATCTCAGGGTTCACAGCACACAGACACATGGGGGACCCCTTCCAGACTGCAGCAGACATGCTGCATTCAGTGCTGCATTTAGATTGACATGCTGCAGAGGGGGGTGACAGGTCCTCTTTAAGACGAAGATGTTCCCTGAAGAAGGAGCTCGGTAGGAGGCTCCGAAACGCGTCGGAAAATAAAGGCTTTTGCTGATTCAGACATCCCTGTGTCTCGGTTCCTTTGATCCTGTAGCAGCAGCGCGGACATTAAGGCACTTCGTCCAAAGACCTTTTGCTCTTTAAGACAAATCTTTCTGTTACATATACCCCTGTACACCTTAATATTGTTCTTACTCAAGTTCTTTCTTCACAGTTATCCCTCCCTCTTGCTCCCACCCCTCCCTCCATTTATACTTCCTCCTCTCTTTCCTCCCCATTTCAACATAGGGAATTGTGGATATTATATTTAACCTTGGATGCAATTGTTCAGCTGTATATTCCTCAGTAACTACAATTTTTCCATAGCCATTGCTTAATCTTTAATGAAATGATTTAAACAAATGAAAAACAAACTGCGGATAGTGATAAGATTAGTGATCTTTAATAAGACACCAGGTTAGTCAGCAGATTTTTAAAATTTACAAGATAAAAGTTTTAAATTTACATAAAATCATTCATTTTCGGAGAGGTTTCACAATCTTATGATGCACAACCCATAAGCTCTACTTCATCAGTAAAATGAAGGAATTCATCACAAAGCTCCGAGAGTGCTGGAGTTTGACACTCTCTCTCACTTGGCCAATGTTCGATCCAAGTATTTCTTCCAATCAAGTAAGAATAACTAAAATAAAGAAAATGCAGAATTTACAACATGAGGACACATTAATATTGATAGTTTAATGCAGAATGACACATGGTATAGAAAAAAAGGCATTTTTCATTCCTTTACTGTATTCTAGAGTTTAGTTCACAATTCTGCTAACTTCAGAGCTGAAATCCCTGGACGTCTCTGACTTGTGGTGTGTTTGTGCAGAGCTATACTCTGGAAGTGTTGGCTTTACATCAGGCTCTGATATAGGAAAAAACCTCCTAGTTACATAATGGGATTTTCTGTATTTTTATACATCCACATGAGTTAAACAACTAAATTCAACCATTCCTACAATGGGACGCAAAATCAAGGGCCTAGAAAACACCTTTAAAAGGGCTCAAAAGCAGCTAAAACAGCTCAGATTAGGGCATGTATTCCCCAGAGTTAACATATTTATCATGGTACATTATGGATGCATGAGACAAGTCCTGGCCCAGTATTTCATGCTTCAGGTGTAGGCGTGGTGCTCAGAGTATAAATCCACACCGGGATATATATCAACATTAACACTTTATTTTTACTAATGAAATCACAATGAAATGTTTTTTTAAAACCATCCCCCATAAAACCATCCAAACAGTGTGGTGACTGTATATAAGGTTAAGGTTATAGGTCTAAATACCATACATACAGATATACCTTATTCTCACATCGACATAGAACAGAGGTGCTGGGCAGTGTGGTCAGTATACAGATTACCTTCTGTGGTTGCTATATGAAGGGACTTAGGTGTTACTGTATGGTGCAATAGAATGGTGGCAAAAGACTTTGGTATGTTGGCTCCCTGGACATCCCTGATCCTTAATGGAATATAGGGAGAGAGATAGGGTAACCAGAATCAAATATATGTGATATATATCTGCTCTATGCCGATGTGAGAATAAGGTACATCTGTATGTATGGTATTTAGATCTGTAACTTTAACCTTATATACTGTAACCACACTGTTTGGATGGTTTTATGGGGGATAGTTTTAAAAGACTTTTCTGTATGATTTCATAAGGAAAAATAAAGTGTTAATGTTGATGTATATCCCGTTGTGGCTTTGTTTAATATGCCGAAAATCTATATAGGGCTAATACATAGTTGTGAGATTGTGCGGCCAAGTAATATTGCATAATGAAAAAAATGGATTCTAGAATTCGATTAGTAATGGTGCTCAGAGAACCCTGTTAAATTCATGAAAAATACAATAAAGACACCCCAAGGAATGTCTCCACATTTCAAATAACTAGGGCCAGATATCACCAAAGTGGCATCAATTGACCCAGACCAAAAATTGTATAATGGCAATGTCTGCATGCATAACACAGGGTCTGGAACAGGACATGGCCTAGCATTTCAAGGTTAAACATTGTTCAGGAAGAGGAGGATGAGCGACAGGTGTAGGACTGTTGGGCAGAGTGCCCTCAAATCCCACGCAAAAGATCCAATAAATGCTATGGTCTGCTAACTTCAGGTGGTACAAGTAACAGCTTCATGGAATACTACAGGAAGCAGGATTCATGTAGGTCAGTGCCCTGTATAGGCATAGTGGGCTGGGGACTCTCACACCTCATGCAACCACTACGATACACCTGTCTCGTATTGACTGCATTTGCAGTCCTGGAGTGTTGCTGCTGTGCTATTTGAGTTTTTTTCCTTAGTCTGCTGCAATTGCTGTATGTGTGGTGGGCAGATCTGCAGGTGAGGAGTGAGTCACAGCTCAGGTGGAGGGGTCTGTCTGAGCTTTCCCTCCACTCCCTCAGCCTTAAGTAGTTCTGCTTCCTTCCACCAGATGTCACAGATTAAGTTCATTCTAATTTTAGACCCATGCTCTGCAGACATGCTGTTGGAGCAGCTGATATCCCCTTCATTTGGAGTGGTGTCCTGTCCCTGGTCCATGGGTGGAGGTAGCCACCACCACACTCATGGGACAAAACATAAACTTCACTGGCTACTAAAGAAAGAAGGATTCAAGCTGGTTAATAACATATTCCCATGAAAATCATGGGTGAGGGGGTTTCGGCTGATGGACACACAGGACATTTATATGGATGTAAATAGGCCACATCTGGGGGGCCGTAGTTAAATCATATACCACATTAGGATAATGGTATACAGCACTGCTTATACAGTGCTGTACCCTTTATATGCATTTCCCTTATGCTCTAATCGCCCCAACTCTTAAAATGTTGTTATCTGTGTGAAGTAAGTGAATTGCCCATATCTAAAATGGCGGGGTTGGGATTTCCGCCCGTATTATGAGGTTACTATTGGTGTCTGATTGACACACCAGCCTCTAAGATGGCGGAAATCACACTTCCGCCCAAACTGTAGCGCCATTGGTGAAAAACTTCACTGTGCAACGTCTGGTTCCGCCCCCCAATGACATCGCAGGCATCCCGGATAGGCTGGATGAGATCAGGTGGCCACTGACTCTCCTGCCTTGGGATTGGCCGCGAGTCGCGAGGGAAGAGGCGGACCAGAAATGGGGCACACATGTGAGGGAGCGCAGTATAGGTATAAAAAGATGCCGGCCGGCGGGTTGAAACGGACCCCATTGATCAAGCCCAAAGCGAAACGCGTCTGGGGGCACCCGGTTACTCCATCCCCTCATAGGACATGGGTAAGTGTGGAGCTGTGGGAGGATGATGTGATCTTACCTCAATAAGACCGATATGTGTGTATTGTTATATACAGGGTTGACATTAACTAATACTCCCCCAGGGATGGATAAACTGTATGAGTGATACACAGGATTATCCAACATTACTCTGCAGGACTCTCTCTAGGCTGGGCTGTATATTTACTATATAGTCAACCTCTGTTCCCCACTGGATGGGTAAACTTGACAGACACTGCATATATAGAATGAAATCAGATCTAATACCCACAAAACTTTGTCCACTACCCCCTGTCCATATAGAAGGGACACTACCAGCTACATGGAAATTTTAATGTCACAACGTCACTTTAATACCTTGATCTTCTATGAACTAAACAAATAAATGAAATCTATGTATATCTTATGTATATGTTGTGTGTTATGAAATGAATTTTCTATATGTACAAACAATTTATTTAATAAATTCATGATTGAAAACATAATATATCTGACTGTGATATATATAGTATAAAAGGACCTGAAACCTCCCACTTTCTTTGTATGGTTAAATAACATATATAGGCCTAGAGGGCAGGTGGACCTTATATCTCATGAAAAATATTCAATACATTTTATGCTATGTCACACTCAGGTGGCACAAGTATACGTTTCACTGACTACTACTGAAAGAAGGATTTAGGTGGATATGTGACATGTATAGATAGTGCTCAGAGAACCCTGCTAATTTCAGGAAACACACAACAAAAAGACTTCACATATCAAAGAATTAGGGCCAGATACCACGAAAGTAGCATTAATTGACATGGAATTGATGCATGTGTGGCACAGGGTCTGGAACAGGATCTGACCTAGCATTTGAAGATTAAAAATTGATTAGTAATAGGGGGATGACTGACACGTGTAGGCATCGTGCTCAGAGAGTCCTACTAAATTCAGGAAGCAGACAAGAAGGAGACCCCAAGAAGAGTCTCCATATTTCAAATAATTAGGGCCAGAGACCACAAAAATGGCATCAATTGACCTAGATTAAAACTTGTATAATGGCGAGATCTATGCAGCCCGCTGAAAAGTACAACATCACCTAGTCTGCCACTGGGGTGTAAAGGTCCTTGGAAAGCCATGACTTGTTCATCTTGCTGAAAGTTAGGTGATCCACACTTTCAGGGGACAGCCGGATACATTTATCCATCAGGACACCACCAGCAGCACTGAAGAGAGAATGCTGACTGTTGGGCATGACAAAACCTCCAAGGCATGACTGGTCATCTAAGACCACAGCTCCATTTCTGAAGCCCAAAATGTAAAAGGGTCCAAATCCACCCAGATGGCATGGATATTGATCTCTAGACACTCCTGCACCATCTTTTCTAGTTGTTCACTATGTGTTCACTGGTGGACTGGCTGGATTAAAAAATTGATCAAATCACTACCAGAAGTTGCTTCTGACAGTTACACTGCTGCTAATGTTTCTACACTGATGACTCAACGTTCTCCGGGTTGGAGGTATGGATATGTGATACGTACTCTGTCCTTCACTGCTATCTTGGGGAAAATCAGTCGTAAGACTGTCCTGGGCGGGAAGTATCTGGCTAAATTTACTCTTGTACCACAGATCCAATTGTGGGGCAGTCGATTAGTGATTGCTATTTTCCATTATAACAATATGTGCATCATGTTGCAGATAGGGCAGCAAGAAGGCGATAATGTGCCTTACAGATTCATGAGGCCCAAGTCCTTGTGGTGTTCGTGGAGAGATAATGTGGTGGCCACAGGGCGAACTGCAGCCAGATGAGGTAAGACGGTCGACTCAAAACACACCCACACTCCGACCCTGAGCCAATCACTCTATGTAGGGCAAGGGGTGGCGGGAGTTTAGAGAAGTCTGGGTGGAGAAAAAGACAGACCCGGACAAAGGGGTGGAGGAACAGCAGTAAAACACTGGAACACCAAGTTTGAGGTACACAGCCATTCCCAGGAGGAGAGGTTCCCTGGAGGCAGCAGTTCCCTGGAGGCAGAATACCAAGGAGGGAGCTCGCCCTAGAGAAAGTGGCAAGGGAAAAGCACTACAAGCAGATACACTCCACAGCTGAACACTAAAGAATAGTGGGAGAACGACAGGCTCTCAGCCGTGACTAATATAGCTGGCCGGAGGACCCAGAGCTGACAACCGGAGAGAAAGAAGGAACCTTGTGAGCCCAAATCACACCTGGGTCACTGTAAGGCTAGGCCAGGGCAACCAGAGAGCCAGCTCTGTAGAAGTGATTGGGGAGACTTCACGACCCTATTCACAAGTCATCTCACCATGGTACGGGAACTCTATGACCCGCGACCTAACTACCGCTACGGAGTAAGAATACAGCCATCGTACTAGGGCTAGTGACCCTAAAGCAGAGGGGAGCATCACTAAAGAGCCTGTGACGGCCAGACCGAACCCGTGAGCGAGGACAAAGAGAGACCAGCAGGGCCTGAAAGATACGTTGAGTGAAGGAGAGGAACTGTCTAGCAGTGATAAAGAACTGTGACTGTATGATCTGTGTTGCAAAGCCACTAAGTAAAGTACCTGGTCAGCTCAAAAGTGTGTGAGACTGTAATTTCTATACTGCAATAGACCTCCACCTGCGGAGCCGCCTTACCGTGCTGGCTGGAGAAGCTGCTAGGAGAAACAAGTGCAGCATCCGGAGTGCGCCATTATCCATTACACCTGCACCCAGACCTACCCATGGAGGGCTTACCATCTACGCTGTCCCCCAGCAGAAATACGGCAGCGGTGGTCACCCTGACAACATACCACGGGTGGCGTCATGAAAAACTCTTTCATGTCCCTTGTAAATACCCCCTAATCCATTTTTGTTTGCTGCATCGGGACCAAGGAGCCAGGCCACGGCGCCCTGACATCCCAGAGACGATACGGTCTGGCCCCGAGTATCCTGATCCCTAGTGAGTGTGACAGTAACAGTCAAGCTTTCTTCCTCCGTCCTCTCCTGCCAACTTTGGACAACAGAAAGGGGAATCATTTCTTCTTCATATCCTGACTATTCTGTACCCATTTCCTCTTCACCCACTTTCTCCTCAATTTATTCCTCGACTCCTTTTCTTGCACTACAAGTTTGTCTAGGACCATGAGACCCTATCTGTCCCTTTACTTCACCATCGCTTTGCACCTACCAGTGCGATGAAAGTCCGGACCTTAGATATATTGGTATCCCTTCCACATCCTCCTTCTCTTCCTTTGGGACCACCATCTCATGTCGCAAACTTTTCAAAGTTTGCTCTAACATGTAGATGACTGGATTAGTGATGCTGATGATGACATCAGTGTTAGCCATCTTAGTAGCCATTTCAAAAACTGTGAAGGGTGCAGAGGTTTTTGTCCACTCTGTAAGCGTTACTTGCGACACATTTGGTTCACTTTAACTCACTCTACGAGTCATGACATACTGTTACAGTGCTAGTCAATGTTGCCACAGTCGCTGCGACATGTGCAGAGTGGAAATACACTCTGTAGGCACATAACATATCTAAAAGTTAACCAATTTTCTGATAGACCTCTGTAGCAATGCAAGTTGATGAGCCATGGGGTGTGAATGGTGGAAGTGAGAGGTGAAAGATACAGCTGGAGGCCATAGAGAAGATGGAGAAGGCAAAAGCAGTGGATGAAGCAGTAGATAGAGATTTGTCCCAAAAGTCTTGGGTATTTAAAGACTTGTGGAGCAGCCCCTTCCCCACCTTGCCTTACAACCACCAGAGTCACCCAGTGCTCAGTCAGCGAGATGTAATGCCCCTGGCCATCTTTGCTCACCTAGGTGTCAGTGGTGATATGCACCCTGTCACAGACAGAGTTTTTCAAGGAATGGGTGATGTTGTCTGCGAGATGGTAGCACAGGCACAGCTTTCTTAGAGAAGTAATGGCGACTGGGCAACTGGTACTGGGAGACTGTGATAGCCATCAACTTTAGGTAACAATAGTTTAGATAGTATAGGGGGGCCCAGCGCTAACAAATGAATATGGCTCACAGAAAACATAGCGCCACCGGATGTACAATTAACCCTTGTGCAGATGTTTATTAACACATAACAAAGAAAATATATGGAATACTTTACAGTTGAGTAATGCTTAAGATTATTCTAGAACGAATATTAAAACATTAAAAGAATAAAATAAAAGTTATGGGTAACGTTGATTTATACAGAAGTGAATCGTCCTGTAGTAAAGGTACAAGCTGGGATCGTGTTGTCTTGATTGTCTTGTAACACATTTGTCTTTCACGATGGAGATGTTCTATGGCTATCCTGAGATATTGATATAGGTGATGTTTTTGTTTTTAACTGGTGGATGGGGAGCTAAAAAGAAAAAATGTAGACCTTGTAAGTGTCTAAGTCCCTTTAAGGTTAGACTCTGTCTAGGGTTCGCAGTTTGTCTTACCTGCCCACCCAGTCATGTGATCCTGACGTTTCCAGTGACGCGGATGTCACATGACACAGTACCAGGAAGTGCATGACCGCAGGCCTGAAAGTGAAAGGAGAAACGGTACAGACGGGACCTACGGCGGGAAATCTATGAGCAACACCACCTTACAAAAGATTGAAACCTAAGACGTTTGTCACCTTTACCTGTTAATGGGGCACGCTTATCAAGACAGCCACAGTGAGAACCAGAACCATAGATCACATCAATTAAATACGACCACTGGTCCAGGTGCAAGATACAAGATCCGCCTTAGGCTTTGCAGAATATCAGAAAACAACTCCATCACCATCTTGTATACAACCAACACGCCACTGAGAACCTGAACAGCATGTAGACCAGATCTAACAGCATTGCCCAATCCGAGCAGTTCCGAGGGTAGGACCAATTATAACAATTATAACAATTATAACAACGCATTACACAAGCCTGAACATCATTGGCCAGGAACTCTCTATAGAAACAGACTAAAATAAAAGGTCTACATCTTTTTCTTGTTAGTTCCCCATCCACCAGTTAAAAACGAAAACATAACCTATATCGATGTCCCAGGATAGACATAGAACACCTCCAACGTGAAAGTCAAATGTGTAACAAGACAATCAACACAACACCATCCCAGCTTGTACCTTTACTACAGGAGCATTCACCCCTATATAAATCAACATTACCTGTAACATCTATTTTATTCTTCTAATGTTTTAATATACGTTAAGGAATAATCTTAAGCATTACTCAACTGTAAAGTGTTCCATGTATTTTATTATATTTTGTATGTTATGTTTTAATAAACATCCCGCACAAAGGTTAATTGTACACCCGGTCGCCCTATTTTGTGAGCCATATTCATTAGTTAGCGCTGGGCCCCCCATACTATCTAAACTATTGTTACCTTAATAAGAGGAATCATACGCTATATCCCCCAGGTCTCCAGCTGCAACTCTGTCACATACGTATAGCTAGCTCTGGTGTCCACAATAACTTATTAGCTTTAGGAAACCATCTGTATCCACCAGGCGGAAAGGCAGTATTTCTGTGAAAAACCAATTGGAGATGTTGAAGATCAGGCTGTAAGCTTTGGATGTGTGGAAGGAAATATTCTTTTATGTGACCACAACTGAAAGTTAAATCTGAAGAATTTGGAAAGCACTTGTTTGAGGACAAACACATCGTCTTAAGGGGAAACTGAAAGATTTGGCAATTACTTGACTGAGCCTAAAAACAATTTTTTTAGAGTAAACTGAAGTATGGATGGGAATCTAATTGCTTTAGAAATCACTTTTTTTTAGGCCAAACAGCCTTTTTAAAGGAAACTGAAGGATTTGGCAATAACTTGTTTTATACCAAAAAATCCTTTTTAGGGGAAACTGAATGATTTGGCAATCACTTGTTTGAGGCTAAAGACAACCTTTATAAAGGAAACAGAAGAATTTGGCAATCACTTCTTTGAGACCAGAAAAAGTAATTTTAGGGGAAACACAATCACTTGTTTTATGCAAAGAACATGGTAATCACACTTGTTCTCAGCAAAAAAATGCCTATGTCCGGGTGGACCCTATCACTCTCCTATTCTATCTAAAAAGCAATTGAGGAGCTAGCTATCTATTTGTGTAACATGATAGAGCAAGATGGAGCAGCATGGAGCTCCAGCAGCACTCTCCCTAGCAGTAACTCTCTGAAAATGGAGATGATGGCAAATGGCCACATCTTATATCCTGAGGGACATGTGACTTAGGAAGCTAATGACACAAGCCAGCCAATGACTGCAACTTATGGATGTTTTATGACCCCCTTATTGGCTGCCGACCCGGAACATCCACACAGAAATTGCCCGGAAAAAAATAAAATGGAGTCCTATGCTCCTCTGACCTCTCCCCCCCCCCCCTCCGCATCCGGCCCCCGAGGCTTCAAAGTGAGGCCCGCGGCACTGTGGACAATGTAAGGACGCCGGGAACCACTGTTCAGGGGGCCGCTATGATGCGATGTGTTAAGGGGCCGCCGCTGTGCAGTGTGCTGGGAACTGCGGCTTTATTATCACTTCCTGCAGCTCCGACGACAAGCTCCAAGCCTCCTTCCCTCAGCTATATCAATGGAAGATGGCGGGCCAATCAGATCACAGACTCGCAAGTGACGTTGGCCAATCAGAAACCTCAAGTGACGCCATATGCCGACGTCACTTGCGAGTCTGTGGCCTGCCAGCTCCCATTGATGTAGCTGAGGGAAGGAGGCTCAGAGCTTGTCGTAGCAGCCGCAGGAAGTGATAATAAAGCCGCAGTCCCCAGCACTATGAACCGTGGTGGCCCCTTACACAGCACACCGTGGCGACCCCCTGCACAGTGGATCATGGCATCATTAAGGTGTGTATGTGAGAGAGAGAGAGATTGTGACTGTGTGTATGATAGAGTATGTGTGTATATGAGTGGGTGTATAATAGTGTGTATGTGAGTATGTATGAGAAAGTGTGTGTGTATTTCAGTGTGTATGAGAGTGTGTGTATATATGAGTGTGTGTGTATGAGAAAGTGTGTGTATGTATGAGTTTGTGTGTGTGTGTATGAGTGTGTATGTATGAGAGTGTGTATGTATGAGAGTATGTATGAGAAAGTGTGTGTGAGTGTGTGTGTGTGTGTGTAAGACTGTGTGTATGAGTGTGTATGAGGGTGTGTATATGAGAGTCTGTGTACGTGAGTGTGTAAGAGTGTGAGTTTGTATGAGAAAGTGTGTGTGTGTGTGTGTGTGAGTGAGTGTGTGCATGAGAGAGTGAGTGGGTGTATAAGAGTGTGTGTATAACAGTGGGTGTATATGAGTGTGCGTGTGTGAGTGTGTATCTGTGTGTGTATGTGTGTATGAGTATGAGTGTGTATGTGTGTGTCAGCGTGTTTGTGTGTGTATATGAGAGACTGTGTGTGTGAATGTGTGTATAGGAGTGGGTGTTTATGAGTGTGCGTGTGTATGAGAGAGTATGTGTGTGTATTAGAATGTGTATGAGTGTGTGTATCTGTGTGTGTGTGTGAGAGTGTATGTATGTATGAGAGCGTGTGTATGAGAGAGTGTGTATGTATGTATGAGAGTGTGTATGAGAATGTGTATGTGTGTGTGTGTCAGTGTGTATGTGCGTGTATGAGAGTGTGTGTATGATCGTGTGTGTGTGAGAGTGTATGAGAGACTGTGTGTGTGTACGCAAAAAGAAGAGAGACCAGGTTGGGACATCACTACAAAGTGACATCAGGATGGGGACATTACTACAAGAGGACCAAGATGAGGACATTACTACAAGAAGAAGACCAAGATGGTAACATTACTACCGAATCGGGATGGGGACATTAATACAAGAAGGACTATAATGTGGGACATTTATATAGGATGGGGACCAGTATGAGGACATTATTACAAGAAGGCGACCAGGATGGGGACATTACTACGAGGGAAGACCAGGATGAGAACATTACCCAAGATGACGACCAGGATGGGGACATTACTACAAGAAGGGAACCATGGTGGGGACATTACTAAAAGGAGATCGGGATCTGAACATTACTACACTGAACGAAAAATTCTGGAATTACTAAAAATGTCACTTAGTAATGCGGCCCCCCGATATCAATTTTTTTCTTTGTGCTGTCCACCAACCCAGCCGAGTTTGAGACCCCCACTCTAAAATGTGCAGTTTTCTTACACAGCACAATGCCACTGCTGTTGCAGGTTTTGCAGGAGCATCCAAATGGCATGCTGACCGCAGAAATGTCCACCCGATTGGTTGCCCAGAATTCTATGTTCAGTTCTCTATTATACGTCATCTTCAATGGTGTTTTTGACAATTTTTCAGTACATGCAACCAGTCTCACAATGCAGACCACATGTAAGCACGCCACCCCAGGACTTTATCATCCAGCAGCTTCACCTCCAAGATTATCCAGGACCTGCTACCTAGACAGCTGCTGAAGTCTCTACCGGACTTCAGTTCGTTATCATAACCAACTTGAGTGGTCAAATCCTCACCTTCTATAACGTCTAGCATGTTGAAAGGTCTTCTCTTCACAGATGAATCATCCGGTTCTCACTGTACAGGCAGATGCTAGACTGGCAAATGTGATCAAACCATATACTGACCAGTTTTATGCCACCCCCCACCCTGGACCCTCTCAAATACTGTAATGCTGCACATTTTCAAGTGGCTTTTTATTGTAACCAGCCTCAGGCACACCTGTGCAATAATCATGGTGTCTTACATTCCACACCTGTGAGGTGGATGATTATCTCCGCAAAGAAGAAGGGCTCCCTAACACAGATTTAGACAAATCTTAATAGTGAGAGGACGACAGAGGTCACAGCTTAGCCATAGAGATGTGAAGAGAAGGCCATGAACTCTAAACAAACTGTACAAATGGTTTGTGACAGCACAGCGGTGTGGAAGATTAGCGTATTAATGTCATGTACAAGTCATTGCTTTGAAGTACTTTTGATTTATGGCAAATCAAATTTCCATAAAAAAAGTGGATGATTTTGTTGAAATCAAATTTTGAGAGTTGCATATCTGTAATTGCTGAACCAGAAATGTTCATATCACTCACCCAGATGGTTGTTGCCAAAGGTCCCTTGCTTCTCCCGAGATCAGGTATTCTTGACCTTGTTTTAGGTTTAATGCTTTACGGCAATTTGCACGACTGACAAAATTCCTTTGCTTTTCCAAAATATGTTCATCCATACCTAATCAAGGGATCAAACATGGAAGATAAAATATGAACACTTAGGGGGTTATCACAATGCTAAGAAAGACAATGGACATTATAACAAGAGAATAGCGAACCCTCAGATGTTTGGGTTCAGGGGATCCGGCCAGACATTAAAAAGATTCTGGGTTCAGGGTTGGACTTGATCTGAACATGAACCCGAACATATAGGTCTACGGGGACCCAAAAATAAGGGTTAGAAAATGGTGGCTGGGGGGGTTTCAATATGAAGCAAAATGACAATGAAAGAAGGAGAATCATACGTACCGATTACCTAAAGCTTGTAACACTGTTACTGGGTCAGCTCATTAAGCCTCATGTTTATTCACTGCTTCTCACCCTCTGTGCAGGCATCTGTAATTGGTTGCCATACATTTTAATGTATGGCAACAAAACTGCCATGATATTAGTGTAAAAGTAATTAAATAACTGAAAAAAAAAAACGGTGTGGGGCACCACATATATTGATACTCAGTGCAGATAAAAGGCACAGCTCTGAACTGCAGCCCACAGCCGTGTGTGTTATGTTACCTGCATATCAAAATACAGGGGACCCCATGCAGGTATTTTAAAATTATTTCAATAAATAATTAAAAAAAAGGTGTGCTGTACCCCCAATTTTGATACTCAGCCAAGAGAAAGAACATGGCTGGGGAATTGGTATTCTCATCCTGGGGAGGTCCATGATTACTTGGCCCCCAGGATCAAAATATCAGCCCAAAGCCACCCCTGAATTTGGAACATCCATTGATGCACCAAATCCTGGAACTTTACCTTACTCATTCTGATCGCCCTGGTGCATTTTCAATCAGTGTAATAGATGGGGTTAATGACAGCTGTGAGTTGACAGCTGACAAAGTCCTGGATTGATGTTGTTCAATTCTCTATGAAACCCCCACATTACCAATCCTGTAAGGAAATAGGTAATAAACAGAGAAAAACCCTTTTATTGAAATAAAATAGACAGACAACCTCTTTTACCCTTTTACAAACCCCAAACATACCCTTGTAGGCCCAACAGTAATCCATTAGATCCCTCAACAATGCTCCCTGGATCTCCTACATCGCGCCGAGCGTTGGCATTAAAGTGACCATTCAGTGTGAGCACTGTGAGGTCTGTGAGAGGGGTGTCGTCAAGGAGGTCACAACTGAACACCCAGAACCCCAGCTATGACCTCAGGTGACCCCACTGATGTCACTCTAATGCCACCGCTCGGCGTGATGCAGCAGAGTTGGGGAACATTGTCATGAGACCTTGTGGATTACCATCAGACCTGCAAGGGTATGTTTGGGAATAATAAATGAATAAAAGAGGATGTCTGTATGTTTTATTTCAATTATATGATATTTTTGAGTCTATTCTTTTTAACTTTTTTATTACAGTATTAGTAATGTGTGGGTCTGAAGGAGATCTTTACATCGCCAATCCAGGGCTTGATGTGAGCTGTTAACTCAGAGCTGTCATTAAACTCTTCTATTACCCTGATTGGCACCGCACCAGGGAAATCGGGAAGAGACATGGTTAAACACCATATTTAGCACATCTAAAGGATGCACCTAATCTCGGATGACTTTATGTTGCCATTCTTCATTGGGGGCTCAATAACCATGGGGCCCCTCAGGGTGAGAATATCAACCTCCAGCTGGGCGCTTTATCTTGGCTGATTATCAACATTAGGGGGTACCCCACACAGTTTAATTATGTATGTAAATACTTAAAAAACCTTATATTTTGATACTCAGCCAACATAACTCATATGGCTGGTGACTGCAGCTTACAGCAACATGCTTTATCTGCACTGTGTATAAATATACGGGGTACCCCATGCATTTTTTCAATTATTTATTTTTACACTAATAAGATGGCAGCTTTGTTGCCATACACTAATATGAATGGCAACCAATCACAGATGCCAGCAGGGTGTGGGTGCAGTCTGATTGCAACTGACAATTATAGACACTATCACAAAGAGTGGGTAGGGGAAGCACTGAATAAATATTAGGCTTACTGAACTGACCCGTAAGTCCTCGAAAAGTATGATTCTCTTTCTTTAATCACCATTTTGCTTCTTTTTGCAGTCCCTGTAGCCGAACCCAAACTGTCACATGGATGTCTCAGGGAAGTCTATGTTCTGGGTCCATGCACAAACACTAGGTCTCAGGGAAGTCTATGTTCTGGGTCCATGCACAAACACTAGATGTTCAATATGGACCCCGAACTTTAAATTTCGAGTTCGTCCTTCACTGGTGATGGGCGAACTCGCTGATGTTCGGGTTCAGCAAACACACCTAGACTTCTTTTAAAGTTTGGTTTAGGGGTTAAAAGTGGCTCCTCAAACTTGAGTCCGAGCCCCGTACTCGGACTGTAAAGTTATGGGATGGGGCTAGGAGGCTGTATAAGAAAGAAGATAGTTATTAAACTGCATTATACATTTTGGCGTCCACCCACTTGTACTTCTGGGGCCGCTCATTAACTTCCTGGATGTTCACTGCAGAGAGACCCAACAACCATTCTCAGATTTTTTTTGCTGAGGATTTCATGCTCTTCAGGTGCAATTTTGGCACAAAACTGCATACATTGTGTTCAATGTGTTCATCTGCATCTGTTGGCCCAAAAAAGCACCTAAACCATAATGCGTTTTTTGCCGCAAATTTCATGCTTTTTTGGTGCATTGTGTTCAATGTGTTCATCTGCATCTCCTGGCCACAAAGAGCGCACCAAAACTGCCACACTGTTTTTGCTGCAGATTTCATGCTTTTTTGGTGCAATTTTGGCACAGAATTGCATGCATTATGTTTATTGTGTTCATCTGCATGTCCTGCCCCAAAAAAAGCACCAAAACCACAATGCGGTTTTTGCCGCGGCTTGTTTGGTGCATTGTGTTCAATGAGTTCATCTGCATCTCCTGGCTAAAAAGAGCCCCAAAACTGCCACATCTTTTTTTCGACACATTTCATACTTTTTTGGTGCAATTTTGGCACAAAACTGTGTGCATTAAGTTCAATGTGTTCATCTGCATTTCCTGGCCCCAAAAAAGCACCAAAACGACCACATGGTTTTTGCCACAGATTTCATGTTTTTTTGGTGCTTTGTGTGTAATGTGTTTCATCTGCATCTCCTGGTAGAAAAAAGAATCAAAACCGCAATATAGTTGAGCCCTTTTCATAAAATTATTCCTTGAAATATATTTAAAAAAAATAACATGGGGCTTCACTGTATTTTTGTATGCCAGCCAGGTACAGCAGACAGTAACAGGCAGCCCCTTATGCTCAGCTGCCTATTTTTACCTGTCTGGAAACCAAAATATGGGGAAGCCCTTTTTTTAAATATTCAATGAATTTCATGAAATAATTAAAAAAAATGACATGGGGCTTCACCACATTTTGTGTTCCAAGACAGGTACAACTAGGCAGCTGAGGGTTGGAATCCTCAGCGCAGGGTGCTCAGTACTATTTGGGGCCTCCCTGCTGTGAATTGCAGCCCGCAGCTGCCCAAAAAAATGGTACATTCATAGACGTAACATTTTCTGGCATTGTATCCTGACTTTTCCAGTGGCCTGGGTGGCGTTTGCAAGCTGGGTAATAAAGGGGTTAATGCCAGCTTTGCATTGGCTGCTAGCACTAAGCCTGAAATGTATAGTGTAAGCAGTAAAAAAACACAACACCAAAAAAAAAACATTTAGAAATAAAATACAAGACAACCCTGGTTACTATTTTTAATTAACAAAAAAACTTCCCTACACCATAATCCACAGGCAACATTTCAGCTCGGCTGCATATCTCTGTGAGCAGACGCCCATTCTCTGTGACAGTGACTGTCATTGGCTGTTGGTCCCCTCTGCAGTGAATATATAGATAATTGGGTGGCACGGTGGCTCAAGAGGTTAGCACTGCAGCCCTTGCAGCACTGAGGTCCTGGGTTCAATTCCCACCAAGGACAACATCTGCAAGGAGTTTGTATGTTCTCCCTGTGTTTGTGTGGGTTTCTTCCAGGCATTCTCCCACATTGCAAAGACATACTGATACTCCATTATGGATCCCCATATTTTTCCTTGTTGTAATCCAGATTGGTAATAGGTAATTATGGATTCATCAATCTCTACCTTCACATCTACCGAACCATATATGAGATTATAGATGATCGTGTAGAAGCCGTACATATATAATACTCATACATTTGTCTCCTTACCTTGCTTGATGACTCTAATTATCTTCATCACGTAAGTATCATAGTTATCATTACTTTGTATTTCTTCCAGCCGCGTTTTGTACACTAGAAACAGAAAAATAAATTGAAATTATGTATACGGATCTTAACCCCTTTCCTATTTATGACATAGTAATATCCCCCACATTGGGTCTCCATGAATGGGGCGGGCTCAGGAGCTGAGCCTACACCATAGCTGTGTTAAACAGCTGAAATCTGCTTGTAAGCGCCGAGACTGGATATGAATACCCCCACCCAAACCCCCTGTTTAAATTAAAGAAATAAGAAAAAAATGATATGGTGGGTGGCATCGGTAAAAGTCCAATCTTCCAAAATATAAAATGGATTAATACAGTATACTCCATAACAAGAAAAAAAAGAAACCCCAGAATTAAAGCTTTAGGGTGGTCACACTTATCTTAAAAAAATGTGATTATTAAAAATGTCAGATCACCACACAAAAACAAATGCCTAAACAGGTCAATCAGTGGAAAAGAAAAATCACAAAGATAAGGTTTGGTCACAGTAGAAAGGGACTCATAGATGGGTCACATATAAGCCTTGTACTCACTCCAACAAGAGGAAAACTGGTGACCCCAACATGGATCACAAGTCACGTTAGATGTTAGTAAGGTCACATCCAAATTCGTGTTGGACCATTGATTCAGCATGGATGGCTCCCATGTGCTGTTTCTTCACATCACAGACCAAGTCATTAAAGGGTCAGTCTGAGGCCAGCAACATTTTTCCTAACTCTCTATCTAAATTATCCCTATAACCTAAGCTATTTTGTAATATACTTCCTTTATTAATTCCCTATAGTTTCCTCTGTACACTGTCTAACAGATATTGCTCTTTTGTTTTCCTATTTCCTGCTTCATGATGTCCCGTGTGAGCAGGGCCGACGCCAGCACCCTGCGCATGCGGGCAAGTGCTGGGGCCCTCGCCTGCCTTAGGGGCCCTGTTGTCTGCTGCTGGGCAGTTTTCCTCTGCCCTGCGCTTTTACTGGGCCTGGGCATTGTGTATGTGCATTGACAGGAGGCAGCCCCCAACCCCCAACTTACCCCACCCTCAAGTGCTGCCCTCCCTTGTCTCTTACTCCTAACGTGTGAATTGCACACGCTGATAGCAGTGGCCGTCTGTACAGTGCCAGCAAATCTCTATCTCCTGCATGAGGTGCAGGAAGTGCAGGAGATCATAGAGATTTGCCGGCTCTGCACAGACAGCCACTGCTATCAGCGTGTGCAATTCACAGGTTAGGAGGAAGAGACCGGGGAGAGCAGCACTTGTGGGGGAGGGGGTTGCCTCCTTTCAATGCACATACACAGGGTATGATAAGAGGAAGAGAGGGTGGGAGCAGCACCCAGGGGGCCCCCTGTCAGGAAAGATACACAGGGGAGAAGGAAGAGGGGAGGGGGGGCATGGGGCCCCCTGTCAGTGCCAAATACACAGGAGGAAGTGCTGGAGGGGTGGCGCACGGGGGCCCCTTGTCGGACAAATACTCAGTTCCCAGGGGCCCACAGCCCAGTGCTCTGCAGGTCATGTGTTCCCAGTACTCTGTGGATCACATGTTCCCAATGCTCTGTGGATCACGTGTTCCCAGTGCTCTGTGGATCATGTGTTCCCAGTGCTCTGTGGATCACATGAACCCAGTGCTCTGAGGATCACGCATTCCCAGTGCTCTGTGGATCACGTGTTCCCAGTGCTCTGCAGATCATGTGTTTCCAGTGCGCTGTAGATCACGTGTGCCTAGGCTCTGTGGATCACCAAATGCTCTGCAGATCATGTACAGCGCACAGTGTTCTGCAGATCATGTAATTTGTCCAGTGCTCTGCAGAGACAGCGTAGAAGGGGGAGACAGACACAGAGAGAGAAGACAGCGCACAGGGGGAGAGATGGTACAACGGGGGGAGAGACATCCCACAGGAGAAGGTGCAGCACATGGGGGGGGGTGCAGCACACAGGGGGGAGACAGCACACAGCCTGGAGAAAGTCACAGAGAGGGAGAGACAACGCACAGGGGGGAGAGAGACAGAGCATAGGGGAGGATAGCACACAGGGTAGGAGAGAGAGTGCACAGGGTGGAAGAGACATAGCACAGTAGGGATTACATATATATATATATATATATATATATATATATATATATATATACATACAATTCACAGCATATATATATATATATACTAGATGGCAGCCCGATTCTAAAGAATCGGGTAGTCTAGAATCCATATATAGTTTATTTAGTAATAGGGGAGTGCGGTGAAATTAATTGTGTGTATAGAGGTGGCTCAGTGGTTAGCACTGCGCGGTGGCTCAGTGGGTAGCACTGCGCGGTGGCTCAGTGGTTAGCACTGCGCGGTGGCTCAGTGGTTAGTACTGCGTGCGGTGGCTCAGTGGTTAGCAGTGAGTGCGCTGGCTCAGTGGTTAGCAGTGAGTGCGCTGGCTCAGTGGTTAGCAGTGAGTGCGGTGGCTCAGTGGTTAGCAGTGAGTGCGGTGGCTCAGTGGTTAGCAGTGAGTGCGGTGGCTCAGTGGTTAGCAGTGAGTGCGGTGGCTCAGTGGTTAGCAGTGAGTGCAGTGGCTCAGTGGTTAGCAGTGAGTGCGGTGGCTCAGTGGTTAGCAGTGAGTGCGGTGGCTCAGTGGTTAGCAGTGAGTGGGGTGGCTCAGTGGTTAGCAGTGAGTGCGGTGAGATTGGTCAGCGCAGCGGTGTGGGCAGAGTGGTCAGTGCAGCGCCGTGGGCAGAGTGGTCAGTGCAGCGCCGTGGGCAGAGTGGTCAGTGCAGCGCCGTGGGCAGAGTGGTCAGTGCAGCGCCGTGGGCAGAGTGGTCAGTGCAGCGCCGTGGGCAGAGTGGTCAGCGCAGCGCCGTGGGCAGAGTGGTCAGCGCAGCGCCGTGGGCAGAGTGGTCAGCGCAGCGCCGTGGGCAGAGTGGTAAGCACACACATACACTCGGCTATACTTACCAGCGACCCTGCATCTTCCCCGCCGCCTGGATCCTGAGTCGACATGTCGCTGCCCCCGGACGACTGGATCCAATATGTTGTCCGGGTAGTTTTTCAAGACATCTTGGACGCTATATTGGATCCAGTAGTTTGGGGGCAGCGACATGTCGACTGAGGATCCAGGCAGCGGACGCAGGGCTGGTGGTAAGTATAGCGGAGTGTGTGTGTATGTGTGTGTGTGTACAAAGTTGAGGGAAGTGTGGACAAAGTGACGGAAGTGCGTACATACACACATATACACACCTAGTGTACATTGCATATGGAGGGGTGAGGAGAGCGGAGGCTGGAGGGCAGAGGACAGGGAGAGGAGAGGAGAGCGGAGGCTGGAGGGCAGAGGAGGGCGGAGGCTGGAGGGCAGAGGACAGGGAGAGTAGAGCGGAGGCTGGAGGGCAGAGGACAGGGAGAAGCGAGTGGAGGCTGGAGGGCGGAGGAGAGGGAGAGGAGAGCGGAAGGTGGAGGGTAGAGGAGAGGGAGAGGAGAGCGGAAGGTGGAGGGTAGAGGAGAGGGAGAGGAGAGCGGAAGCTGGAGGGCAGAGGACAGGGAGAGGAGAGCGGAGGCTGTAGGGCAGAGGAGAGCAGAGGCTGGAGGGCAGAGGACAGGGAGAGGAGAGCGGAGGCTGGAGGGCAGAGAAGAGCGGAGGCTGGAGGGTGGAGGCTGGAGGGCAGAGGACAGGGAGAGGAGAGTGGAGGCTGGAGGGCAGAGGAGAGCAGAGGCTGGAGGGCAGAGGACAGGGAGAGGAGAGCGGAGGCTGGAGGCAGAGGAGGGCGGATGCTGGAGGGCAGAGGACAGGAAGAGGAGAGCGGAGGCTGGAGGGCAGAGGACAGGAAGAGGAGAGAGGAGGGTGGAGGGCAGAGGAGAGGAGAGGAGAGCGGAGGCTGGAGGGCAGAGGACAGGGAGAGGAGAGCGGAGGCTGGAGGGCAGAGGACAGGGAGAGGAGAGCGAAGGCTGGAAGGCAGAGGACAGGGAGAGGGGAGCGGAGGCTGGAGGGCAGAGGACAGGGAGAGGAGAGCGGAGGCTGGAGGGCAGAGGACAGGGAGAGGAGGCGAAGGCTGGAGGGCAGAGGACAGGAGAGGAGAGTGGAGGTCGGAGGCAGGAGGGCGGAGGCTGGAGGGCAAAGGACAGGGAGAGGAGAGCGGAGGCTGGAGGGCAGAGGACAGGGAGAGGAGAGCGGAGGCTGGAGGGCAGAGGACAGGAAGAGAGAGAGGAGGGTGGAGGGCAGAGGAGAGGGAGAGGAGAGCGGAGGCTGGAGGGCAGAGGACAGGGAGAGGAGAGCGGAGGCTGGAGGGCAGAGGACAGGGAGAGGAGAGTGAAGGCTGGAAGGCAGAGGACAGGGAGAGGGGAGCGGAGGCTGGAGGGCAGAGGACAGGGAGAGCAGAGCGGAGGCTGGAGGGTGGAGGTGAGGGCAGAGGACAGGGAGAGGAGAGTGGAGGCCGGAGGGCAGAGGACAGGGAGAGGAGGTCGGAGGCTGGAAGGCAGAGGAGGGCGGAGGCTGGAGGGCAGAGGACAGGGAGAGTAGAGCGAAGGCTGGAGGGCAGAGGAGGCTGGAGGGCAGAGGGCAGGGCAGAGGAGGCTGGAGGGCAGATGGCAGGGAAGCTGGAGGCAGGGCGGAAGAGGCTGGAAGGCAGAGGACCAGGGAGAGGGGAGCGGAGGCTGGAGGGCAGAGGACAGGGAGAGGAGAGCGGGGCTGAGGGCAGAGGACAGGAGAGGAGGGCGAGAGGCTGGAAGCAGAGGACAGGGAGGGAGAGCGAGGCTGGAGGGCAGAGGACAGGGAGAGGCAGAGGCAGGCAGGCTGAGAGCAGAGGAAGGCAGAGGGAGAGGGAGGCTGGAGGGCAGAGGAGAGCGGAGGGAGAGGCAGCAGAGGCAGGGAGAGGAGAGCAGGGCTGGAGGGCAGAGGCTGGAGGGCAGAGGACAGGGAGAGGAGAGCGGAGGCTGGAGGGCAAGAGGACAGGGAGAGGAGAGCGGAGGCTGGAGGGCAGAGGACAGGAGAGGAGAGGAGGGTGGAGGGCAGAGGACAGGGAGAGGGAGTGGGAGGTGGAGGACAGGGAGAGGAGAGCGGAGGGCTGGAGGCAGAGGAGAGCGGAGGCTGGAGGCAGAGGACAGGAGAGAGCAGAGCGAGGCTGGAGGCAGAGGAGGGTCGGAGGCAAGGAGGGCAGAGGCTGGAGGCAGAGGACAGGGAGCAGAGGGAGGCGAGGAGGTGGAGGCAAGAGAACAGGGAGGAGAGAGCGAGGCTGGAGGTCAGAGGAGGCAGGGAGGCTGGAGGGCAGAGGCAGGGAGAGGAGGTGGAGGCAGAGGCAGGAGGGAGGCTGGAGGGCAAGGACAGGGCAGGAGAGGAGGCTGGGGGCAGAGGACAGGGAGAGGAGGCTGAGGCAGGCGAGGCAGAGGACGGAAGAGGAGCAGAGGAGGGGGAGGGCAGAGGCAGAGGGGAGAGGCAGAGCGGAAGGCTGGAGGGCAGAGGCAGGGCAGAGGAGGCGAGAGGCGGAGAGGAGGCTAGGCAGGGGAGAGGAGGCTGGAGGGCAGAGGCCAGGGCAGAGGAGTAGGGGCAGAGCAGGCAGGAGTGGAGGCGAGAGGGCAGAGGGCGAGCAGCAGCAGGGAGGCTGGAGGCAGAGGCAGGGAGAGGAGCAGTGGAGGCGGAGGGCAGGAGGCAGGGAGAGGAGGCGGAGGCTGGAGGCAGAGGCAGGCGGAGGCTGGAGGGCAGAGGACAGGGAGAGGAGAGCAGAGGCGAGTGAGGCAAGGAGCTGGAGGGCAGAGGCAGGGCAGAGGAGGCTGGAGGGCAGAGGCCAGGGCAGAGGAGGCTGGAGGGCAGAGGGCAGGGCAGAGGAGGCTGGAGGGCAGAGGCCAGGGCAGAGGAGGCTGGAGGGCAGAGGCCAGGGCAGAGGAGGTGGGGCAGAGGAGGCTGGAGGCCGAGGGGGCAGAGGGCTGGGAGGGCAGAGGCCCTGGAGTAGAGGAAGGAGCGGGCAGGGCAGAGGAGGCTGGGCAGAGGCCAGGGCAGAGGGATCCTGTGGAGGGCAGAGGGCAGGCAGATGGAGGCTGGAGGGCAGAGGCCAGGGCAGAGGAGGCAGAAGGGCAGAGGAGGCAGAAGGGCAGAGGAGGCTGGAGGGCAGAGGCCAGGGCAGAGGAGGCTGGAGGGCAGAGGGCAGGGCAGAGGAGGCTGGAGGCAGAGGCCAGGGCAGAGGAGGCTGGAGGGCAGGGAGGCTGGAGGGCAGAGGCCAGAGCAGAGGAGGCTGGAGGGCAGAGGCCAGGGCAGAGGAGGCTGGAGGGCAGAGGCTGCAGGGCAGAGGAGGCTGGAGGGCAGAGGCCAGGGCAGAGGAGGCTGGAGGGCAGAGGCCAGGGCAAAGGAGGCTGGAGGGCAGAGGCCAGGGAAGAGGAGGCTGGAGGGCAGAGGCCAGGGCAGAGGAGGCTGGAGGGCAGAAGCCAGAGAGAGGAGGCTGGAGGGCAGAGGCGCAGGGCAGAGGGAGGCTGGAGGGCAGAGGAGGCTGGAGGGCAGGGGGCGGAGGGCAGAGGAGGCTGGAGGCAAGGGGGCAGGGCAGAGGAGGCTGGAGAGGCAGAGGCCAGGGCAGAGGAGGCTGGAGGGCAGAGGCCAGGGCAGAGGAGGCTGGAGGGCAGAGGCCAGGGCAGAGGAGGCTGGAGGGCAGAGGCCAGGGCAGAGGAGGCTGGAGGGCAGAGGCCAGGGCAGAGGAGGCTGGAGGGCAGAGGCCAGGGCAGAGGAGGCTGGAGGGCAGAGGGAGCTGGAGCCGGTAGGGCAGAGGCTGCTGGAGCCGGCAGGGCAGACTCACCGCGGGCCGGCCATCAGGTGTACTGTAGCAGGAGAGGAGGGGCGGGCAGAGCTGCAGGAGAGGAAGTCCCGCCCTCCCTCCTCTGTAGGCAGACAGCAGGGAGCACGGGTATCCCCAGGGTGTGTGTGGGCCCCCGAGGTGGCGGGCAATGGGCCCCCCCTGCCCCCCGGTATGTAGCTACTGGCTGGAGGGCAGAGGGTGGAGGGGAGTGGCAGGAGGGCACACGGAACTTCCGATATCGGAACGTTCCGTGTGCCGGTTCCTGTAGCCGGGGGGCAGCCCGGCTACAGTGCACTGGATGAGCCTGGGCGAAGACCATCACGGAAGTGGGCGTGGCCTTTTCCGGAAGTGGCCTTCGGGTTTTATTTCCGGAAGTGGCCTTCGGGTTTTATATATAAGATATATATATATATATCTGCATATACATATATGTACTGTATATATATATATACATAGCCAGTATGTGCTAAAGGGGCTTACTGAGACTCTTTCGCCCAGGGCCCACAACAACCTGGTGCCGGCCCTGCATGTGAGTGCCCTAGTCCATCCTGGGATCCTCACAAGGAGCATCACCAAGCTGACATGCTTCAGGCACTTATTCAGCCCCTCCCTGACATAAAGTTTCACTGTGAAGTTGGTTCCAGAGGCAGAGCTGTACAAATGTTAGCAAAGGTCTCCAGTCCCACTTTAGCTCTCCCAACAGAGTTACTTCTCAGCCACCCCTTCTCCCCTTTCTGCAAAGATACTTCTCAGCCCCTTCTCCCTTCCCCGCAGTGTGAATTCTCAGCTCCCCTTCCACGCGCCTCCAGCCCCCTTCTCGCCCCCACCCCCCCCCCACCCCATTCTTACCCGCTCCCCACAGTGCAGTGTCACATGCAGTCTCTCTGTGTGATCACCAACTGTCAGGCTGTCCGTGCAGGAGAACATAAGCACTTCATCAATATGCCTAAGCCCCGAGATACACATTGCCGCCTTGATTATTGTAATTCTTTATTAATTGGCCTCCCCTCAGTAGACTTTCCCCTGTACTCCATCCTTAATGCAACAGGCAGTTTCACGTATCTGGCTAACCGTTACTTAGATGTTTCAGCTCTGTGCCAGTCATTGCACTGGCTGCCTATACATTATAGGACCTGCACTGTACCAGTCATTGCACTGGCTGCCCATACACTATAGGATCCAATTCAAATTGCTTGTTCTCACCCACAAAGCTCTTCACTGTGCAGCACCTCCTTACCTCTCTACCCTTATCTCTGTCTATCACCCCACCCGTCATCTTCACTATGGAAGCAATTTTAGACTAATATCTGCATTAATCTGAACTTTCCACTCCCGGCTCCAAGACTTCTCCTGAGCTGCACAAATCCTCTGGAATGCTCTACCCTAAGAAATTAGAACTATCCACAACTTACACTTATTTAGGCACTCCCTAAAAACACATCTTTTCAGGGCGGTCTATCATTCTCCCTAATCATAGTCATTTAGTAATAGGGTATTCACTATTGCTCTAATTCTGTCAAACTCCTCCAGACCCAAAAGCTTTACACAGATTGGCTGGTGATGACTCATGCAGCTCTTATCTACTCCACATCCCCCCACATTGGCTGGACCATCATTATACATAAGAACCTGTACTATGTATTACCACCACCTCATTGTAGATTGTACGCTCTTACGAGCAGGGTTGTCATTATTTTTTGCTTTAATTATTGTATTTTTTATAACTGTTACTTATGATTGTTTGAATATGAATCTGTGAATTTTAAAGTGCTGCAGAATATGTTGGTGCTATATACATAAAGATTATTATTATCATTATTATACCCACTGACGTCACTTATGTCCTCCTGCACAGACGGTCTGACATTTGCACAAAGGGAGAGACACAGCGTGACAGGGAAGATGTGATACCACACTGTGGAGAACGGGTATGAGAGGTGGTTGGGGAAGAAGGTGGGGGGCTGAGAAGGTGGACGGTAAGGAGGGGAGAAGGAGGAGCTGAGAATTCCAACAGTGCAGGGAGGAGAAGGGGAGGGCTGAGAAGTAACTCTGCGGGGAGGTTAGAAGGGGGAGTTGAAGACCTTTGTGAACATTTGGGCAGCCCACCCTGGAACTAGCATTACAGTGACACTTTGTTTCAGGTAGGGGCAGAGGAAGTGCCTGGGGCCTGTCATCTTCATGATGCTCCGTATGAGGATCCCAGGATGCACTGGGGCACTGACACAGGACAGCATGGAGCAGGAAATAGAAATTTGGACTAACCCTTTAAATTGGTTATTGGCCAAATGGACGGTGTGTTGCGGCCCACGCTGCTGGATAACAATGGAGACCACACCGGATCTACAAGACGATGGTGCTGTTTATTTCAATACGCTTTGGAGCCAGCCGTGCTCCTTCATCCTGAAATGCGTTGAAATAAACATCACCTTCGCCTTGTAGATCCTGTGTGGTCTCCATTCTTACCCAGCAGCGCGGGCCGCAGCACTCCGTCCGTTTTGCCATTGATCAATACCACTGTACACGTGGAAAGTGTGGCTCCACGTGTACAGTCTTATGCCGGTTGGGGGTACCACAACCGTACCAGGCGAGCAGTGAAAAGTGTGGCCGCAGTGCCATTTGTGGTGAGATAAGACCCTATTTGCGCTTGTGTTTCCCTCTTTTTCGATTTTAATTTGTCATAGGACCAAGCTCAGAAATGTGTCTCCTGATGTTTCTGAAGACCATCGATCCATAAAATAGACGTGGTACAAGAATCAATTAGTATAATGTGTCCTTGTACTGTCTGTAAAAAAAAAAATAATAAAATAAATAATGAAAATATAACATCGCCTATGTATGTGATTACCGGCTGAGTATATGGGACCTAAGTGTATTGTAGAACACAAGCTTGCCATCTGCTAAACATTTATAGACTGACGAGATATTTGTATTGTGAGGTAGCGCCGGGATTGCAAGACAAAAGGCAGTGAGGC
Organism: Allobates femoralis; assembly: GCA_033576535.1. NCBI lineage: Eukaryota > Metazoa > Chordata > Amphibia > Anura > Aromobatidae > Allobates > Allobates femoralis. The sequence goes on from JARQOC010000004.1 coordinate 17,229,990, forward strand.
CGGTATCAGTTCACACAGTACCCGGGTTTATTGATGAAGAACAGATGTGGCACGGTTCCAGGACGCAGCCGGGTACACTGCATACATCCACCATATAGTAACACGGTCCCTCTAGGTTATGGTTTCTCGCCGGTCTAGGTCGCACCAAGCTCCAGCCCTCCCGGGCTAGGACGTGTTATAACAGCACACGGCCTCTGACACTCTTGACCTGACCGCTCAGTAGCCTCTTCTGCCTCAGCTCAGGCCGAAGCTCTCCACAGAGAACCCCGCCCTGTCTCCTAACCTAGCTTTTAACCCTGTGCCTCCCTCTGGGGAAAACCTACAAGACCCGGAGGGAGTGGACCGTCCCCCTATCCTACACTCTGTACCGGGTTCAATACGTGACAGTGCACATTCTGGGGGAGACATAGCGCCCCTCGCATATGATCCCCCGCACTGTCTCACAGTATGTGAAGATAAAAGCAGAAGGTCCTCACCGAAGTCCACTGCTAGTTCACATACTTTCTGGAGTCGTATTCTAGAATTAGTGTCATCCAGTTGTTGCTGCTGGAAACAATGACCTGAAAGACAAAATCCAAAGACATCAATGGCCGGAGGCTCAGACGGCGACCACTGAAGATGTGATTCCTCATGGGTCCCCTACAGCAACACAACAGATGCGGATATTCTCCACCTTGGGAGCTTCTGTGACCGCTCTGTCTGCAGCGGCAGCCATTTATACGTATTTCGGACAATGCTTGGTAGTCATCTCATTTACTATGTAGATGTACAGTTTAACCCCTTGTCTTTTCAGTTGGGGTTATACCCGTTTTAATAATTTTGCATACATTAAAGTGTAACGTATATAGATATTTGGAAATATGTATAGGACATGTCAATGATTTTCAAAGTAAATGTGCAATTGACATGAATTTCTCACTAGATGTCAATAACAACCCATCCAATCCATACAGTCAAAGAGATCAAATCATAGATGTCTATAAATTTGATGATATGTAATAATGAGTAATGACACAGGGAAAAGTATCGAACACATGAAAAAGGAGAGGTACAAAAAGCCATGGAAACTGGTTTGATTTCTTTGTCTTCATGGATTGGATGGGTTGTTACTGACATCTGGTGAGAAATTCATACACATATATGTATACATATCTATATATACTTAGAAAATTGGTGACATGGTCAATACTTATTGTATATGCTAAAGTATACACTTCTCAACAATAGAATTACAGCAAGAAAAAACGGCTGTGTAATTATGGGTGTCACAGGATGATTAGACATGATAATGATATACAGTTATGAGAAAAATTGAAAACATTTATTCAGCGTCATTTTTAAGTGTCAGGCTCAGAAATCCTAGCAGTTGCAGCCTGTTCTACTATTAATGAGGTGATTAATGATCGTCTGAGGAAGGTTCTGATGCACTTTGGAAAATCATCAAGATTTGCTGCTGGCGGCTCCCTTCTCAATTGTTGACCAATGATGTCCCAGATGTGGTCACTGGAAGACAATTCTTGAGATGCTGCAGGCCAGGGTAGCACATTTAGGCTACACAGGTTGCTCACAGATCAACATTCGGGCTGGAATTGTCATACTCAAAAATAGACATTTTTGAGAAATGTCAGTGGTTCCACAATCAAATTAAAGTAAGACTGAGCTTTTAGAGTAACTGGAATGAAATCTAGAGGAGTCCTGCTGACATACATAGGCCATATTGCTCCATAGTCCCAGGAGTAGGAACCATTTGCTTGACATTGAGCTTAAGCCAGATGTCCAGTTTTAGGTGTTCTACCGACCTGACGTCACCACTCTTAAAGGCTGTTATGGTGCATAAAGGGATGGAAATGGAGCCTGGAATGAAGGTCTGTCCTCTTCAATGTTATTCTCTGCTTGTTATGCACTCGTAGTAACTCACACGGGGAACTAGGGTCTATTTAGGAACAAACACACTCAACCCAACCAGGTACATCATAAAGTTTCTAGCTGCGCATTCCTAATGGCCCCTGCGCAGGCTGGAGTAACCATAACCACCGGACTAGGACATGACAACTAGGACCTGGCTTCCTAATCAGCCGTCAAGTTTTACTCGTACCTCCTTAGGGACCAGGGGAAAGGGGGAGAACACTGTAACCCTTAAGCAGGAAGGTGTTCAGAGAAAGAAAGGATCCCCGCGTGAAAAAATATAACCACGAAAACAAAGTGAAAAGTGAACTACTACTGCCAGAAAGAAATGCATACTATCTCCTATCTAAAGGAAGTAGAAAGGAATAGGACATATAGAAAAAAACTGCAGAGATAAAGAACCTAGCTGTTCTCTGTCTGACTGGCAGACATCCAAAGGCAGTATGGCTGCAACTTCAATTAGAATCCTCAAAATCACACCAGCAGAAAATGTCAGCCAGGGGAAAGATTAAATAGCCGCACCCAAAAAGTGATAGGACAGAATAAACTATAAAATGAAAACAACTATTGTCCGAATAGGAATGAAACAAGGAAAACAGATAATAAGAACCCAGAAAGAAGCAGAACCAATTGTGCTTCAGAGGAGAAAGAAGAAAATCAAACAACACAGGCTCACCGGTTCAAATCCTGAGGCAAGGCACCACTTTTGTCTAGGATGCAATGGTAGGCTGAAAGTGATCTGGGCACAACAAGGGCAACATCGTGAAGAGGACTTCATGAGGGAGGGTCACACTGATCCTACTCCTTTGATTATGGTGTGGGTGACATAATGTACAGTAGTCTTATTGATAAAAGGCCAAGGTGTGCAAGTGAGGATACATCTGAATGTGTCACTCATACTCTACTGAAGGAATTAAGATGTTTTGAGAAGTTTGTTTATATTTTTTATATTATTTGTGTATAATTAACTCGTCTATTGATCCTGTGATTTCCCGATTCCCCATGTTTTGGTTCTTGCTGCTTCAATTTCAATGTTGAGGAGTGGTGCAACCGCTACTATTTTATACTCTGACATTCTACAGCAGGGGTGCGGAACCCCAGGCTTCAAGGGCCCAAAACATTGCAGTTTTCAGGATTTCCTTAGCATTGCACAAGGTGTTAATATAATCACCTGCACTGGTGATTCCATCACCTGTGCAATACTAAAGAATTCCTGACAACATGACCTGTTTGCAGATCTTGAGGACTGGAGTTTCCTACCCCTGTTCTACAGTATTGCTCATTTGCTTTATAGTGAATCCCAGATAATTCAGCATGGTTGATCCCAGGTAATAAAGGACAATAGATCCCAGCTAAACCATCATGGTGGAAAATAAATAATAAACTATTGGATAACAGAAACTAGAGCATGGTGGAGATCCGATAATATGTCTGAGATACATGTGTAGAAGTAATAACGGTTATTATTGATGCCTTTGAATGCAAAGGTCATAAGTAGGGATGAGCGAGTAGTGAGATACTGGGCTTCGGGAGATTTGTAGAGTGTAGTTTTTAATACTCGCGTATTTGTCCGAATAGCGAGTCCTACACAGTACATATAAGAGACACGTAAATAAGACTATCTCAGCACAGGAGATTTGATATGATCAGACCATGTCCCTGTACAGTCAGACACATCTATTACACAGTACATAGCAGGGACACATATATAAGATTATCTCAGCACAGGAGATGTGGTATGATCAGACCATGTCCCTGTACGGTCAGACACATCCATTACACAGCACATAGCTGGGACACATATATAAGATTATCTCAGCACAGGAGATGTGGTATGATCAGACCATGTCCCTGTACGGTCAGACACATCCATTACACAGTGCATAGCAGGGACACATATATAAGATTATCTCAGCACAGGAGATTTGATATGATCAGACCATGTCCCTGTACAGTCAGACACATCCATTACACAGTACATAGCAGGGACACATATATAACATTATCTCAGCACAGGAGATGTGGTATGATCAGAGCTTGTCCCTGTACAGTCAGACACATCCATTACACAGTACATAGCAGGGGCACATATATAACATTATCTCAGCACAGGAGATGTGGTATGATCAGACCTTGTCTCTGTACAGTCAGACACATCCATGACACAGTAAATAGCAGGAACACATATATAAGATTATCTCAGCACAGGAGATGTGGTATGATCAGACCATGTCCCTGTATGGTCAGACACATCTATTACACAGTACATAGCAGGGACATATACAGTATATAAGATTATCTCCGGACAGGAGATGTGGTATGATCAGACCATGTCCCTGTACGGTCAGACACATCCATTACACAGTACATAGCAGGGACATATACAGTATATAAGATTATCTCTGGACAGGAGATGTGGTATGATCAGACCATCTTCCTGTACGGTCAGACACATCCATTACACAGTACATAGCAGGGACACAGATATATAATTATCTCAGCACAGGAGATGTGGTATGATCAGACCATGTCCCTGTACGGTCAGACACATCCATTACACTGCACATAGCAGGGACACACATATATATATATATATATATACGGTATATATATATATATATATATATAACATTATCTCAGCACAGGAGCATTTTCATGAATCACATCCAATTGTGAAAATTATTATTATTCCAAGTTCTATTGATTAAAATCAATTTTGTTCATGAGAAAACTCCTTTAAGTCTTGCTTTTGAAATATTCCATCATTCTTTTTGTACATGGGTGTCTATCTTGTGAATACGCCTCATTTGTTCCATGGATAATTTTAATCCTTTATCCCTTTGATTCTTGTCTTATTTAGTACACCCATAGGTTTGGGCACTTACCCTCTGCACATCGGCACACATCATTTACACAAATCTTGCCCAATAACTTGCTGCCCTCGCTCACATGGTAGGTTTTAGTGCAGTGGTTTTCTACAAAAACAAGGAAAGTGAAATAAAATGAAAGTTATGATATCCATCACTCACATATAATGTAAGTAGAGAAATCTTTGTTACCTACCGGGGCTGTAATAGTCATAAACAGTGACAGACGCCGGCTGGATGAGACCAACGTTATATATCTGATGGACATTGAATTTGATGCAGTCGTCCTTTGTGTGTGAGATCTGTCCATAGGAAGAGGTGAAAGATATTATTTATTATTTAGTATTATAGCGTCATGTATTCCATGGCACTTTACATATGGAAAGGCGCATACATAGACAAGCATGATAATCATGAGCAACACAAGGCACACACAGGTACATGAGGAAAGACTAGAGAGCACCCTGCCCACCAGGGCTCACAGTCTACAAGGGATGGGTGAGGATACAGTAGGTGAAGAGAGAGGATCCTGCCCATGAGGGCTCACAGTCTACAAGGGATGGGTGAGGTTACAGTAGGTGAGGAGAGAGAACCCTGCCCACCAGGGCTTACAGTCTACAAGGGATGGGTGAGGTTACAGTAGGTGAAGAGAGAGGATACTGCCCATGAGGGCTCACAGTCTACAAGGGATGGATGAGGATACAGTAAGACAGGAGAGAGGATCTTGCCCATGAGGTATCACAGTCTTTAAGTGATGGGTGAGGATACAGTAGGTGAGGAGAGACGACCCTGCCTATGAGGGCTCACAGTCTACAAGGAATGGATGAAAGTATGGTAGGTGAGGAGAGAGGACCCTGCTGTGAAGGCTCACAGTGTATCAGGGATGGGTGAGGATACAGTAGGTGAGGAGAGACGACCCTGCCTATGAGGGCTCACAGTCTGCAAGGGATGGGTGAGGATACAGTAGGTGAGGAGAGACGACCCTGCCTATGAGGGCTCACAGTCTACAAGGGATCGGTGAGGATACAGTAGGTGAGGAGAGAAGACCCTGCCCATGAGGGCTCACAGTCTACAAGAGATGGGTGAGGATACAGTAGGTGAGGAGAGAAGACCCTGCCCATGAGGGCTCACAGTCTACAAGAGATGGGTGAGGATACAGTAGGAGAGGAGAGAGGACCCTGCCCACAAGGGCTCACAGTCTACAAGAGATGGATAAGGATATAGGATGAGAAGGGAGAGGACTCTGCCTATGAGTGCTCAAAGTCTACAATAGGTGAGGAGAGAGGACCCTGCCTGCAAGGTCTCTATCTACATGAGATAGGTGAGGATACAGTAGGTAAGGAGAGAGGACCCTGCGCATGAGCGCTCACAGTCTAAAAGGGATGGGTGAGGATACAGTAGGTGAGGAGAGAGGACCCTGCCCACGAGGGCTCACAGTCTACAAGGGATGGGTGAGGATACAGTAGGTGAGGAGAGAGGACCCTGCCCACGAGGGCTCACAGTCTACAAGGGATGGGTGAGGATACAGTAGGTGAGGATACAGCTGGTTGTGTGGCAGTATAGTGGACTGAGAATCACTGCAGGCTATAGGCTTCTTAGAAGAGGTGGGTCTTCAGGTTCCTTTTGAAGGTTTCCATGGAAGGAGAGAGTCTGATGTGTTAGGGCAGAGAGTTCCAGAATATGGGGGATGCACAGAAAACTCTTGTATGCGTTTGTGGGAAGAAGAGATAAGAGGAGAAAAGGAGATCTTGAGAGGATTGAAGGTTGTGTGCAGGTGAGTACCGGGAGACCATCTACAGACATATGCAAGTTAAAATATCAACATTCAAACAGACATAGGTAGCAACAGACATTCTCTGCCCCTCCTGTACCTGTGCGTCCTGATTGCCTAGATTTAGTGTACTTGTTCTTGTCTCCCTCATCCTCATGTAAAGCGCCATGGAACCTAATGGCGCTATATAAATAAATAATAATAATAATAATAATAATTCTCTGACTCATTGACATCTACATAGAAATAATTGGTGTAAGAATTGTGGTCACAAAGAGTGAAACCGCGACCGGACATGGAAGAACGGGCCCACCGAAGACAATGTCTATTGCAGGTACATGTACATTGCCGACTCAATGGACCACAGTAGGTACTCGAGCCACAAGCAATTCAGAGGCCAGCATTCAATGTGAGGTTACCTGTCATAGGCAAATAATGATGTGACTACTTTGCACCACCGGGCGACACTGCACCAGCTTTTGAACAGGAAGAGGTCAATGCTCATCATGTTATCAGGGACATGTGGGAGGATTCATCTTTTATCTTAGTTTTTAATTACATTGAATAGATTAAAAAGAATTGAGCTTCCTTCCTCCATCCTCGCCCGCCAAACTTGTAAAACAGGAAGGGAATTATTTCTTCCTCATCTCCTGACTGTTCTGTGCCCATCACCTCTTCATCCCTGTTCTCCTGCATTTATTCTGAAGCTCCTGCACCTTTGCTACCACTTTGCCTGGTACCCCGTGTTCCCCTCTGTCACTCTACTCCACCCTGTCATGCCTCCAGGCTGTGTGATGAGAGTCTGGTCCTTTTAAACATTGATCTCCTTTCCACATCCTCCTCTTCTTCCTCTTACTCTTCCAGTGGTGCCACCGCCTCATCCCACAGACTTTTCAAGGTTTTTACCAGTATGTAAATGACCAGAATAGTGATGGTGATGACAGCATTTTCAGCGCTAACCAACTTAGTAGCCATTTTGAAATTGTGAAGAAGGGTGCTGAGGTCTTTAATCTGTGCCCATTCTGCAAGCATCATTGGCACCACATTTGGCTCGCTTTGAGTTACTGTATACATCAATACATACTGTGCCAGGACTTGTCGCTGCTGCCACAATCGCTGCAAAATGTGCAGAGTGGTATTCCACCACATCAGCATATTGCATATCAAAAAGTTAACTGGTTGTCCGAAGTAGCAATGCTAGTCAATGAGCCATGGGGTGCAAATGGCAGAAGTGAGCACACAGCGTGAGAGATCGTTATTGAAAATTCCCCGATCGTGGACTAATGCTTCAATATCCGGTGATGTATTGATGCTTTACTCTTATTATGGACGCTAATGCTTAAAACCACATAGTCTATCTAAGTAAACTTTAATACCTTGTCTTATCTTAAAAACTGTCGAGCAGTTGTGCCTAATTTGCATATTAGTGAGTGACCTGCAGTAAAATCTTAAGCAGGTAAGACAAGGGATGCCACCAGGTACGCACCATTATTGCACACAGCCTTCCCTCTCTCTAGATTTAGCGGAAACAGCCATTGCTGGAACGTAGCCTGCATAACTGTCCACAACTCTTCAGCTGTGTGACTCACAGCTCCAAGGCATTTTAATTTAAACAGTGCATTATGGCAAAGAACCCTGGCAGTGCGGTATGGAGGTGGAGTGGATACTTTCTGAACTGTTACAACATTAAGGGAGAGGTCGGGGGCCCTAGAGGAGTTGGATGAGGCAGAAGCAGTAGATGAAGCTGAACAGGCAGAAGTTTATCCAGAAAGTCTGATGGTTTCCAAGACTTGGCAAGTAGACCCTTTTCTGCCTGGCCTCACAGCCACAAGAGTCACCCAGTGGCCAGTGAAGGAGATGTAATGCTCCTGGCCATGTTTGCTTGTCCAGGTGTCAGTGGTATAAGCAACTGGTGATTTGTCAGCGATATGCTGAAGTAGTGCTGGCACAGCTTTCTTCGAGAAGTTATGGTGACTGGGCAACTGTTACTAGGGGGCTGCAATGTTAAAGCTGGGTGCTGAAGCTGTTTAGATTGCGTTAAGTACCCAGCTTTAATGATCAGGACCCTGGAGAGCTCCTGCACTATAAGAGCGTGAAATTTCAGTACCAAGGACAAGGGCTGTCATTTTACGCTCTTACACTACAGGACTATGGACAGCTACTGAGTACTGGAGCCAGCCGGAGAATACAGTAATTTAATGATTAGCGGTAATTGCCGCTTTTATTAAAAAACTTCATTAACACCAGCTAACACAGTTTGTCATGTCAGCTTGTGTCCAGGGAGTGTGGACATAATCGGACACAAACTGGCAAGACAGACAGATGGGGTTAAAACTACATAATCGGCTTATTACCCGCATCTGCAGCCTCCCAGCAGACATGCAGCACAGAGGCTGCAAATGGGGTTAATATGCCGGTAAACCTCGGGAAAGTTAAAAAATGATGCTGTCAAAGTAGCACAAAGCCTGACAAAGCTATTTTATCTACAGATCTTTAACTGTAAATATATAGCTATTGGGCTTTCCCTTTGTCGGGACAAAAGCACACGTGCGAGTGACTCGCACAGTGTGCTGTCTGGGTGTGAGGTTTCCTCGCACCCATTGACTATCATTAGCCATTCGCACATCAAACACGCGTTCATTTGCAGCATGCTGCAACTGAACTCGTATCCAGCCGGAGAATACAGTAATTTAATGATTAGCGGTAATTGCCGCTTTTATTAAAAAACTTCATTAACACCTGCTAACACAGTTTGTCATGTCAGCTTGTGTCCAGGGAGTGTGGACATAATCGGACACAAACTGGCAAGACAGACAGATGGGGTTAAAACTACATAATAGGCTTATTACCCGCATCTGCAGCCTCCCGGCAGACATGCAGCACAGAGGCTGCAAATGGGGTTAATATGCCGGTAAACCCCGGGAAAGTTAAAAAATGATGCTGTCAAAGTAGCACAAAGCCTGACAAAGCTATTTTATCTACAGATCTTTAACTGTAAATATATAGCTATTGGGCTTTCCCTTTGTCGAGACAAAAGCACACGCGCGAGTGACTCGCACAGTGTGCTGTCTGGGTGTGAGGTTTCCTCGCACCCATTGACTATCATTAGCCATTCGCACGTCAAACACGCGTTCAGTTGCAGCATGCTGTGACTGAACTCGTATTTGACTTGCAGTGCGAGTTCAGCGCAGGGAACACGCACTGCATAGCCCTGCATGATATGGCAACACTGGTCCGAGTGCAATACAAGTTTCCCTCACATTGCACTCACGCGAGTCACATGCACAGTGTGCCTTCACCCTTATTGGCGCATCTGTAAGACTATGCACCGCAATAGGAATCCATGTATGGTTTCAGTGCATCAGAAAGCATGCACTTATTTCATGCAGCCTCATGGTCCTCCGAAATGCTACATGATGCATTTGGCGGACACATAAAAAAATGCAACAGGATGCAAGCGCACACCAACAGATGCCAGCACATGCACCCTGCACCTCTATGTTAAATATAGAGACGCAGGGCGGATCCGTAGGTGTGTGCATATCAATGCGACGCACCCAAATGCCAGTGTGAAAGCAGCCTAACATTTTACTTCCTTATGTGAACATCTGGTCATGGTCATACACATCCTGTTTAATTTATGAAAGAGGGAAACTAATACATATCTGCGATGTTGCAATAAGATCTCAGACTCACGTGGTATTTAAAACGGTGCTCTTTATTCCAATCCGGCGTGTTTCAAGGTCGTCCTGACCTCTTCATTAGGGAAACACCAGTATACATCAGGTTTATACTTGTGCATCCATGATGAAGAGGTCAGGACGACCTTGAAACGCGTTGCATTGTAATAAAGAGCACCGTTTTAAATACCACGCGAGTCTGAGATCTTATTGCAGCACGGCTTGTATTGGTCTTCTGTCCTTGGATATCACACTGCCCTTTTGGGTGGTGGATCCTGCAGCAGCTGTTTGATGTACATATACTAGTTGTGGGTTTCACAACTAGCTAAGGTGAGCAGTTAATGCATTGCATATCTTCATTACATTAAGGAGATAAGACCCACTGCACCCTTGTTTATCCTATTATAGATATCAATTATACATTTGGGAGCGCCCTCAGCTGGTCCTCTACCATACATTTTGGAGGGATCTCCCTCATAGCCAATTTTTATTTATATAGGGGCAAAATATATTCTGCAGCACTTTACAATACCATCTAAAACATGTCCAATGGTATTCCTGGCTTTGACCTCTTCCTCCACCATAAACACTGAATTATCATGCAGCCTTCACTCCGAATTCAGAGAGGGCCAGCAGGTGGTCCTCAACTCAAGTTTTGGGAGGGCCCTCCTGTGCCTCCTGTGTCCCACTACCATTCATTTGGGAGACCCATTAGAGAAATTTGGGAGGACCTTCCTTCTTGTTTTATGAGGGTTTCCTTCACCTTTATCAAATATAACAGTTCCGGCACTTCCTTCCTCCTCCTCCAGATCCTCATCCTTGTCTGAATTACCCTCCCCATCAGTCCCAAGATGTAAGCACTGGTTTGGTGAAGCAGCAACAAGCTCTGATTTAATTGATATTTTTAGATTATACAAACTGCACACCACAGCAGAGTTGTTTAAGGGTTTATGAGACAGGACATATCTGTGTCTCTTGCCATCCAAGCCTACAACCAGGCCCGGTCATGTGTCATAATTAGGGATGGGCAAATCCGAACTGTAAAGTTCTGGACCACGTACTAAACATATAGTGTTCGGTCACAAGGTCCCGAACATGGGTTTTCATGGGAAACCCGTGTTACAGTTTGGGCCAGTTCGGGGCCAGGGGCTGTAAGAAAACAGAATAAAATTAATAATGAACATAATTATACTTACCTGTCCAGCGTCGCTTCCTCCC